>CP139508.1:410270194-410870194 GCA_021014915.2 Artemisia tridentata subsp. tridentata
CAAGTGTGGATGGTTCATGCTTAGCGTGCTTGCCGTTCAAAGTAAAGACATATATATATATATATATATATATATATATATATATATATATATATATATATATATATATATATATATATATATATATATATATATATATATATATATATATATATATATATATATATATATGCACAATGATCATGATTTTTATGTCTATCTTCCCATTATGATATTCTCTAAATGCATGAATTAAGGTGGATGCTAACTCGTAATATTTATAGTAACTAACGAAAATTAACTAATATGTAAATAAAATGTGCAAATATGCATATGAAATAAAGATGTGGTGCAAAAATGAAAAATAGAATAAGAATGTCAAGTTATAACAGTTAGTACTTGTTCTTCCCAGATTTTGCATCTTTTACCCTAACTGTGATTTGCGTTACGTCGTTAGTCCTTGTCAAGTCCGAAGTCCAAAATAGTCCGTATGTCCATATAAGGCTTGGAGTTCAATGGTATGTCAATTTAAGTCCTTTATAAACTGTTTTCACAGCTTCAGTCCATAAGTTTCACAGTTTGGCAGGTTTAGTCCTTTTGGTTAAGTCGCGTTACATTTTTAGTCCAAAAATGACAAAAAGGCAAGGAAAATTATGGCGATTTTTCCTAGGGCTTATTTAAGTAGTTTTTAACTTATTTTAACTGCTTATTCAATTATTTGCTTATTTTAAACGTAAACGGGCCTTTAACGAATTACTTAAGTGGTCCATTAAGAATCTAGAGGCGGGGGCATGTAAACTGTTTTGGGCTTAAACTTGGGCTATTTTTCTGATTCTGAAATCGTATTACATGGGCCTGTTGGGCTTACCTATCGCAAAATCTTGTTGGGCTTTAAACAGGCCCAATCGAAAAGTTAAAATTTTAAATTTCTGGATTTTATGGTTTAGACTGGCGAGTATCATATGAAATGCTTAAATTCGAACATGTTAAGGAGTTTATAAGGTCAAAGTTGAAACACGAAAAGTGTAGTTTTCTAGGTGTGCTTTCGATCTGTACAAAAATATTTAAGTGTTGTGTTTAGAAATCCAAAAATATATTTATAGTTTGTGGCCTTGTCGCTTAGTTTAGATCCGAAAGATGTTAAATATTTTCTAAGTCTTTTTACACCAGTCGAGTAGCTTAAGAACCATGGCTTTTTAGGTGTGGTTGAGAGCTTATGGTTAATGTTACAAATCATGAAAGTTGGAGTTAGTTAGGTTGTTATTCGAGACGTGCGATAATATTTATTTGTTACGTGTAAGATTTCGAAATAAATCAAGTATGAAGTGAGTAACTCGAACCAGTTTTTAACTAGTAAAATTCATAATATTTTCTATCCCCTTTTTACTCAGTTTGACGTGTGTGTTTGAGTTCGAGTTTGTCTTGGTGTATGTATGTGGGTTATTAAAGTCTCCATATTTTTGATGATGCATGAAGTGAGCTTATTAAATATGAGAGTAGCGTGTGTGAGTTGACTGTTAAGGTTTCCAAGTGGAAACTCGTTATTTTATATGGTTTTCCTTAAATATCTCATGCATGCAAAACATAAATGTGACGAGCTATGTGTTCGAATGAAGAGTGATGCATGAAATGTTGTCGTGCACTTTGGTGATCTCTTGTGGTTTTTGAGGTGAGCCGACTTAACATATAATTCTTTACATTATTCTATCGTGACTATATGCTACAAAATAAATGGAGTGCGTTCGAGTTTAGCTAAGTGCATGCAAGCTATAAGTGGGTGACATTAACGTGTAAAGAATGAAGAGAAAAGTTCATACCACACCTTAGAAAAGGTGGTGAAGAAACAATATGGTTCGAATGAAGCACAAGGACAAGGCAGTGAGCTTGAATACGGTTTGTATGCTTTTACTTCAATGTGATTTGCTCCCCAACTCTCGACAGAAAGCTACCTATCTTTTTAAGGAATGTGGTGAGAGTGAAAGAAAGTGATAGGTGGGTAGGGAAAAGGGAAGATTGGATGGGTTATTTTTATAGACAAATATCACACACGTTTTCTCTATTGATCTAATCATTGGAAGTACTGTTTTAAGAGGACACCTATGTATCTTTGCTGTCCAAGGTTGAGTGTGAGATTGATATTGGTAGTTGAGGTTTGTATTCTAGCTCTTGGAGTGTTGCTTTATTCGGTTTCCATTAATTATTGGCACAAGATTTATACTAGCGAGTTGCATGTTTTTATTATAGTTCTTTTCTTCTTTGAAGTAGCAAATTTAGTTAAGAATATAGTTAGAAGGTTATAGGAAAAAGTGGGGTGTGATATGGTTACGTTTCAACGTTTATAGTTATACGCTTGAGTCGAAAATGGGACAAACAAAATGAGTTTCGTTACTGTGCTAATACTCGATATTTCTAGCTGTGTTTTTGCATCATGGTAGTTAGTTGGGTGGTGCATTCGAAGGTGTAAAAATGTGTATGACCTATGCTCGATATTTTAGAATACAAATGGGTTTTTGAAGGGTGGTGTCGATCGGGTTTAAAAGCAAACAAGGAAAAGAAAATAAGTAAAGTGGGTAATGTATTAGGCTGGAATTGGCGATGGGCTGTGTGGGTTCTGATGGGCCGTGTGGTGATGGGTCGAAATAGTAAGGGTCCGGTTGGTTTTGTAGTTTAAGATTATAATTAGTGTATTTGGTGTAATTATTTTGGTTAAGTGTAATTGGTGGAAATGAATTGGTGTTAAATGTATTATAATAAATATGTTACGTTTTATCGTGAGTATGGTCACTTGTCGTTGATCGTGAAAATGTGGTGTCGTGTTGGAAATATTATCTCAAGTCCGGCGTATACAATATATATATATATATAGAATGCATCGTGATATTATAAATGAAAATGGAAAAGTTTAAATTTCCCAGCAAAAATAATCTTTATTAAATGGTAATACAAGATTATCACTAATCATTGAGATTAACTACAAGGGTTTTTCGTAGAATTCTACAATTGGTGCGATAACTACTGTCAAATAGAGTTATCACGATTGATTACGTAAAGTCAATGGATAACATCGCGGATCCGCTTACAAAAGGCTTAAGCAAAGAGTTAGTTAGTAGTCGTCTATAGGAATAGACTAACCCAGTTGACTGGAGATCCCAAGATCTGGGTTCAATAGGACAACCTAATCATATAAATGTGGGGGAAGTCACGTTAGTATGGGGGAGTTACTTAATATAGTAACTTCCTACTCCATTCCTATAATAAATGTGACTTGTTGAGAGGTTAAACAAATGGCTTTTATGATTCAAGATGAAATCATAAAGCATAATGATTCAAGATGAAATCACAAGCATATGGTTTTAATGATTCAAGATGAAATCACCTATGTGAGAGAGAAGTGGGGTCGCTTCGAAGGGAATTGTGGGGGGGGGGGGGCGCAAATCCTAAGAGCTCTTGCAGAACCAGACTAATGTTCAGGACCATAATGAACATGACTATGAGTACTTAACAATGTTAGGGAGATTCTTGTGTGAAGTGTATTGTCGTCTACATAAACAGAAGCTCAATTCAAAGACATCGCGTCTACCGACAGCTAGGAGGCTAAGTGCATTTCACAAGGGAAAGTTCAAAGGGTCACACATACCTATCCTTTGCAAGATTCAACTATTGGAATTTCATCGTAATTTTTGTGTATTACGACAGATCTCCATTCATATGGGGGATTGTTGGAAAATTGGTTGGCAAATGTGACTTTTGACCAACTTTGGACACAATTATCTATATGTATGTGTCATATATATATAAGTAATAGTTTGTAGGTTCGCGTTCTCCTCGAAGAGAGCTTCGTAATAAGCCTTTATGTGTCCAAAATAGAGTTGATGTGAATGAGATATCGGGTCTCAAAGTTACGCATTCGGTACCATGCCTAAAGAGGAAAAGTAGTTTATTTTCAATCCCACATCGGTAGGATGGGTAAACTTAGAGGGAGTCTATTGTGTATAAATAGAAGCCCTAATTCCACAAGTTTGACACACATCATTGATTTCCAAGTTTCCAACATAAGGAATACGCATCTCTTAAGATGAAATTCCTGGCAGTTTAGTTAAGTCCGACAGTATAACTTACTGTTTTGGCTGTTGTACCCTCGGAAATAGACGGCGAATATGTTTTAAGGGAAGCGTGTCAAACACGTGCCTTGGCTTTTTAGTGCTTCGTTGTTGATCTCTATTTGGTGATCAAGTAAGTCTTTTGGACTATTTTATTGTTTTATTTAATTATCGTTTATTAATGTCTTGTTGGGCTATAAAAGTCAAAGTACTGCTACTCAAGTCAAAGTACTGCTATTCGATTAAAGTACTGCTGCTCGTTAAAGGACTGCCATGCAAATAGTTTAAGGACTAATGTGTAATTCTAGAATATTCGTATTAGATTAGAGTTATAATTAGAATTTACTTGTCGTTCAAGTATTGTAAACCGACTAGGGTTTTCCTTGTGCCTATAAAAGGATCCCTAGGTTGGCATTAGAGATATATATGTTTTAGAGAGACAAGTATATGCGATTAGTGATATACGATTATTAGAGTTTAGAGTTTGTTAGTGAATCTGTGTAAGAAAGCAGGTTCAAGGTTTTAATAATATTCAAAGTCGTTTATTAATTCTTCTTAGCTTTGTTGAAGTAGATTCCGCATACTTAGCAAAGTATATCAGTGTTTCACTATTAATAGTTTTGAATTCATTCAAAGTTGTTAAACCGTAGACAAGCTACAAGTTAGTTTGGTCAGAGTATATCGATCCAACAAGTGGTATCAGAGCTTGTGTGGAGACTCTGATTAAGAAGAAACCCTTAAAACCAATTTATCAACAAACCCTTAACAATGTCGACTGAAGCTGCACCTATTCCATCCATCACCTCACTCAGAATTCCTATCATCAAGAAGGGAGAATATGATCTCTGGAGTATGAAGATGAGGCAGTACCTTGCTATTACTGACCATGCTCTATGGGATGTAATTGTCAATGGTAATGTTGTTCTTGATGAACCTCTACAAGTTGAAGGACAACCCAAACCACCTCAACCAACCCTACCAGCAGCTACAAAGAGAAATCAAGATAAGGCTCTCAACATACTGCTGTCTGCTATTCCTGATGGACACCTATTGAAGTTTCATGATGCTAAGGATGCAAAACAATTATGGGCTGCTATCAAGACAAGATTTGGAGGTAATGATGCTTCAAAGAAGATGCATAGAAACTTATTGAAGCAGCAATTTGAAACCTTCACTGTTGGTGAAAGAGAAAGTCTTGATGCTGCCTATGACAGATTCCAAAACCTACTTAGTATGCTAGAACTATATGGAGCAGAGGTATCTGTTGAAGATGCAAATTTGAAGTTCTTAAGGAGTTTGCCATCTGTCTGGCATGTGGTTGCTACTATGATTAGAGGCCAACCTGGATTGGAGTCTATGGACTTTGATGATCTCTATAACAATTTGAAAGTCTACGAGCAAGAGATGAATGGTCACAGTTCTCAGAAAACTCACAACATAGCTTTTGTATCTTTTGAAAACAGAAGCAGTACTTCCACTAAAAGTACTGCTTATCCTTCTCAAAGTACTGTTGGTGATTCACAGCATGTTTGCACAACCACAACTACCCCCAACCCATCACCAACAAACAACACCAATTCTGATGAAATTGTATGTTCCTTCTTTGCACAACAAGCCACTTTACCTGTTACCTATCAAGAAGACTTGTTGCAGATTGAAGAAGATGCTTTAGAAGAAATTGACATAAGATGGCAAGTAGCTATGATCACTGCTAGGATCAAGAAGTTCATGAACAAGACAGGAAGGGGAATTAATTTCAAAGCCAAACAAGGTATAACTTTTGACAAATCTAAGATTGAATGTTTCAATTGTCAAAAGCTTGGACACTTTGCAAGGGAATGCAAGTTTGCAAAATATCAGGCAAACAGGATGATTGAACAACCCAAGGTTGAAAGAAAGGAGGTTCCTATTACTGAATCACAACCAAAAGCTTTGGTGGCTCAAGAAAATTTAGCAGAAATTGACTGGAGTGCTGAATTTGATGATGAACCTGTAACCTATTCTATGGTTGCAATGGAAGAGTTTGATTGGGGCACAGCTTTTGATGAGGAACCTGGATATGCTGCTTTGGAATCAAGAGATGGTCTTGGAAGCTTTGACTGGAGCATGGAGGATGAAGATGAACCTGTTCAGATTGCTATGGTAGCCACTTCACCAAGTTCATCCAATGTCTCTGAGGTATGCTCTAAATGTAATAATGTTTATCAAAAGTTGCTTAAAGATTATGTGACTGAAAGAGATAATTGTAGAACAGCTAGGTCTGAGGTAGCTGGTTATCAATTAACTTTAGAGTCAATGGAAGCCAAAATATTAACACATGAAAATAATGAAATGGCTTGGGCAGAAAAATATGAGCAACAGGATTACCAATTGAAATTAAGTGAATGGAAGTTAGGATGTAAGGTGTCTGAATTAGAAAAGATTACTAAGGAAAGAGATACTTTGTTAGAAAGACTTGGTAGTATTAAACAGGCTGGTCTATCTCATGTTCAATTTGTTGAAAAACAAAGAGTCATAAACAGTAGAGCTGGACTAGGTTATGGTGTAGATAGTAGTTCAGATGAGACCTCACCTAGTGATAAGGAAGAGACCCCACCTAGTGCTAAGGAAGAGATTCCACCTAGTGATGATGACCTTACAAGCTCAGAAGAAAACACATCTAGGAATGAGGAACCAATTAGTGAATCACCTCCTGAGTTTAAGAAAGATAAGGAGTACCATTCAGTTCCTCCACCCACTGGTCAGTTTCAACCTCTTAGGACAGATGTTTCTCGTTATGGTGTAGACAACCTAGAGTTTAGGAAGAAGCTTAATGGTAGAATTAGTTCTGAGAAACCTAAGAATGATTTTCAAAGGGGTAATGATCAAAAGTTTCCTACAGCCTTTCAAAAACAAGCAGTACCTCCAAAAACTTTTCAAAGTACTGCTGGACATTCAGCAGTACCTCCAAGAGAAACTTTTCAAAATACTGCTTACTACAGGAAACCTTTTAATCATAGAAGAGGATTTGGAAATATGGAGAGAAAGTTATGTTATGTATACTATAGTCCTGATCACTTGATTAAGCACTGTGACTTTCATTCAGAATACTTAAGTCAGTTTCCAAAGAATAGACCTCCCACCCATAAGCCAAGAGAGACTAGACCAGTTTGGAATCACTCAAATAGGGTCAATCATAGTAACTTCTCAAAAGACTATAGGTACCCTCACCAGAAAAGAATGTTTTCCAAATCACCAGTACCTTCACAATCTGATAAGTCTCAAGAAGTACCTTCTCAAAGGACTGATAAGTTTTCACCCACTCATGGTACTGCTCATACTTTTTCACATAGAAGACCTAAGAGATTCAATTCATATAAAAGGACTTCCACCTCAAGCAGAGTACCTAGCTCAGAGAAACCTAAGGTCAAACGAAATTGGGTTAAGAAAGAAAGTACTGATGGGGAACAAGAAGTACTTTCATCAGACAAGGGTGAAACAGGGAGTGTTGTTGATATTGCAACACAGGACATGGGACCAACTCAAATAATCATTGACCATGCCTTTAAAACCAGTGGAGATTACATACTGAAGGAATTCAAGTATGTCACTCCACAAGGGGAACACAAGTCAGTAATGGCTTGGGTTCCTAAAAGAAACTAACCCTTTTTCTTTAATGTGCAGGGCAACCCAGAGGAGGAGCTTAAAGATCATATTATTGTTGATAGTGGTTGCTCTGGCAGCATGACAGGGGACAAGGAGATCCTGTCAGATTTTAAGGCATATTATGGAGGAAGAGTTGCATTTGGTAATGATCCTGATGGAGGAAGAATCACTGGCAAAGGAACAATCAAGGCTGGATGTATCGATTTTGAGAATGTTAGATATGTGAAGGAGCTCAAGTTCAATCTATTGTCAGTATCTCAGATTTGTGACAAGAAGTACCCAATTCTGTTCACTGATACAGAATGTCTCATTCTCTCCCCTGAGTTCAAATTTGTTGATGATCACTTGGTGACATTGAGAGTACCAAGAACCAATGATGTATACAGTTTAGACTTAAAGAGTCTCAATTCTGCTGGAAGAGCAACATGTTTAGTAGCAAAGGCATCATTGGAAGAAGCACATCTGTGGCACAGAAGACTAGGTCATGTTAATTTTAAGAACATCAACAAGCTGGTCAAAGGAAATTTAGTTAAAGGTTTACCTTCCAAAACATTCAAGGCTGATCATTCATGTTTGGCTTGCAAAAAAGGTAAACAACATAAAGCTTCATGTAAGAAGCTTGGGGAAAGAGATATTAGAGAACCTTTGGAGTTGCTACACATGGATCTGTTTGGACCAGTTTCAGTAGAAAGTTTAAACAAGAAGAAGTACTGCTTGGTTGTGACAGATGATTGTAGCAGATTTAGTTGGGTCTTTTTCTTGGGATTCAAAGATGAAACCTTTGATGCTATCCATGACCTGATAGTAGCCCTTGAAAATCAATTAAGACTCAAAGTAAGAGGTATTAGATGTGACAATGGAACAGAATTCAAGAACAAGCATATGGATGAATTCTGTGCCAAGAAAGGGATCAAGAGAGAGTTTAGCATTGCTAGAACACCACAGCAGAATGGTGTTGCAGAAAGAAAGAACAGGACTTTGATAGAAGCAGCTAGAACAATGCTTGCAGATTCCCAATTACCTATTCTCTTTTGGGCTGAAGCCATAAGTACTGCTTGCTATGTATTGAATAGAGTTTCAGTAACTAAACCGCAGATGAAGACACCTTATGAGTTACTCATGGGAAAGAAACCAAATATTCATTTTCTAAAACCTTTTGGCTGCTCTCTGACTATTCTAAATACCATTGATTCTCTGGGAAAATTTGATGGTAAGTCAGATGAAGGATATTTATTGGGTTATTGTACAAATAGCAAAGGATTTAGAGTTTATAACAGGAATACCAGAAAGGTACAAGATTGTCTTCATGTTGAATTTTTGGAAGATAAGGAAACTCAGAAAGGTAAAGGTCCTGATTGGATGTTTGATCTTGATCTCAAGCTCACACCATCTATGAATTATGTTCCTGTTAGAGAAGAGAATCAGGCTAATTCCAAAGAAGATGATTCACAGTACATTGTTCATGGAGTCAATGTTACACCAGAAAATGTTCCTGACAAAGAACCTGAAGTTACTGTTGAGGAACAAAGTACTGCTCAGCCAACTCATACAGTATCTGATGAAGATCAAGCCATACAAGATGAACTTAATAGGATGCTTTTTCAAGAAACTATAGCACAATCCTATGAAGATGAACAAAGGAAGGCTTATGAGGCTGCAAAGAAAAAGAGTACCTTTCAAGATACTGCCCACAGTACTTTAGATCAACGTACTGATGATCCTTTTGACAGTACTTCTGGTGTGTTAGAGCAATCAAATTGGAACAATGCTGATAATTCCAATGTTGATGATGATGATTTAGTTAATGCTAACATTCCTGGATTAGAAGAAGTTGATGATGAGCTTAATCCAGAAGGTATTTTCTCTAATGAAGGCATTGATCTTACTAACTTGGAGTCTGATCTTCCAGTACCACCAACTCCTACATTGAGAATTCATAAAGCTCATCCTCAAAGTAATATTATTGGATCACCCTCTTCAGGAGTGGTTACAAGGAACAAAGTTAAAGGGCTTTCTAAGCAACATACTGCTTTACTTAGCTTTGTCTACAAACAAAACAGGATGAATCACAAGGATCAACAAACATGCCTGTTTGCTTGCTTTTTATCTCAAGAAGAACCCAAAAAGGTAGCTCAAGCTTTAGCAGATGAAAGTTGGGTTGAAGCCATGCAAGAGGAGCTTCTACAATTTAAGCTTCAAGAAGTCTGGGTATTATGTGATTTACCAGATGGCAAAAGAGTCATTGGTACAAGATGGGTTTTTAGAATCAAAAGAGATGAAAGAGGGAATGTTATCAAAAATAAAGCTAGATTGGTTGCACAAGGATATCGCCAAGAAGAAGGAGTGGATTATGATGAAGTATTTGCTCCTGTTGCAAGGATAGAGGCAATAAGGTTATTTCTTGCCTTTGCATCATACATGGGATTTCCTGTCTACCAAATGGATGTGAAAAGTGCTTTCCTTTATGGCACAATTTCTGAGGAAGTTTATGTTAAACAACCTCCTGGTTTTGAAGATCCTGCACATCCAAACAAAGTCTACAAAGTGATCAAGGCATTATATGGCCTTCATCAAGCTCCCAGAGCTTGGTATGAGAGACTCTCAAATTTTCTATTACAACATGGTTATAGGAGAGGAGCAATTGATAAGACTTTGTTCATCAAGAGGGATAAGAAAGATATTATGTTAGTCCAAGTCTATGTGGATGATATTATCTTTGGAGCCACAAAGAAGTCTATGGTGAAAGAATTTGAAGATCTTATGCAGAAGGAGTTTCAAATGAGTTCTATGGGAGAATTAACCTTCTTTTTGGGTCTTCAAGTTAGACAAACAAGAGATGGAATCTTCATTAACCAAGAAAAGTATGTTGCAGACATACTCAAAAGATTTGATCTTCCAAATCTCAGGCCTGCCACCACACCCATTGATAAAAATAAACCTCTAGGCAAGGATGAAGATGGACAAGCTGTGGATGTCAAGCTTTACAGATCTATGATTGGTTGTCTTATGTACTTAACTGCATCAAGACCTGACATCATGTTTGCTGTTTGCTTGTGTGCAAGATTTCAGGTTACACCCAAGGTTTCCCATATGTATGCAGTCAAGAGGATTTTTCGATATCTCAAGCATCAACCAAAGTTAGGATTATGGTATCCTAAGGAGTCACCTTTTCACTTAGAAGCCTTTTCAGATAGTGACTATGCAGGGGATAACTATGATAGAAGATCAACCTCAGGAGGATGTCAATATCTTGGAAGAAGATTAGTCTCCTGGCAATGTAAGAAGCAAACCATTGCTGCAACCTCCTCTACTGAAGCAGAATATGTTGCTGCTGCAAGCTGTTGTGGACAAGTTTTGTGGATGCAAAATCAACTCTTGGATTATGGATTCAATTTCAAGAATACTCTTATCAACATTGATAATGAAAGTACCATTTGCATTGTGAAGAATCCTGTTTATCACTCCAAGACCAAGCATATTCAGATTAGGCATCACTTTATTCGGGATTGTTATGAGCACAGGCTTATAAATGTGGTTAAGGTTCACACAGATGATAATGTAGCTGATCTACTCACTAAGGGATTTGATGTTTCAAGATTCAACCACTTAGTTGTGAGCATTGGGATGATTAACTACTAGGCTACATTTGAGGGGAGGCTTTAGTATTAGTTAGTATACTTTCTATTCGGTATTAATGAAAGTATTGGTTTTAATAGTTTAGTTTAGCCTATATGTTGTATTTGAGGGGAGGCAACATTAGCTATTAGTTAGAACTTAAGCATGAACCTTTTACAAGTTCTTGGTTTTAGTTTGGAGTATCGATTGTGGATAACAAGATGGAACGTACTGCTTTGTTGCTCAAAGTACTGCTTCAGCAACGTACTGCTTCAACGTACTGCTTACGTGGACGTACTGTTCCAACGGTCAAAAATTGTGGGGCTCACGGTTAATTAATTCCTTACGGCGGAGATAATAAGTTAATCCAAACGGTAACTTTATTATTAAGAGTTTGATTTATTTTCATCCTATTTAAAGAAACTCACTCCTATTTCCCCGCCTTTTTACGTATTTGAGATCCCTCATTCGCTTTTACACCACAATCTTTTTATCAAAACACACACTCAAAGCGAATTCTTCTCTACCAACTCATCATGGCTAATCGCCTTACTGTTAGCAAACATAATATGATCGCTAATTTGGACAAGACAAGGGATAATCTTGATTTTCATGCGATCATTGATTTCTTAACTGGGTCTTCCATCAACTACTCTATTTTAGTTGACCCTGATGTTATTGGTCCCTGGATGCAAGAATTTTGGGCTACTGCAACGAAAGAAGATGATTCGTTGATTAGGGCTACGGTTGCTGGACGAGCTATTAGGATTACTGAGGCCACGATTAGGGATGTGTTGATGTTTGATGATGAAGGGGGGGCTGTTCGTTTTGAAAAACAAGTGCTTTGGGACACTTTAAGTGATTTAGGTTATGAAGGCGATCTGACGAAGCTTACTTTTCAAAAGCCTTTGTTTTGTTCTCATTGGAAGTACCTAATTCACATTCTACTTCATTGTTTGAGTCCCAAGAGTACTTCTTTTGATCAATTTGGTCAAAATATTGCATCTGCATTAGTGGGTTTAGCTACCGATCGAAGATTCAATTTCTCAAGACTCATTCTGGATGGTATGCTTACACATATTGGTAATGGTTCACCATTTTTGATGTATCCAAGGTTTGTTCAGTTATTCTTGAACACTCAACTTGAGGATGTCCCTAAACCTCAAAGTTTTTTACCCACTGTCAAACTTCCATCAAAGGTGTTTACTTTTCTATCTAAACAAAGTGCAAAGTTTTCTGGAACCAACACACCTTTGACTGCTCATATATTGGGAGTTGCACAAGTTGTTAGAGATGCAGAGCAAGAGCAAGAGCAAGAAGCAAATTCTGAGTCAGCAAGCCAAGATTCTCCAGTTTCAAGAGAAGCTAGTATTCCTCAACCTACTGCTTCTCAACATACTGCTTCTCCACATTCTGTTACTAGGGAAGATACTGCTCCTATGGACATTCCTACTCATGAGGATTCAGACCAAGGTATGAATAATCCACCATCTCCTATTGATGATTCTTCCACAAATGTGTCTAAGCAATTTGAAGAAGAAGAGGTAGAATTGGACAATTATGCTTTAACAAGGGAGTTAAAGAGGCTGAAGAAGGAGAGTGAGGCTCAAGCTGCTAAGATAGACAAATTAAAGACTAAGTTTAAAAAATTGAAGAGGTATGTTTGGCCACTAGTACAACACCATCGACTATGGGTGAAGTCTCAGAAGAAGAGTGGTAGGATACCTACAAAGATTTCTAAGTCAAAGAAGAAAAAGTCTAAAAAGCAATCTTCATTCCAAATGGGGAGGAATTTAGAGAATTTGAATGAAGATGATGCTGATATTGAACAAGATTTTGAACAAGATTTTGAACAAAATGCTGGATTTATGGATGATACTCAGAGGACACCACCAAAAGATATTCCTCAAGATACTGTTGAAAGGAAAAGTAATGAAACAGAGCAAATAAATTTAGAAGAAGCTACTGTTGAAGTGAGAAGTGGTGATACTGAGGAGATAAACTTGGAAGGAGCTGAAGTTGAAGGTACTGCTCAAGAAAGTACTGCTCAACAAGGTACTGAGAGGCAATTCACTGTTACACCTAGAACCTTAGATTTTGAAGAGGATATTGGTCCTTCAATTCAAGTTCAAGAGGAAGTAGGTCCTTCTAAACCAGCTCAGGAAGAAGATGATATAGCTCATACTAACAGTGATGATGAAACAATTGCTGATATCATGCTTAATATGTCAAGTCAAAGAGGTATTAGTATTCATGAGGTTGAACAACAACATCATACTTCTTCTCAACCTGCACAAGAGATAGATCCAAAAGATAAAGGCAAAGGGATCTTGGTAGAAAAGAAGAAGAAGAAGATGACATTGGCACAGTTAAGACAAATTCAGGTTGCCAAAAATGAGGAAGCAGCTAGAATATTACAAGCAGAGATAGATGCTGAAGAATCAAGAAAGGATGTTCAATCAAAAAGGCCAATTAGTAAAGCTAGAGAAAGGAATGATATGATGGCTTATCTGAAAGGTCAAGGATACACAGGTTTAGTTAGATTGACATATACAGAGATGAAGGATCTGTATGATGCTGTTAGAGAAGCTATTCAAAGAGATCTTGCAGGCATTATTTCTTTTGAAGATGACAAGCTTGAAGATAAAAGAAAGGAAAGAGCTGCTACAAGAAGCTCAAAGAGGAAAAGAGTCACTGATGAACAGCCATCAAAGAAGTTCAAGGAAGCTGTTGAATTAAGAACAGACACAGTTGATGAGCTCAGAAATTATCTTAGAGTTGTTGACTTTGAGAATCCAAAATTGAAAGAAGATTCTGATAAGAAGTCCAAGATATCTACTTTTTCAGTTGTAGAATCTAAAGAAGGAGATTATCTAATCTTTCATAGACAAGATGGAAGTTTTAGAGTGTTCAATTCATTATGGGATATACTACATCTGATTGATAGAGATGATATGCTTCAGTTATATCTCCAAGTGCAAACTTATTTTGAGCATATTCCACCACAAGGAGTAGGTTTGATATTATTAGGAGATCTCACAACAATCTGGGAGACAGAGGAGTCTAAGGACAGTGCTTTGTGGGAAAATCAAGACAACTGGGAGATTAACAAATGGAGATTCTTTGGATCAGTTGGGATACATGTTTTAGAGTTAGAAGATGGCACTATGATTCATATGCTAGCAGAACAGAGATATCCACTAACAAGAGATCTGATGATCAGAATGCTAGAGCATGGAATGGAAGTGGAACAAGAGGATGAAGTAGCATTGATGGTCATAAAATTATTCATCAAGTGGACTACTGAATCTGAAGATTAATGCATAACTACTGGTATGGTTTTATTATTATATAAATCTTTTGAAAAATAAAGTACTTTCTTCAAAGTACTGCTGGTCAGACAGTACTTTCTCAAAGTACTGCTTGCAGCATAAAACCAGTAAAGTCTTTTGATAAAATTAGTAATTTTTGATAAGTGCAAAAACATTTTGAAGCACAAAGATTAAACAGCAACAAATGGTTTTGAAAGCAACAGCATGGTGTTAGTACTTGTACTACACAACAAATGGTAATCAACTCACCATGTTTAATAAACAAGAAAGAGTTTGACTCATCATGAGGGTACGGCTCTGATGTGATTATCAAATCCGTTTTTAGTTGGCAATTTACTAAAAATTGTATGGTTTTCAACTCACCATATCTATATTAGTGAAGAGTTGGCTAGCCCACAAGATAATGGCTTTGTGGTAAAGGCTGTGGAAAACCATTATATGGTAATTAGTTCACCATGGTAGTGATTGTACTAAAAGAACTAGCTAGTCCAAAAGCAAACGGCTATTTGGTAAAGACTACTCAAATCCGTTGATAGCTGATGATTTGCTAAAAATCATATGGTTATCAATGTACCATGGTTTTTCCTAAATCTAAACATTGGCTACTCCAGAGTTAATGGCTTTGGTAAAGAGACATCAAAATCCATTAAGTTTTCAATGATTCACCTCTCACAGGAGTTAACACACCTGGAAGTGATGAGAATAGTATGAAACTTTTAAGATCTGATGTACATATTGCCAATATGATGCTGAGTTGCTGAAAAGATCTGATGCTGAAAAGAATTGTTGCTGATGAAGATTGAAGATACTGTTTGCATTGATGATGACAAAACAATAACGAGTCAGGTTTGAAGAAACAACCTTTCCTTGAAGATAAAGTGTTGAAGTTAAAGACATACAAAGAAACTTGAAATCAAGCAAGTAGAATTCAAGTTAGGGGAGGATTGTTGGGCTATAAAAGTCAAAGTACTGCTACTCAAGTCAAAGTACTGCTATTCGATTAAAGTACTGCTGCTCGTTAAAGGACTGCCATGCAAATAGTTTAAGGACTAATGTGTAATTCTAGAATATTCGTATTAGATTAGAGTTATAATTAGAATTTACTTGTCGTTCAAGTATTGTAAACCGACTAGGGTTTTCCTTGTGCCTATAAAAGGATCCCTAGGTTGGCATTAGAGATATATATGTTTTAGAGAGACAAGTATATGCGATTAGTGATATACGATTATTAGAGTTTAGAGTTTGTTAGTGAATCTGTGTAAGAAAGCAGGTTCAAGGTTTTAATAATATTCAAAGTCGTTTATTAATTCTTCTTAGCTTTGTTGAAGTAGATTCCGCATACTTAGCAAAGTATATCAGTGTTTCACTATTAATAGTTTTGAATTCATTCAAAGTTGTTAAACCGTAGACAAGCTACAAGTTAGTTTGGTCAGAGTATATCGATCCAACATGTCTACATTCTGTTTATAATTATTTTTCTGTTATTTATTTTCTGTTAATTTTATTTATCGTAATTTGGATTTTATTAATAAAAGTGTAACCGTTTCCCTACAGATGTATGATGATATGCATAACACCTAATAGTATATAATCATGTATATATAAATCACTATGGTCAAAATACATAGCTTAAACAATGTGAGTGTGGCCAAATGCTAGTATGGTCTTAAAAAGCAGGCCCCGTGACGCCCTGTTCGATCCTACCCGCCCGTCCGGCCCTATATCAAGCCAAATTCCTGTTCAAAATCTAAAGTTGAGCTTGGAATAACAGTACTAACATCATCATGTTCAAATTCATCATCTTCTGCACTTTATCAGTGATTCAAAAGATTCAGAAGATGGATTAGTTCGTTAAGTGAAGAGGACTAGAAAACTGCTGAAAATGTTAATTTTCAATATCATTTTATGGATTCAACGCATTCTTAGTTGAAAAGTTTAGTTAACAAAAGATTCATGATATCATTTTGTTATTACGAGGTTTAGTTTTCATGAAATAGAAGCATCTTGATCAATAGAACTTATTTCATAATTATCAAAAGTAAGAGTATCGTCAAATGTTAATTTTATAATTTCATCCAAAATCCATCTCTAATAAACATGTACACGTATAAATAAATAAACCAACATCACATAAGTAAACGCTAAAGTTACTGAACAAGGACAAGGGAGATTTGAAGATTTAACAACAAACAAGAGAATTGTTTCAAACATGACATATTAACTACAAATCTGCAGACTGGAAGCCAGTTTTTCGAACTTTCTTCTGCTTAAGCTTGACCTTCACCCACACACCATTGTTTATTAAAGACTGGAGTACAGTTTGAAGCTTACCCTCTATTTTTTCATCTTTTCGTGGTGTATAAACCACATTGTGAATATCATCAGCCAACGCTTGTTGCGCCAACACTTTTCCCACAGCATCACAAGCAGCCGCATTCCTAGTTGAGCCCAAATCAAATTTCATGTCCTTAGAAATGGAATGTGCAACAGCAACAACTTTACTTGTTCCTCGATGAATAATACATGCACGTACAGATGCTTTCGAGATGTATATATCCAAACAAAATGGCTCATGGTAAGGCGTTGTAAGCTGATTAAAAGTCGGTACACTTTGCTTCTTTTCAATAACCGATCCTTTTGTTTTGTTCATTTCATTAAATCTGGTAAACCTTTCACCAACCATCACTTTGTTTTCTCTGATCTCCTCTTTTTTCTTTGGAATGTTTTCATTACGGGTCTCTTTTTTCTTGCTTTTTGATGATTTCCTTCTATGGAAATCATAATTGTAATCATAATTGTACTCTTCATACTCTTTTGAGTCCTTATCAAGCTTATAAATCAACCTCCAACATATTCTCAAATCATCAATATCATCAACATCAGCGTCATCCATCTTTCCAGAAGTACGGTTAACCACATGATCACGAGAGGCATTCGTGACCAGCGACGAGCTAGTATCCTCTTTTAACACACCTGCAAAACCAGTTGAAACTTTCCAAGTCTCATCATCAACAATGTCAATCTTGTAATCATTAGACTCATCACCACCAATTTTTGAAAACAAAGGTGCACGATAAACACTTTTCGACCCATTATGAACAACCCGCAAGATACTTAAACCAAGACCGTGTTTTCTCGACTGAAAATGATAACTAACGATTTCGTTAAAGACAAATGCTCTCCTCAGAAACATCAAGTTCATATTTTTTAGTTAAACCAAAAGAAACCCACTTCAAATTTTAGCAAAACACACAAAAGAAAATTTCAATTACCTGCAAATTTGGCGGTAAATATTTCTAACTTTTGAACAAATAAAACATCAAATAGTTGGTGTGCATGAGCAAATTTTTTACCTCAAGAGCTAAAAAATAGAGTATAATTACACATTATAAATGCTTTCTTGTTGTCACACAATCAAATTTTATTAATTAACCATCAGATATAATCACTCAGTCACTGGGTTTTATTTTTCTTGTTATCACTGGGTTTTATTTATTTATTTAAGGGGTAATTCCATATATTCCCATATTTACCCAACTAAAACTAATAATGACATATATACCCAATTTAAATAACAATTTGTCATATTTATCCATATTACTAATATAATCATTTTTAAGATTTATAAAATTAATAATAATTATTCTTCAAGATTATGTTGACTATTATACCCATATTAATAAGTGAGAAATATTCCCTCCTTTTACCCCATTTAGTCTAGGTTTACATAGAAATTAATTAGTGCTTATGACTTGATGATCACATTTACATGATCAAGATTGTTCATCATATAACCTATTTTATAGTATGTGATTGTTCATAAAACTTAATGATTTTCAAGGTTCGTTTTTCCGGTTTTTTCAAAGTTTTTAGTGATTATTTGATCTTCTGATGAGATCAGATATTTCATACTTTTCGTCCTTTTCAATTGCCATGAATTTTATGTACCTAGTTGTATAATCTTGACCACAATAATGTGATAAGAGATGTCAGTTGGTTTTTATCATGTAATACAACAATTTGCTCACGAAATAGAATGAATTACTGTCAAAAGGTAGTGAACTTTTCCATAAGGTTTCAAAGGTTTTAACCATTATTCTATACACTCTGTAATTAAATGGTAACATGTTTACTGATCAACTTGTTGGTACAAAAGCAGATTATAGGAGAGGCGGAGAGCTATCAAAGAATTTATTTAGGATCAAATGTCTTTATTAAGTTATTAGGGGTATAATTGGAATTTTATAACAAAAATTAAATTTTAACTAGTTTTATAAAGAAATAGGTAAATATGACAAATTATTATTATTTAGATTGGGTATATATGTCATTATGAGTTTTGGTTGGGTAAATATGGCAATATAAGGTTTAAGTTGGGGATATATGGAATTATCCCTTTATTTAAATAAATGATTTTGAGAAATTAACCCTCTAAAATTGCTGTTTTAAAAACTAACCAAGGATTTGAACCATTTGCGAACCACATTTTTTAGTTTTGAACCCTATTTGAACTTTCCTGCATCTTTTTGGACCTTTTTGGCAATTGCAAACCCTCTTTAAAAACTGCGAACTCTTGGATAAACCACACTTAACTACTTTTGAACCCTTTTATTTAAACCTCCATTTAGCATAAATCTCCAAATTTGAAGCTCCAAAACCCAAAGAAATCGACAATTCCCAGTGATTTGCGAAAACGATGATTAATTTGAGGGTTTTATAATTTTTAGGCTATTTTATAAAGTATAAATATAAAAATGATTATACAAATTAATAACCCTACTTTTAATTACTTGGTTAATTAGTTACAAATTGCAAGCTGTGTTTGGCGAAATTACTGTTCAATTGGAACCAGAACGAGAGCTTATATTACAAAAGTTTTTATATTTGTTAAAACTTTTATAGATGTGTTTGAGAGTTTATTGGAGCTTGAGTTTGAGCTTATTTTTATAAAATCGCATAAAAGGTTATAAAACGTTCATATATATTCCAAATTTTTGCGTGTTCACTCGTAATAAATTTACAGGTATTTACGTAATTTGACTAATTACTAACTATACTTATTTCTAAAAGCTTATTTTTGTTTACGTATGGTATGTAAATCGGTTTAGAGATGGGATAAGAATGGTTTTGTTTGGTTTCCCGTGTTGAATGGTAAGGACCGATGAGATTGATGTATATCAAGAAGCTCGGGTAACACTTAAACAAGAAAGGTAAGGACCTGATCGTTTTTTTTTGTGAGGCAGTATGGTTTAGGGTTACACAAATGAATATAACCCTAATCTCTTTCTAATATATACTCCCAAAGTATCAAATCCATGTGACAAGTGACACAAACTTAAGGGGGTGCGGCGTAATTAAAACCCTGGGGACCGAATGTGAAATTTTGTTTATCTTTTGAAAACTTAAGTTTGGGACTCGTTTAGACTCGATAACGATTGATTTTGGACACGAAATTTACGCCATTGCATTTAAAATAAATTTTCACGAAAAATGAGTATTTATACGACTAGTGTCACATAAATGTTATAACAATCACAATGAAACGTTTATTAGGTTTACGGTTGAGCCGGTACGCGTTGTGTGCGGTTTTCACGTTATGCGAGATAACTTCCCGTAAAATAGACAGTGGTGAACGAAAACATTCAGAGAGTAATAATTCGAAGTAGAGTGAATTATTTAACTTGAAAAACTACCGGTTACAGTAATTTCTTTTACATTACGGTAAAAGTCAAATAGTCAAAAGTCAAAAGTCAAAGTCAACTTTTAAAGTCAAAAGGTAAAATAGTCATTTTTCCTTATGAAAATTTTACCGGTTGTTACATGTAACACCCCCAATTTCGTGAACGCAGCGGAATTCAAACTGGGTGTTACTTCATGGCATAACAGTTATAACAATAGAAAACGAACTCTAATTGAGTCGTTTTAAAAGATTTATCATTCGAAACATATAAATATCAGAGTTTACAAAATGAGGTCCCAGTAGTTTCAAGGTATACAAATTACATTAAATGAGTTTTCGAATGATAATAAAATTATAGTCTTCTTGAAGTATATGTGCCCCTCTGTACCAGCCTCGTTCATTATTGACCTGAGATAAAATGCTAAAAGTGTCAACACAAAGGTTGGTGAGTTAATAGAGTTTGTTGAAATAATTGTGAAAACCTTTATAAGTGAATCCTTGTAACAAGTAATTATAAATGTTAAATGTAAATTTCAAGTATTCCGAGTGTATGACTATGGTACTAAGTACAATATCACATATAGGTAGTGTTTCCGTTGTACTAAATTCCTGATATCTGGACCCGAACTATACAAAATGGTCGATAAAACTAAACAACTAATATTCACGCGAATAATATGTCCAATTATATATTAAAACTTGTCGATAATTGAAATATTCAAATAAGTCGTATGACTTGGAAACGTTTTATAAACGAGCACTTCATGCCGAAATTTTGTAAAATGTTTTATAAACTTAAACTATTTATGGTTTATTAAATATTCCAAAATCTTTTCAAAGCTCTTATGTTTTAACGATTATAACATCTATTTTGGGAAAACGGGGAAAAGCCGAAACTATCTATTGATGTCGTTTATTATTTAATTGTTTATCTGTTAATTTATTCTTTTCTGATTTTATTCTTTCTTTCATATTCTTTTCTTCTCTTTCCCTCGTCTTTCTTGAATGTCCGTTCGTATTCGCCGACTTATTATCTCTTTACCTTTCTTGTCTTCCACACGAGACTTAAACGTATCTTTTCTTGCAAACGCCATTGGAACTAAAACTTTTATACGAGTATTATTTATTAAATCAGTTCGAGTATTATTTCTGAGTTATGTCATTTAATTGATTAGGTTGAGCTGAGGTTCATTTGCTGTGCCGTACCATCTGATTATTTACCTCGTATTCTCTGTGACTAAGGTGTGATTCATAGCCCCACTTGAGCTCTTTTAAATGTTTATAAACCCCGTGGGGGAGATACATGCTACTTACTGTTTTCTGAGCACAATTGTTTATTGTATGCTATTCCTGATTGACCTTATAAATGCTAAGTACCTTCCTTGCCAACAGCAAGTCCCTCGATCATGAACCATTAATCACCTGCGGGTGAGCGCGATTATAGTATATAGGCCTATAGGATTGACCATCCCATCCCTGTTGACCGGGTAGGCAACACGGGTGTGCTATATTTGAGTTACCTAGGTATTTGACAAGATACCTACTTGGGGGCAAATATTATGATTATGAAATTCCGCGGTTATTGTCGACTTATGCCAGGATTACTGGTACCGGTTAACGCATTGTGTGTCATGAGCTTAGCAAAATAAACAAAAGATATCCTGATTGAATATGTGAAGCTTCCAGATTAAAATTTCTTGTGCTCAAACTATTTTTACTAAACCTATGGATTACACTCAACCTTTGTGTTGACTTTTTAGCATGTTTATCTCAGGTAATTGATTTATGAAGTGTGCACGAGGAAAGGGCTGGAGGTTCAGGATGGCTATCTGTGGGTGATGTTTTTGTTATTTATATCTAAAATTTTCCGCTGCAAACTACTTTATTTTTCCGCTGCAAACTATTTCATTTTCTGCTGCTAAATGTGTTAAAAGTCTTTTGAACTCTAATGGTTGAACTTTGTATTTGAATGTGGTATTTTATTAAAACGTCTCGTTATGAGATCGTTTATCTATGATTTTGACTCACTACCCCTCAAGTAATACCCCTAACTATATTCCGCTGCCATATTCCGAGTTGGGGGTGTTATAGAATGGTATCAGAGCCAAGGTTTATAGTGAACGAGGTCATACTCGACTATAAACATTTTTCGTGTGAGTCAAAACATTTTTCGAAATCGATAGCCATCAGCCTTCCGTGCCGCTTCACTCGTAAGTACTTTATTACTGTATGTTTGGATTTTCACTACTATTTCATTTTTATATGAAACTATTTTATAAACATTTGGCTAGAAATGTTTATACTTGTCCCGATGCTCCATGGAGAGTATTACGGCTACATCAGTTTCCACCAGTCAGTTATCAGTTGCACCCGTCGATCACCCCCTTGCACCACCGAGTCCAGAGATGGACCCACACCCTATTGATGTACCTCACCCGGATGATGAGGAAATAGATGATGATAAGGAGATAGGAGACCGTTAGTAGAGATTAGTGATCATTTTATTATGGTAGTTTAGTATTATAGTAGTAGTTTACCCTGTGCGTACTGAACTGACTAGTTTCGGTTAGTAGATTTGATAAGAAACTTGTAGTCGTTTTGCATATCTTGCAAGACTGATGACGAGTATCGAATCTACGATGTATTCTGGTGATGTACTATTATGATGTTGAACCGACGCTATACTATGATGTGTTATTGTATTATTTATCTTTGTGTTATGATTCTGTTACGTCAATCAAAATACTTACAGTGTTGTACATTTGTAATGATTGATAGAATTATGCCACCTAAGAGAATGACCCCGGCCGCGATTCAGAAAATGATTAAGGAAGGCATAGCTGCGGCGCTTGCTGGGCAAGCAGGTGCTAGCAACCAGATTGTTGGACAGGCGGGAGTGCAACTTGTCTATGAGAACCATTTCTGCACCTACAAAGAATTCATGAGCTGCCAACGCACTACTTTCAAGGGGACAGAAGGAGCTGTCGGCTTAACACAATGGTTTGAAAAGATGGAATCAGTGTTCCTGAGGAGTAACTGGACGGAAGACTGTGATAGCGCTCAAATTGTACATATTTTTAGGAGCGTTATCGTGGATTTTATGCGTACATTTTGGTTACTTTTATGAACTTTTGGTACTTAATAAAGTATAATTTCTATTTTAGGTTCATGGAAGCTCAAGTACAGGAAAACGAAGAAAAAGGCGAAGAAATGATCAATAAACGAAGATTTATGCATATACGAAGAATTCCCGACAAATGAAAGTCTCTTGGAGTATATTCGAGAAGATAAAGTCATGAAGTTGTCACTCCAAAGACTCAAAGAATAAAGTACAAGAGGGAAAACGAGAAAAGAAATGAAGAAAAGAAGCTTAAACGAAGAAATAATGGAAGACTCGTTGTTCCCGACACACCTCCACCATTTTGGCCATAACTTGAGCATACGAACTCGGATTTAGTTGATTCAAGCGGCCACGGAAATGATTGCGTGGTTTTGTAACCTTACAACAGGTTTTACCTCTCGAGGGATCTCAAGAGGCTTACAACCCCACCAGGCAGTGTACCTGACCGATGTAGTATAGTGTAGTGGTAAGTACGGGGGATTGATCGTTCTCCACAGGGAATAGTGTTCGTTAGGTATGAAAGGCTACTCTAATTAGGTCTAAGGGTTGAGGAAGATTCTTTTTATGTTTTTATATTTTATGAAAGCAAGTAAAATCTCGGGTTTGAAGGAGTGGGCGGAATTAGTTGCTAGTCAACTAACCCAAATGACTACGAATGCAAATAAAATAAAATAACAAAAATGAAAAGTGGTGAGAAACTTATGTGTAGAGAAATGTGTTTACTTAGATTTCCTTACTCCCTAACTATCTTTTACCGGTTAATTAGTGTGTATTAGTTGCGTGGATGACGGGTGTATTCCTTAATACCATTCGTGGGGTGGCGTACTTACTTCCCCAACTCTACAAGCTCCTACTTCACTCCTATGTCGAGCCGGCTAGGAAGCTCCTAACATGGGATCACTAGAATTCGCTTGTGCATTAAATACAACCATAAAAACCTTTAGTACGCGTTTGGTTCATGTTTCTTAAGACGTTCAAGCAAGTTACCGAATAGGAAGTTAGCCAGTTTTCTTAAGCCTAACATAGATAAACAATCATCCAATACAACTAACAACACACTAACAACCAATAATCAATAGCTAGGTTTCATTAGATCTAAGCAAACACAAGATAAAATTAGCCTAACATGTTAAACAAAAGACAAGCATAAGATAGAATCAAACAACACATAGACATATTGAATGATTAATTGATAACTTATCTTTCAATGAAACATGGAAGATCTCAAGGCAAAAAGCCCTGAAAAAGTAGCTAAAATCGTCTTAGGGTTTTATCCCAAAATTCCACACACTAAGCTCTCTCTTCATGACAAAAAATTAGAAAACTATATATAGATTTTTGGATCTGACGGCGTCACCTTATGCATTGTGACGCCGTCACCTCGCCGCTTTTAGGGTTCCCGGGTGACCTTCTTGACGCCGTCCCTCTTTAGCTCTTCAAAAATCCATTCTGGCCTATCAAGGCTTGACGCCGTCGGATCATGAACGTGACGCCGTCCCCTTATGATTTAAGCCGTGACGCCCTTGATTTAGTTAAAGCGTGACGCCGTCAGAATTCTCATGCTAACTCACTGGCCCGTCATGAGTAAATTTCACATCCAACTTTTCTTGCCAAGGCATGACGCCGTCCCATGTTAATTGTGACGCCGTCAAGAGTAACTTTTAGCCGATTCTTGAGACTTTGCCGTTTTCTTCACTTTAATGCTCCAAAAACGTCCAAAATGCCTCCTTTTCCAGATTTCCTCCCAAAAGTACCTAAAATGACAAAAGGAACGATTTAGGGCAATATTTGATCAAATAAATACGATTTAGGGCTTAAATGACCCCTTAAAAGCGGTACACTTTTCGCTTCATCAAATACCCTTACACTTGAGATTTGCTTGTCCTCAAGCAAATGCACTTTTATTCTAATCAAAATACAAGTTAGGGGTCATTTAATGCTAACATAAAAGTAATTACAACAAATAATCGTTCCACTTCAATCATAATAAGCACGGAGATTACATACTAGCACCTCACAAGTAGTGTTTAGATACTCACATCTCTCAAGTGTCATCAAAATAAATCTCATAAATGAAAACGGAAAATATCTCTCACTACCTGTCATAGCAAATAGATTACCATAGGCTTGGGAAAGGATCGAAAACCTCCTCCACTAGGCGTAAGCACCTAAGATAAACTATCAAAGAGGGCTTTTAAATGGGTTATAATGTTAGGTGTAGGGAAAAGGAAAACACGGTTTTGTTGGATACGGGATATTTTACTGGTGGCGAGTTAAAGATCTTGATCAATTACATGTACTATACAATGTTGCTAAGCCAAGACTCGACTCGATCTTAAGCTAAAAACGAAATAACAAAATAACAAAAATATAAAGCAAACATAAAATGAAACGGGATGGTAGTCCGTATGTTTTTTCTATTTTTCATTTTCTCATTTTTTTGTATTTTTCTTGATTTTTTCGATTTTTTTTTTTTTTTTTTTTTTTTTTTTTTTTTTTTTTTTTGCTGCATACACTCTTGCCCTACCATCCAAAATAATACATCATAGGGGCGTTGCATTCCCCTTACACTTGAATTTTTACATAACTTTACAAATACTAATCTAATGACTCGAATTAAGATAATTGAAAAACTTGGAGTACTTTTAAAACATTTAGCACATATGGGGGTAACAAATGATGTTCTTCCCCATTACTCCATTATACTAGTACTTTACCCATGAGTCCCAATCGTCCCAAAACAATATGTACAAGGATATGACTCGACTTAGCAACCATGTAATCAACTAGATCATTAACTTGGGTTTAAACAAATGTTGTAACAATAATGCACTAAAGATGAGTGCATACAAGGTAGGCTAAGGCGATTTGGGTGTACATTTTAGTGGGGTGTAACAAATTCTTCCTTTAAGTAAAATGCTTAAAGGTCGAAACGAAAAGATAGGCTCTGAGGGGTGTACTAGGGGTATCGTGTACTAAAAATGAGTACAACGCAAAGGGTGTGGGAGAATTACTTGACCAATGTAGCCAACGTAATTATAACAAAAACACAGGTGTAAAATAATGGGTTAATCCTAATGCCTCTTATCATGTAGTAAATCTAACTACACGAATGTAGTCTCACTTGTGGCCTTGGAATGGTCCTAACGCAAGTTCTAGAATCTAAGTGCTACCGGTACACACATCATAGCATAAATGCTTTTCCTACCAATTCTAGGGGCGAACCTCACATATTTGGGGTGGAAAATTTTTTAGTGTACGGTTTTTTGTGCTAGTCATATAACTCCTATCCGTGAGACGCTCATTAAGATCAAAGTTTCACTCCTATATGTTGTAAAAAATTTTAAATTTGGCACTAAAATTACCCTAATCAAGTATTTCTCTCAGTTTTATTACACATCTATTATTAAACAAACAAAAATCAAGCGCAATTGTATTCTCTAAAATCGTACTTTTACCCTCCCCTTACACTTAAGATGAACATTGTCCCCAATGTTCAAATAACAAGATGTAAAAGTAAATAAGGTAAAAGAATGAAATCAAATACTCCCCTGATTCGCTCGTTGGATAGTGAAATCACACGGTTAAATCTTCTTCCAAGGAGAATGTTGAAGCTCCATGACTAATGCATCGCCATAAGCTTGATTCCATAAACATTTCCTTGTCCAAAATAACCTGTTAACCTGAGAAAACAAACACGAAAACCTGCATAACATCGGCGGGATAAAATCTATATATAAGGATATAATGCTTGTGGAATGATAATTTTGCAGATTCCTGGAGATTATAAGTTGGAGATTTAATAAAAACTTTTTATGAAAACAAAACTTTCAAAAATTTCTGGGAATTAAATCTGACGCCGTCAGGTTATAACCCCTGACGCCGTCAGAAATGACCTGACAAAAATTTTCATTTTAAGTTTCCGGAAAATTTCTGGAAAAACCTTTACCTTACTTCCTGGGAATCCTGCAAAACATCATTATGACTCGATACAAGCATTTGACTCAAACAAACACGAATATGTATGTTAATTTATTATTATTACGATTCATGTTCATTTGTGTTCTAATAAACCGATTTAGATTTCCCTTACACTTATCTTTTGCAAAATACCTTTATATGTAGTTAAGACGAAGTTAAAAACAACATAAAGCATTTTCACAATTTAGTTTTGAACATGAATCAATAAGAATAAAAATTAAACATACATACGGAAACAAATAAAATCAAACAAACAAATAAATAAACACATAAAGCAAATAAAACAAATAAAGCTTGGGTTGCCTCCCAAGAAGCGCTTTTCTTTATTAACGAGTCTTGTAGCTAGACTCAAAGTCACGTACATTACGTGACTCTTTCATCGAAAGTTATGTCTTCCTCATTGATCATTTCATTACCATTCTCATGATAATGCTTGACTCGTTGAATATTCACAGTGAATTCTCTATCCTCGTCGTCAATTAATACAACGGCTCCAGTTTTAGAGGAGCTCCTGACGGTAAAAGGTCCATACCATCTAGATTTAAGTTTCCCAGGAAATAGCCTTAAGCGAGAATTATATAATAAGACCTTGTCTCCTTCTGAAAACTCCTTGGGTCTCTTAATCCGTTGGTCATGCCATCTTTTCGCCCTCTCTTTGTATGTGATGGAAGATTCATAAGCCTCTAATCTCAACTCATCAAGCTCTTGGAGCTGTAAGAATCTATTTGTTCCCGCAACTGTATAATCCAAATTACAAGCCTTAAGTGCCCAATATGCTTTGTGTTCCAGTTCTACTGGAAGGTGGCATGCCTTGCCATATACCATACGGAACGGGGTTGTCCCGATTGGTGTCTTATAGGCGGTTCGAAATGCCCACAAAGCCTCGTCGAGCTTAAAAGACCAATCTTTTCTGTTTTGATTAACCGTTTTCTCTAAAATTCTCTTTATGGCTCTATTAGTGTTCTCGACTTGACCGTTTGTTTGAGGATGGTAAGCGGTGGAGAATCGGTGAGAGACTCCATATCTTTTCATGACTTTCTCCATTTGTGAATTGCAAAAATGGGTTCCCCTGTCACTAATAAGAGCCTTCGGAATTCCGAACCTAGCGAACAATTTCTTTAAGAAATGAATGACTACCCTAGCGTCGTTAGTCCTAAGGGCTTGTGCTTCCACCCATTTCGAAACATAATCAATGGCCACCAAGATGTATTCATTCCCTCCAGAAGATGGGAATGGTCCCATGAAATCAATTCCCCAGACATCAAAAACCTCACAAACTTGTATATAATTCTGTGGGGCTTCATCCCTCCTAGAGATATTCCCAGCTCTTTGACATGCGTCACAAGTTTGTATCATTCCCTTCACATCACAAAATATTGTAGGCCAATAGAATCCCGCGTCGAAGACCTTTCGTGCAGTAGTGCTTATTCCGTGATGTCCTCCAGATGGACCTGCGTGACACTCTTTCATAATTCTGACAGCCTCTCTTTCCGAAACACAACGCCTGATTACCTGATCTGGACATCTTCGAAATAAGAAGGGTTCATCCCAAAAGTAGTACTTTAATTGATTAAAGAACCTCCTTTTTTCATGCCTGCTCATATGCTCAGGGATGACTCTACTTGCCAGGTAGTTAGCATAATCCGCATACCAAGGTTCAGAATCATTTATTAACATGAGCTGCTCTTCCGGAAATGTTTCCCGAATCTCACTCTTGTCAGATTCAGCGAGGCTGGGGTTTTCGAGACGAGAGAGATGATCAGCCGCAAGATTCTCTGCTCCTTTCTTATCACGAATTTCAACATCGAACTCTTGCAATAGTAGGATCCAACGAAGTAACCGTGGTTTAGCATCCTATTTAGCGAAAAGATATCGAATAGCTGAATGATCCGTAAAAACAACCGTTTTAGAAAGGACAAGATACTGACGAAATTTATCAAAAGCGAATACCACGGCTAGTAATTCCTTTTCAGTGGTAGTGTAGTTTTCTTGAGCAGGATTCATGGTTTTGCTAGCGTAGTATATTGGCTGAAAGTGTTTGTTAAGCCTTTGGCCTAATACTGCTCCAACAGCATAATCACTAGCATCGCACATGATTTCAAAGGGTAACTCCCAGTTAGGGGTAACCATAATTGGAGCTTGGGTAAGTTCCTGCTTCAATAGATCGAATGCGTCCTTGCACTCTTGAGAGAAGTCGAACGGGGCATCCTTCATGAGTAACTGAGTCATTGGTTTGGCTACCTTTGAGAAATCCTTAATGAATCTCCTATAGAAGCCAGCATGACCCAAAAAACTACGGATTGCCTTGACAGTTGTTGGATAGGGAAGTTTGGATATAGCTTCAATTTTTGCCCGGTCTACTTCGATTCCACTTCCTGAAATTTTGTGCCCCAGCACAATCCCTTCTTTTACCATAAAGTGGCACTTTTCCCAGTTTAGTACCAAGTTGGTCTCCTCACAACGTTTGAGCATTTTCTCAAGGTTAGCAAGACAGCGATCAAAAGAGTTCCCAAAGACTGAAAAATCATCCATAAAGACCTCCATGCTGTCTTCCATTAACTCATGGAAGATTGCCGTCATGCAGCGCTGGAAAGTGGCGGGGGCGTTACATAGTCCAAAGGGCATTCGCTTGTAGGCGAAGGTGCCATAAGGGCATGTAAACGTGGTCTTTTCTTGGTCCTCAGGAGCGATAGGGATTTGGAAATACCCTGAGAACCCATCTAGGAAGCAGTAGTACTCATACCCTGCTAACCTTTCCAACATCTGGTCGATAAATGGGAGAGGGAAATGATCTTTTCGGGTTGCATCATTCAACTTCCTATAATCGATGCACACAAAGCCATCCAGTTACTGTTCGTTGAGGTACTAACTCATCCTTATCGTTCTTCACCACCGTCATTCCTCCCTTTTTTGGTACAACCTGTACAGGACTTACCCATGGACTGTCCGAAATCGGGTAAATTAGTCCTGCATCTAGGAGCTTAATGACTTCCTTCTTTACGACTTCCTTTATGTTGGGATTTACTCGCCTTTGAGGTTGCACGCTGGGTTTATAATCCTCCTCCATGAGGATTTTATGTGTACAAAAGGTAGAGTCAATACCCTTGATATCGGCTACACTCCATGCTATAACTCCTTTATATTTTTTTAAAACTCCTAAGATTTGATCCTTTTGTTCACTTTTCAAAGAAGAGCTTATGATTACCGGAAGTTGATCTTCCCCTTGGAGGAAAGCATATTCAAGGTTGGTTGGGAGTTCCTTGAGTTCTACCGCAGGTGGCTCGATGATGGAAGGTTTAAGTTTGTTCTCGGGTTTACGAAGCTCAAGCTGTTCGATTTCTTGTCTGGGATAGAAGGAGACTGCATTCACATCCATAGCCTTCTCCTCCTCTAAGATGGGTAAGAAAGCTTCATCTCGCAACCAACCGGCTTCCACCTGTTCATCTACACAATTATCAATCTCGTCGGATAGTTCATCGATTTCTTCGATGAAATACAGTTGATTATCTGCTTCGAGAGAAAGATTCATTGTGTCCTTGATGTCGAAGGTTAAGCTATCGGCCCCCACTCGTAAGGTTAGTTTGCCGTCATGAACATCAATAACAGCACGAGAAGTTGCAAGGAAGGGTCTTCCTAGAATGATGGGTACAAGATCGTCTTCTTCCATTTCTAGGATGACGAAGTCAACTGGAAATTTAAACTTCCCAACCTTAACCAGCACATTCTCGCATATTCCTAAGGGGTATTTGACTGATCTATCGGCCAGTTGGATGCTCATACGGGTTGGTTTCAACCCAGAATACCCTAGTTTGAGGAACAGGGAGTGCGGCATAAGATTGATGCTTGCTCCTAAGTCGGCTAAAGCATTTTTGACTGAAAGAGATCCAATTGAACAGGGCAAGGTGAAACTACCCGGGTCGTCCACCTTCTTTGGTAGCCCTCGTTGGGTCACCACAGAACATTCTTCTCCTAAGGTTACAAGACCCTCGAGCCCTTTCCTGTTGGTGAGCAGCCTCTTGAAGTATGCACTATATTTGGGCATATGATAACATGCATCAAGAAGAGGTATGGTGACGACCGAATTCTTCAAATATGACAGGAATCTTTTATTATCACTTTCGACCTTTTGATTCTTGAGGCGAGATGGGTATGGGACTTTAAGGGGCTGTTTGGCAGGAGTAGGTGGGGATGGAGTTACCGGAGGGGTTTGCTCGGGATTTTCGTCGTTCACATTATCGTTCTCCTCATGAGGGGTGTTGGGTTCCATGGCGTTAGATGGTTGAGCTGGGTAGGGTGGATCCTTAGTAGTTGTTCCAGCACGAGTGGTGATGGCGAGTAAAGGATCTCTTTGTGGTTCGCCAAGGCCGTCGAGAGTGGCGTTGAGTTCTGCGAATTTGGCCTTCATGTTGGTTTGTTGGCTATTGATAAAGTCGTCAAGACCATTTAGTTGCAGATTCTTTTCAAACGTGAAATGCCCGAGATCATCCTCAAAAGTGCTCCTAACCTGATAGTCAGGATATTCTCCTCCTCCCTCTTCTCTCACAAGATTTCCCCAGGGGGTGAAATCATTGTTTTGGTAGAAAGTTAAGAGCGAAGGATCATCGAAGATGTCGTGGCTTGACAAGCATGCTTGTTCGGTGGTGGTATCATCCTCGCATTCCTCTACTTCATGCGGGCCACCACATTGATCACAGATCAAGTATGGGTTTGATAACCGCTTAGTTGGTTGCGACTTGTCTAGATAAGATACCTGATCATTCAATCTACTCACCCGGCTAGCAAAAGGAGGCTCTTTCATGATCTTGGAAACGCTCATGATCGAATCGGGTTCATCCCAGGTATCGTCTTGATCATTCGCGTATTCCTCAATTCTATTCCATCCTTCCTCAACGCTTAGTTTGGCTATTTTTCCTTTTGATGAATTATTAATGCCCAATTGGTCGTTTTTGGAGACACTGTCATAAAAGATTTGGACAAGAAGCCAGAGTTCAATGCCATGATGAGGGACCTATCTAATTAGATCCTTGAATCTAACCCAAGATTTGTGAATAGGTTCTGCTGGTCCAACATGGAAGCGGAGGATTTCGTCTCTCAACTTTGAAGTTCTTCCTATGGGAAAGAATTTCTCATAGAATTTTGAGATAAGCTGTTCCCATGTGAAGATGGATTCAGAAGGAAGTTGGTTATACCAGTCTCCGGCTCTTTCATGAAGGGTAAGGGGAAAGAATCGCAACCGGGAGGTATCTCTAGTGGCTCCGTCCGTGTGGAGGGTATCCACTATTTTCAGGAAGTCCTTGATGTGTTGGATTGGATCTTCAGTTTTCAATCCGTGAAACTTGCATACACTTTGGACCAGCCAAATATCAGTTGCACGCAAGACCCCATCCGTGTGTTCATTTGGAAAAACGATAGCATTGGAAAAACCACGAGGGGTGGGAGAAGAGTAGTCCTTGAGACATTTGGGGATTGGGATTTCGGGAACTTCCATATCGTGATTGGGTTGAGGGCTAGGAGGTGTAGAATGATGATTGGATTCTTCCTCGGAGAGGGCATCATCAAAATTGATCGTGGATGGTTCAGCCGCTTGGTGGAGTCGCCTTAATTTATGCATTTCCCTTTCGGGTTCAGCATAGGGTGTGGCAAGAGTCTTTATCGAGCTTCGGCTCCTAGTGATTCTAAGATTAGGGGGTCATCATCCAGAATTAGGGAATATCCTCCTAAAGTGCGAGCTCTAGGAGGTGGTTGTGGTTGTTGTGGTGGTGGGTCGTGTGGGTTAAGGATATTACCATCTTCCATGATGTCGGATGGTATGGTTACGAACAAAGACACGAAGAAAATAGATAGACTAAAGAAAACCTAGAAAAATAAAATAAAAATCTCACTAGAAAGGAATCTAGTGAGTAGACCTAATAGAAATAAAAATTCAACCTAAACAATAACTATTCCCCGGCAACGGCGCCAAAAACTTGATTGCGTGGTTTTGTAACCTTACAACAGGTTTTACCTCTCGAGGGATCTCAAGAGGCTTACAACCCCACCAGGCAGTGTACCTGACCGATGTAGTATAGTGTAGTGGTAAGTACGGGGGATTGATCGTTCTCCACAGGGAATAGTGTTCGTTAGGTATGAAAGGATACTCTAATTAGGTCTAAGGGTTGAGGAAGATTCTTTTTATGTTTTTATAATTTTATGAAAGCAAGTAAAATCTCGGGTTTGAAGGAGTGGGCGGAATTAGTTGCTAGTCAACTAACCCAAATGACTACGAATGCAAATAAAATAAAATAACAAAAATGAAAAGTGGTGAGAAACTTATGTGTAGAGAAATGTGTTTACTTAGATTTCCTTACTCCCTAACTATCTTTTACCGGTTAATTAGTGTGTATTAGTTGCGTGGATGACGGGTGTATTCCTTAATACCATTCGTGGGGTGGCGTACTTACTTCCCCAACTCTACAAGCTCCTACTTCACTCCTATGTCGAGCCGGCTAGGAAGCTCCTAACATGGGATCACTAGAATTCGCTTGTGCATTAAATACAACCATAAAAACCTTTAGTACGCGTTTGGTTCATGTTTCTTAAGACGTTCAAGCAAGTTACCGAATAGGAAGTTAGCCAGTTTTCTTAAGCCTAACATAGATAAACAATCATCCAATACAACTAACAACACACTAACAACCAATAATCAATAGCTAGGTTTCATTAGATCTAAGCAAACACAAGATAAAATTAGCCTAACATGTTAAACAAAAGACAAGCATAAGATAGAATCAAACAACACATAGACATATTGAATGATTAATTGATAACTTATCTTTCAATGAAACATGGAAGATCTCAAGGCAAAAAGCCCTGAAAAAGTAGCTAAAATCGTCTTAGGGTTTTATCCCAAAATTCCACACACTAAGCTCTCTCTTCATGACAAAAAATTAGAAAACTATATATAGATTTTTGGATCTGACGGCGTCACCTTATGCATTGTGACGCCGTCACCTCGCCGCTTTTAGGGTTCCCGGGTGACCTTCTTGACGCCGTCCCTCTTTAGCTCTTCAAAAATCCATTCTGGCCTATCAAGGCTTGACGCCGTCGGATCATGAACGTGACGCCGTCCCCTTATGATTTAAGCCGTGACGCCCTTGATTTAGTTAAAGCGTGACGCCGTCAGAATTCTCATGCTAACTCACTGGCCCGTCATGAGTAAATTTCACATCCAACTTTTCTTGCCAAGGCATGACGCCGTCCCATGTTAATTGTGACGCCGTCAAGAGTAACTTTTAGCCGATTCTTGAGACTTTGCCGTTTTCTTCACTTTAATGCTCCAAAAACGTCCAAAATGCCTCCTTTTCCAGATTTCCTCCCAAAAGTACCTAAAATGACAAAAGGAACGATTTAGGGCAATATTTGATCAAATAAATACGATTTAGGGCTTAAATGACCCCTTAAAAGCGGTACACTTTTCGCTTCATCAGGAAAGCTAAGAGAAAAATCTACAGGCTAGAAGGATCCATCCGATCGGTTTGTGCCCGCAACCAATTCGGATGGAGCTAAAACCGTTTCGGATAGAGCCCAACCGATTCGGATGGATGAATCTGACTTCTCAAAAGTCCTTTTTAATGCTTATTTAAGTGCCATCAAGTCCCATGTCCGATCATGTGCCTCCATTAACTCCTAAACTTGCACTTTTATGACCCTTTGTGCCCAAGTTACTTACTTGTTGGCTAAGGGTGGCTTCTCCCTATTAATAAGACCATTTTGACATGGTTTTGGGTGTGAAATTCTAGCCTCCACCCTTAAGGACGAATTTTCACCAACTATTATCAACCCTAAAAGACCACAACCCTATACCATTTCCAGAAGTAGTGCTCAAGTGCTTGAAAAAGTGTTCGGGTGTAATTTTCCGGCTTGGTTAGAAGTTGTAGTTGATTGGAGGCTTGAAGGTTGCTATAATCCTTCATCCTTGCCTATTGTAATTCATACTTTGGGTAAACTTTGTTACTTTTATATTTCAAGATGTTTGTTATTGATATGATTGTTGAGATTTTGTGTTTGATTGAAATAATGATGTGATGTCTTAATACTTGTTTGGTTTTTATGATAACTTGTGATAATAGGATGTTTGGGAATAATTAGTGTTTTGTTTGATAACATCATATTTGGTTAAATTAGATCTTGTTATTGTTTATTGTTTTGATTAATCATTGTTGAGTCTACATGTCGAAAGGATTCTCAATAGTGTTTGATTTCAATTCATTAGTCGACGAATGTTTTGGTCTTGTACTTTGTGACGATTGTATGAGAAACTTAATAAACATAACAAGTGAAAGTTTAATTTAGATTAAAGGTCGAAAGACATCTTTTGAATATGTGTTCTAATCAAGTAAATGGAACTTCAAGAATTAATAACATCAAAGTTATGGGGTCGAAAGAACTCTTTGTTTGTTGTTGGTTTAGGCATGAGTTTTATGACATGACCAATTCATTAAGACTTATATATATTTGATTTATAAAACACTAAATTATTATTGGTTCTAAAGGTCAAAATGATTACCTTTGATAATATGTTTTCCAAACTAACCATCCTAAAACTAGTAAAGGCTTACACCAAGTTCTTACTAACTTATTATCATTGCCAAACATGTATGTTCTTTGTGTGATTGTTCTTATATTGCTTTTCTTGTTGGTTTGATCCGTGACAATCATAACCATCAACTTGTTACTTACTTAAACAAACAAACGACACTTGAGTGCAACCAAGTCTCTTGGGACGACCTTGACTTACCAACCTCTATACTGCATACGACTAGGGTATACTTGCCCGAATGTGTTCCTAGTTAATCGGTAATTCTTGTTTATAAATTTAAAACCTTTTGCGAACGCATCAAGTTTTTGGCGCCATTGCCGGGGATTTGGTTTTTGCATTCTTTTCTTTGTTTGTTTGTTGCTCTTGGATTTTCTTTGATTGTTTGTTTGAATTGAGTTCTTGTTGAATTGCTTGCTACATATAATTATGATCTGGCACCGTCACCATCAAGTTTTTGGCGCTTCGTGGTTGAATTGTTCGTTTGTTTGTTTGCTTGATATATTGATTGATTGTTTTTTTTGCTAATTTGTTCGAATGTTATATTGCTCTTGCTCAAAAATGATTGTTTCTTTGCTATTGTTTGATTGCTCTCGATTGCTTGCTTGCTTATTTTCTCATGATAATTGCTTAATTGCTTCCCTTGCGTTTTGTTTCAAAAATTCTCATCTTTTGCTTAATGATCTTGGCATCAAAATCAAGTTTTTGGTGTTGGGATTTGGTTTCATGTGATCTAAAAATACTCATTTCAATGTTTGCTTTATAAGTGTGCTCGAAATTGCTTGCGAAAAAAAAATCCACCAAAAATGACCAGAATCATCTAGCCGATCGGATGGCAACTCCAACCGTTCGGCTGGATGACCCAAACCATCTCAACCGATCGGTCACCACCCGTAACCGATTCGGTTGGAGGCTTCTGTCCCATTTTTTTTACTAGTTTGTGTTTTTCTTGTTTTGTGAGTTTTATATTTTATATGTTATGTGATCTCTTGCATGCTTTTGTGTTTCTTTTTGTTTTAAGTGTCGTTTTATGTTCTTGGTGCTCTTCTAGTATATATGTGTTAATGTGTTTATGTGTTTTACTTGTGTTTATTTTAGTGTTCGTTACGTTATGCGTTCCTGTTTTATTTTATCAATAAAAAGTTTTAAGTAAAACTTGTTTTCATAAATTAAAAAAAAAATGTCACCAGAGTGCTAACCGAATCGGATGGAGACCCAACCGATCGGATGGATGATAAACCGATCGGATGGTCAGCTCGGAAAAATTTTTATGTAGGAAACCGATCGGTTAGATACCTTAACCGATCGGATGGACCAATTGGTATATATATATATATATATATATATATAATATATATATATATATATATATATATATATATATATATATATATAAAATATATATATATAAAAGTGTTATTTTCATTTTTCGTATTTTGTTCTTGTGTGTTTGTGTTTAGATTGATTAAGTTTAAATGTCTTTTGGTTTTTGCAAGAGCATCATTTCTATTATTCTACCTAAATTTGGTTTTTGCATTTTAAATTTTGTTAATTTAGTACGTTGTGAATAAATAAGTACTTGTTTTAAAAAATAAAAATGTTTTGAACTTTGTGGGTATGTTCACTGGAAACCCTCACGAGACTTCACTCGTCCACTCGGGCCACCGAGGGGTTTAAAAGGCTTGTTGCATACGCTAAATGCAACCATGATGCCTACGAAAGTGAGTTTTAGAATTTTAACGCGTTTTTGTAGTTTAGTTTATTTTTGCAGATTTAATAAGCTCTTGGAGATTGGATTATTGGTGATATTATACTTGGTGTGGAGATGTTTTGTTGAACGAGAAATCGCGATCGAACTCTATATGATAAGGTGCTAAACAAATGCTAGCAAAAGCTTACGCGATTTCTTGGCCCGGGAAGTTTCGTTTCTCTTGGACTATTTATTTATTTATTTTCCCTATTTTACATGCTTTGAAGTTTATTTTTCACAATGAGTATAATGTGTAACTTAAGTGTGGGGGAAGTAAATAGGAAAAAAAACGAAACTACTTTACAAATTTATAATTTTGGGGCCAATTTAAAATTTTGTATACTTGTTTGCCTTGTGATCTAATTTTTTCACGCTTTTAGGATAATATATTAGAATAACTGGATCATTCCATTGGTGAAATCTGTAATTTTGAAAATTTGAGATGTGTCCCGATTAATATTGCAATCCATTCTGGGATCGATAACATTTGCTAGCACATATTATAGCCCTTTCCACTAAATTGTGAGGATTTGAGCCTGTTCTATATATAGCATACATCTTTTATGCTTGGATCTTTTGCTATGAGTGTGCCGGTGATTTTATTTATTCTAGAACTTGTACTTGTAAATCATTACCAGACCGCAGTAAGATCACATTCGTGTGATATAAGTGTATTCGTGTGATAAAGAGGCACCTTAGGAATAAAACCAAATGGCCTTCATTTTGCATCTAATGATATATTAGCTAGCCACATCGGTTAGTTAACCACCCATTTGGAACCCATTTGTTAGCGTTCATCTTTAGCGCTAGATACCCTTAGTTACACCCTCCGAGCCATCCTTTTCATTTTTGATTAAATCCAGAAAAATACAAAAATATTTTACACTTTAAACCTTAGCCTAACCCTTTGTCAAAGTCTAAATGGTGGGTTGCTAGTTTCTTGGTATGTTGGATTGTTTTTTATGATTAATAGTTAGCCACACTTTGCCATTCGTGTGTGCCATTCCGACAAAGATGAAGGTGGCCAACTTCTTATTTGTATTTTTGTGGTGTGTGCTTATGCGAAGTGTGGGGGAGATGTGATGTATGAAAGGAGAATGAATGAAAAAAAAAAAAGTGATGACAATTATAGCCAATGTGCTATATTATTATGAAGATGAAGGAAGATGAAGTATGTTTGAGATATCGATTAGCCAATGTGCTAAGACGTGATATATATATATATATATATATATATATATATATATATATATATATATATATATATATATATATATATATATATATATATATTTGGTGATCGATATGTGAAAAGAAGATGAAGTTGTTAACTATAATCATTTACGGGTTTGCGGTTTGTTCGGTAACTAGCAACAATGGAACTTAGACTTGACTTTATTTTCTTTTAAAACGAATTTCATAAATACTCCCATGCCTTATCCCTACCCTTACCAAATTACTTTATTCGTTGTTAGCTTTCGAGCATCCGGATATAGTGATGGCTTTGTGAAAATATGTAGTGCATTAATATTGTAGTGACCATCCAGTTTTTGAATAGTTGAAAAACGCGCCAGCGATCTAGTGCGTATCTAGGCGACCATCCGTTATGCAAATAACGTTGCCAGCGAACCAAGGTACAATCTAGTGACCATCCGTTGCTTAGCTAGTCAAGAATTCGTTGCTAGCGATCTATTATATTCTTGTATGAAATATTTGCACATTAGCTTGGTACCCTTAACCTTAAACTCGAATAAAAGTCCTCTTTAGATGTTTACACTTGGCGCTTACGCCACGTCGGTGGAGTTTTGTTTCTTGTACAAGCCTATGGTAATAAACGGATCATGACTGAGCAATGAGTGTGATTTCTCTTATATATACTCCACTACCTAAATAAATGAGTGATTGAGTGAATTATACTTCGTTTCTTTTTTGTGAGGTGTTTAGAAATGTTACTCAAGCAAGAAAATCTTCATACATCTCGGTTTTTCACCATAACGCTTAAAATTGATGAATCTTATCTTGTACTTGTACTTGGTGGATTTGCATCATAATTTTTATAATCATTTTTCATGCACCATGTGGGATCTATTTTTCTTAATATTTGCTTGAGGGCAAGCAAACCCTTAAGTGTGGGGGAGTTTGCGCTCATTGCGCTCATTTTCTCATTTTTCTCATTTTCTCTTTTATCTTAAAAAAAATAAATGAATAAAAAAAAATAAAATAAATTACAATCTGAGCAACCGATCGGATGTTCGAGCATCCGATTCGGTTGGCAGGTTTCATGTTTTTACGAATTGTCCATCCGATCGGATGGAGATGCAAACCGATCGGATGGATGCCTCGTTAAAATTTTCAAAATTTTTAATTTTTTTTTTCATTTTGTCATTTAGGTATGAATTTTAATTTTTCTTTTTCTAGATTTGCTTGAGGGCAAGCAAAGTTCAAGTGTGGGGGAATATGATAACGCTCAAATTGTACATGTTTTTAGGAGCGTTATCGTGGATTTTATGCATATATTTTGGTTACTTTTATGAACTTTTGGTACTTAATGAAGTATAATTTCTATTTTAGGTTCATGGAAGCTCAAGTACAGGAAAACGAAGAAAAAGGCGAAGAAATGATCAATAAACAAAGATTTATGCATATACGAAGAATTCCCGACAAATGAAAGTCTCTTGGAGTATATTCGAGATGATAAAGTCATGAAGTTGTCACTCCAAAGACTCAAAGAATAAAGTACAAGAGGGAAAACGAGATAAGAAATGAAGAAAAGAAGCTTAAACAAAGAAATAATGGAAGACTCTGTGAAAAACTAAAAGGGGGGGTTGAATAGTTTTATGTCTTTTTAATTTTATTATGAAAACCTTTGTTTATTTTTAAAACACTTAGATTCAAGTTTGTATGAAAAATAAAACTTGAACCTTATTATTAGTTATATATGTATTCTTTTAAATTGATTGTAAAAGTTTTGGTTTCTTGAATGGATTTTCAAATTGATCTTTATGTGAAGTCGACGTCTAATTAATACTAGCAATTATATAAGCCTATGTGTATGAAAGTAATGACGATGCAAGTAAAGAAATAAATAAGGTATGGAAAGATCTAACCGAGACACGAGAGATTTATAGTGGTTCGGCTACAAGGACACCTTCCTTGCCCTACTCCATTCCCCGAGCACACCTTGCTCGAGAGTTTTCTTCACAACTTCAATAAGCTCCCATATGGCGGAGAAAACCGTACACAACTTTGGCTTACACGGGTTTAACGACACAAAGCTAAATGTTGAGTTCTAATCATAGCTAGAACCAATCTCACAACTTCACAACACAACTTCTTCACAACTTATTCACGACTACTTCACAACGGTTTCACGACTGCTTCACGACTTCTTCACGACTTCAACACAACTGCTACACGACCTCTATGCTGCGGCTTCACGACTCCAACACTAGGACTTCACGACTAGGACTTCATGGCTTCAACACGACCGCTACACAACCTCTATGCTACGGCTTCACGACTTCAACACTAGAACTTCACAACTAGGACTTCATGGCTTCAACACGACCGCTACACAACCTCTATGCTACGGCTTCACGACTTCAACACTAGGACTTCACGACTAGGACTTCATGGCTTTAACACGACCGCTTCACAACTTCTATACAACGGCTTCACGACTTCTACACTTTGACCTCACAACTTCTATACCACAACTACTTATACAACATCTTCACTACTTACACACAACACTAATCTACAACACACACCTTACATACAAATGAATGAATGATTTACAAACTTTGTTAAACACACAACTTAAGTAACAAGATGATACTAAGTTGTAATACTTCTAATCTTGATTGATAGAAGTATTCTTCTTTTGCACTTGGATGGTGGAAGCTTGGATCACTTGGAAACCAATGCTTAAGATTACATGATCAAAGGTTTTTTAGGATATGAAATGAGATCTACAACAGAAAGTTTTAGTGCAAAAGGGTGAGTAAAAATCCAGGGGAAGGCTGGTATTTATAGGAGAAAAATCTGGACAGCTGGACCCTACTGGAGCGTGGCCGGCCCCCTTAAATAGGGGGCGGTCCCCTTAATTTTAAGGGGGCCGCCTAGTAAAATTAAGGGGGCCGCCCCTGCTGAACGTTGGCCAGTTTTGTCCTTTTGTGGGGAAGGTTTTTCTGGAACATTTTAACTGATTTTGGTTAAAAATTTGAATTCATATTTTTATAAAAGATTAAACATTTTAATTTAATACCAAAAATGTTTTTCAAAAATATATAAAATGTTTTTGATGTTTTATAAAAAATCTAGTTATTAAGAAAATGTTCCTTTGATCATATAATGCATTAAGCATTAGTTCATTCATACCTTAAGTGATTTTAGTTGTAGAAGTGAATATTTACAACTAAGTACTTGTTTAATTTATAAGTTTATGTTTTAATGAGTTTACATTTTATGATCATCAAAACATAGAGATATGAATAAATATTGATAATGTTTTTAGGCATTTATTTATGTCAACAATCTCCCCCTTTTTGATGATTACAAAACCTAAACTCATTAAACCAAAAAGTTTATTTTTGGACAAGTATTTAGTGAGTTTACATTCACTTCTCCCCCTTTTTGTAGAATCAAAAAGGTTAAGCCGACAAAATTCAAACGTGAAATTTGTCGGGACGAAAACTCCCCCTTGATGTGTACTCCCCCTCGTTTGGGGGCACTAAAGAATCGATATATGGAATACTTGCAAGAAAAATATTAGAAGCACAAGCATATATATAGCAAAAATAAGCATGCATATAAAGACATTCATTAAAAATCTTGTGTATCAATACACAACCATCCAAGATTATATTCAATCCTACATTAGCTAGTAAGTAATGCAATCTACATAATCATTCTAGGAGTACATGATCTTCCATGGGGCTTGCACACAAAATGGTTTGAAAAATTATTTTTGATTAAGCATTGCATATGCTTAATTTGGTGAGAATGAAGGTGGTGGTAGTGTAGTGGGTGAAAATGATGGAGGTTGTGGTGGAGGTTGGTTGTTAAGCATGTGTTCAAGGGATGAAAACATGTAGTGTATCTCATCTCTAAGACCAAAGATGATGGTTCGTTTGTGGGTGTGGTGGTATTGGTGATGATGAGAAATGAGCATCAAGAGGTGTTATTGGTGATATGGAAATGACAAGTTGGGTGAATGGAGGTTCTTGAGTAGGAGGTGGAGTTGATGCTCTTGATAGTGGTGATGAAAGGTGTGAGTTGATGTAGTTATTGATGGATGAAGTGGAAGGTATGGATGAAGATGTTGTGCCATGAGTGAAGGGTGTTTTTGATGGTGCATTTGGTGCACTTGGGGATTAACATTGTGGTGGTGGTGATGGAGTTTTGGTGTCTTAGAGATGATTTTGGTGATAGCATGGTGAATGAAAATGGGTGTTTGATGGAGGTGATGGTTGATTTAGGTAAGGTTTGGGCTGGATAAAAGGGGTCGCAAGATGCAAAAGAAAACAGTAAATTTTACTGCCCAGATGGCCGGTCCCCTTAACTGTAGGCCGGCCCCCTTAAAATTAAGGGGACCGCCTAGGGAATTAAGGGGGCCGCCCATCTGGTGTTTTCCCAGGCGACCAAATTTGAAAAATTTCCAGAAAAGGGTCATTTTTAGGGTGTTTTTGCAGCAAGCTCCATTTCAATCATGTACATCAAGAATGATTAAATAGTGGCATAAACATGTTAAATACGCATGCATACATTTAAAACATATTATGGAATAAGCATGTTATTAATCATCAAGCATGTATATATATCATGATATCAAGTATACAAGCAATAAGCATAACAATCATATATTAAAGACAAGAAATAAAGCATTCATTAGTTGAAAATAATTATGTTAAAAACATAATTATTGATACAACACATATTTTGCTTATAGCATACAATAAGCAGAAAATTTTAAATTGCCTAAGAGATCCATTTGACTTGCTTGAGACATGAAAAGCTTGAATTATTTTGGATGGATGATGGTAAAGAGGGGGTAAAAAAAATTGGATTAATGGGGTTGGAAGTTTGGGTGTATGGATGTTGGAGAGAGTGATGATGGAGGAATTGGAGGTGGAGAGCTTGGACTTGACCATGTTGAATGAGGGTTTTGATGTTGTTTAAGTGGTGGTGTTGGATTAGATCTAGTGAGAAGATACTCAATCCAAGTGAGACGCTCATTTAAGGCGATTGTTTGATTTTGGAGAAAGATGCAACAAGGACAATTGTTGACATGTTTCTCAATTTGACTCAAGTGATGCGGTGATGATGGTAATGATGGTGAGATGGATGGTGATAGGTTTAAGTTGCTTTGAGCAAGATGCAAAGCAAGGAGAGCATTAAGCTCATGGGCTTCCTTGAGTTCTTCAATGAACTTCAAGTGTTGAGTGGAAGGTGATGATAATGGAGAGTGGTTGTTATTTGGTGGAAGTGGTGGTGACACTCTTGGTGGTGGAGACATTTGTGAACTTGGGTAATTATGAGTGAATGAAGGTGGACATATGGATGATTGGTTATGTGTGTGAAAGGGTTCATTAGGATGAGGTTTAGGTGTTGGTTGAGTTTGAACAACATCATTTGTTGGGTTATGGCAAATGTCAAGCTTCCTCCTCCAAATGGGTATTTATGGTGTAGTGATGATGTGATTGTGGAAGGTAAATTTTGGAGGGTGGTTTGTGACAAAATGTGTTTGTGAATTTTGGGAGGTATAGGATAAAATGGGCTTAAAAATAGAAAAAGGGAGCAGCACCTTCGACCATCAGATGGCCGGTCCCCTTAAATATTAAGGGGGCCGCCTAATGAATTAAGGGGGCCGCCCATCTGCTGATTTCCAGGTTACTGGAAATGGGTTTTTGGCAGAAAATTGTTGAAAGGGTTGTGTTTTTGGGTTTAGTTTCAAGCAAGTCCAACTTCTTTTGAGGCAATTTAGGATTTAATAACTTATGTATGCTAAGCATATTCATTAGACATTATTATCTAGCATGCAAACAACTCATTTAGCATGTAACATATATATGTTAGACAAGAAAACACTACATAGCACCAAGTAATTCATAGTATCATATTTAAGAAGATTAATAAGCTAGTTAAATAATCCTAATGAATATCTATGTGCATGGGAATGTAGAGTTATGATAGCATGGACTTCTAGACTTGTACCAAGTGAGGTCTTAGTGAATAAATTATGGTTATTATCAAATTTAGTTCACTTATAAATGTCACATACATAAATATAGATGACAGATATGAGATCACCATGCATGATTTAAAGAAATTTTTTTGGCATTATTCAACAATGTTTGAAAGTAGGTTTTATGTGGATGTGAAAGATATATTAATGAAATAGTTTTGGCTTTATTTCAAAATGTTTTTATGAGGAAAGAAAACATATTTTTCCAATCTTTGGTTTTTGATAAACACGTAATTATGGACACAAGTTTGGAAGAAAGGTAGGATGGTGAAACATGTTTAATAGAAATGTGTCATAATCTTTTGAAAAATCATTTTTCCAAAATGTGAAGTTTTTGCAAATTTAAAAATAAGTCCCATTAATTATAGGTTTAAAAATAGTGGTTTATAAAAGATCTCATGCTCAAGGGCATTGGTTAAGTCTATTGTCACATGCTACCTCTTTCTACATATCCTATGGCATTTAAGCATGTATTATGACTAAATACAAAAATACATCATGTCAGAGTAGTTAGAGAAAAACAAAAGCTATTATAATGACAATGCATTCAACAACTAAACAAATAATTACGAAGGCATGCAGTCAAATCACATAGGAGCAAGTAAACATCTAGAAATTTTATATACGCAAGATGACATAAATCTAGGAATGAAAAGCTCTAGTGAAAAGCAAAGTTCATAACAGTAAACTATCGTTAGGTATATTTAGGAAGAATAATGTATTCAAGTTGGAGAATGAGTATGAGACTATTACTAGTGGTGCTCAATTCAGGCTAAACACGACCGTTTTTACGGGTTACACACACCCAACTTCTCACATAGAAGCAATTCAACCGTTAGGTCAAATTGAGTTTCTAGTCAATAGATTCTCCAGTAGTCATTCTCTTTTTAGAAGAAATTAAGTTCCTAAATTTACCTATCGAAGAGTACCAAATATGAAGATTTCTTGGTTTACTAATACTTAGGGGGGCTAACTAAAGGGTTTCTAGTTCATTAAGCCACAAAACGAATATAACTAAAGTGTAAAGGCAAAGCAACCTATCAGACTAAGTGTATCCTAAGGCATTAATAAGATTATATGCATGAAGTAATTACTTATGAAATTTTAAATAGAGAACTTACCTCACGTCCTAGCTTTTCTTCGTAATGTCTCAGATGATGATCGACGTGTGAATGATAGGTGAGTCTTTAAGATACACAAGGTGTGAAAGTATATCATGGCAAGCTTCTAACACCTTATTTAAACCGAAGTGGCTTGACCCGAACATGTCTTGTACGGATCATGATCTTCTCCTTCGTCTGTGTCACTCCATGATTTTGGATTGAGTTCACTTTGGAGTTGATTCATGTAGTCTTCGTCGTTAATACCTACATTAACAACATTTGAACTAGTAGCACATGTATCTATTTTATCTAAATGTTTATCTATTAAATTTTCTAAGATAACTAATTCATGTACAAGATCAAAATCCTCAACTTTGGCTTGACATTTTTCTTGATGAAAGTTTAAGAGATTTTTCCAAATATCATTTGCCGTTTTACAGAAAGATATTCTTTCATATTCAACTTTCGGCAAGGTTTTGTAAATAATTATTTTAGCTTTATTATTTTTGTTATTCTTTGTTTTTAAATAATCATTTTGAGTTTCAAAATCCGTTTATGTTTGACTTTCAAAATCCGTTTTTTGTTGGTTGAAAATCACCAATCGAAATGACATGCCAAAGATCTAGATCAATTGATTTCACATAAGTTTCAAATTTATTTTTCCATTCAAGAAAAGTATGGTTTTCAAATAGTGGTGGTTTTAGCAAAGATTCCCCTTCTAGATATTTTTCGAATTCCATAGATCGATTCAAGTTTTAAAATACACTATATTTTAAAGATCTTGATTAACCTGGCTCTGATACCAATTGTGGAAAACTAGAAGGGGGGGGGGTTGAATAGTTTTTATGTCTTTTTAATTTTATTATGAAAACCTTTGTTTATTTTTAAAACACTTAGATTCAAGTTTGTATGAAAAATAAAACTTGAACCTTATTATTAGTTATATATGTATTCTTTTAAATTGATTGTAAAAGTTTTGGTTTCTTGAATGGATTTTCAAATTGATCTTTATGTGAAGTCGACCTCTAATTAATACTAGCAATTATATAAGCCTATGTGTATGAAAGTAATGACGATGCAAGTAAAGAAATAAATAAGGTATGGAAAGATCTAACCGAGACATGAAAGATTTATAGTGGTTCGGCTACAAGGACACCTTCCTTGCCCTACTCCACTCCCCGAGCACACCTTGCTCGAGAGTTTTCTTCACAACTTCAATAAGCTCCCTTATGGCGGAGAAAACCGTACACAACTTTGGCTTACACGGGTTTAACGACACAAAGCTAAATGTCGAGTTCTAATCGTAGCTAGAACCAATCTCACTACTTCACAACACAACTTCTTCACAACTTATTCACGACTACTTCACAACGGTTTCACGACTGCTTCACGACTTCAACACAACTGCTACACGACCTCTATGCTGCGGCTTCACGACTCCAACACTAGGACTTCACGACTAGGACTTCATGGCTTCAACACGACCGCTACACAACCTCTATGCTACGGCTTCACGACTTCAACACTAGAACTTCACAACTAGGACTTCATGGCTTCAACACGACCGCTACACAACCTCTATGCTACGGCTTCACGACTTCAACACTAGGACTTCACGACTAGGACTTCATGGCTTCAACACGACCGCTTCACAGCTTCTATGCTACGGCTTCACGACTTCTACACTTTGACCTCACAACTTCTATACCACAACTACTTATACAACATCTTCACTACTTACACACAACACTAATCTACAACACACACCTTACATACAAATGAATGAATGATTTACAAACTTTGTTAAACACACAACTTAAGTAACAAGATGATACTAAGTTGTAATACTTCTAATCTTGATTGATAGAAGTATTCTTCTTTTGCACTTGGATGGTGGAAGCTTGGATCACTTGGAAACCAATGCTTAAGATTACATGATCAAAGGTTTTTTAAGATATGAAATGAGATCTACAACAGAAAGTTTTAGTGCAAAAGGGTGAGTAAAAATCCAGGGGAAGGCTGGTATTTATAGGAGAAAAATCTGGACAGCTGGACCCAACTGGAGCGTGGTCGGCCCCCTTAAATAGGGGGGCGGTCCCCTTAATTTTAAGGGGCCGCCTAGTAAAATTAAGGGGGCCGCCCCTGCTGAACGTTGGCCAGTTTTGTCCTTTTGTGGGGAAGGTTTTTCTGGAACATTTTAACTGATTTTGGTTAAAAATTTGAATTCATATTTTTATAAAAGATTAAACATTTTAATTTAATACCAAAAATGTTTTTCAAAAATATATAAAATGTTTTTGATGTTTTATAAAAAATCTAGTTATTAAGAAAATGTTCCTTTGATCATATAATGCATTAAGCATTAGTTCATTCATACCTTAAGTGATTTTAGTTGTAGAAGTGAATATTTACAACTAAGTACTTGTTTAATTTATAAGTTTATGTTTTAATGAGTTTACATTTTATGATCATCAAAACATAGAGATATGAATAAATATTGATAATGTTTTTAGGCATTTAATGAGTTTACATTTCCTGACATACCTCCACCATTTTGGCCATAACTTGAGCATACGAATTCGGATTTAGTTGATTCAAGCGGCCACGGAAAGCTAAGAGAAAAATATAAAGGCCAGAAGGATCCATCCGATCGGTTTGTGCCCGCAACCGATTCGGATGGTGTTAAAACCGATTTGGATGGATGAATCTGACTTCTCAAAAGTCCTTTTTAATGCTTATTTAAGTGCCATCAAGTCTCATGTCCGATCATGTGCCTCCATTAACTCCTAAACTTGCACTTTTATGACCCTTTGTGCCCAAGTAACTTACTTGTTGGCTAAGGGTGGCTTCTACCTATTAATAAGACCATATTGGCATGATTTTGGGTGTGAAATTCTAGCCTCCACCCTTAAGGATGAATTTTCACCAACTATTATCAACCCCAAAAGACCACAACCCTCTGCCATATCCAGAAGTAGCGCTCAAGTGCTTGAAGAAGTGTTCGGGTGTAATTTTCTGGCTTGGTTAGAAGTTGTAGTTGATTGGAGGCTTGAAGGTTGCTATAATCCTTCACCCTTGCCTATTGTAATTCATACTTTGGGTAAACTTTGTTACTTTTATATTTCAAGATGTTTGTTATTGATATAATTGTTGAGATTTTGTGTTTGATTGAAATAATGATGTGATCTCTTAATACTTGTTTGGTTTTGGTATGTGCTTATTCACATACTTTTTATTTTCCAAAACCGGACCCAAAAAGACCAAAAACTAACCAAATTGCCAAAAGATATTGTGTTTTTGTGTTTTTGATTGTGCAGGGATGGATATTGCAAAAATGGACAAAATCTAGCAAAAACCGGAGAAACGAGCACGGGATATGGAAAAGACTCAAAGCCGATGCCGGGAAAGATATTTTATGCTCAAAAGCCAAAGTCGATCCTCAGAGTCTCACCAAATGTCAATCACAACCCTTAGATCATCTTTTGGAAAATGGCAGATTTAGTCCTCGAGATTTCAGAAATTACAATACTAGTCCTTATTTGCCAAACCAAAATTAAAACAATATCCATAAACCCGGTCCTATTTTCTACCCAACCCAACCCATCCTTAATAAACTACCTAACCCACTTTTAACATAAGCCCAATCCACTTAACCCACAACCCGAGCCCATTCATAGCCGGTCAAAACTAAGAACCAAATAAAAATAAAGAAATAAAACTAACACAATTACCCGCACCCTTTTCCCCTTTTTACCCAGAAAAGATACTATTACACGAACCCTAATTCATCCCGCTCAAAAATTACGGCAAGTAAGGATCAATTGGTAAATTCGTACGCATGTCAGAGGTGTCAGAGAAGTGTCAGCACACGGATGGCTTATGTGGCAGCTGGCTATTGGTTGAGACACCTCACTACACCTCAATCTAAGGGCTCTGATTGTTTTCAATCATTGGGTTCGGATTTAAGGGCTTGGATGATCTCTCAAGAAGCACACCACACGGATTGCTAGCGTGGCTTGTGTTTACACCCCTCACTCTCTCCCTCGGCTATAAATAGGGATCATTTCTTCTCATTTTGTATGTAGGATTTAATAGTGAAACTCTGTCGAATTTATTTCTCAATTGTAATTTCTTTTCAATAGTGTAATCCAGTTTTCAATCAATGAAAGTTTAGTTACTGTTTTATAATTCAAGCTTCTTCAATTTACTTTCAACCTTTATTTAGTTTGATTTTAGTCTGAATAGCTTATTAATGTTTTATTTCAATCCAGCAATCAATTTCAGCTAGTATCTTAGTTATCAGCTTAATGTTATCCATCTAAATAAAAAAAAAATAATAATAATAAAAATATCTTCAAATTTCAAAATACAGACTTCAATAAGCCTATTTCATTGTTCATTCAAGCTTATTCAAGCTATTATAGCTTGTTGTAAGATTGCTCATTCAAATTGCTTCTTATATCAAAAAGTCAACGAAAGTCAACTGTTCATGATGGTGATGATCATGAGCTGATTTGATAGTCCAAGTGGAGAAAGGGAAGCCATTGGCCTATCTAAAGATAGGCAAGCTCAGTGAACTCCCTCTGTTCTTGCTGAGGGAGAAGTGATTTGTAAGATTTTACTCATTTACATTTCTACTCACTTTTCATAGTTTAATTCTGCTGCTGTTAGTTTAATTTCTGTTTGATAATAGTTAATTGATGTTTATTTGATAGATTTAATAGTAGTTAAGCTTGTTTAGTCATTAGTTTATAGTTTAAAGTTGAATCTGCCTAATATAGCTTCTGAATTGATCTAGTCTGTGAATCTGAGATTCTGCTGTTTAATGTTGTTGTTTGATGTTATTCTGAGTATGTTTGATGTCAATGAGTGATTATTGATGGTTGTTAATGATGAAACTCAGTTTGTTAGAGATTAGGAATGATAAAGGATTGTTTGGATAGTAAGCTGAACTGAGACTTGAGGTTGTTTAGCTGAGGAACTCTAATCTAATTGGTCTAAATTTATCATAGAAAACTCATGTTAGTTTAAGCAATAGTAGGCTGTGCAATTAAAAAGTCAAAACAGTTTGTGTAAGCCGTGATTTGCCGTGTTCTGCTGCTATTAAGGAACTGTGTAGGGAATATTTGGTTAGTTAATTGGCGTAGGCGTGTTAGACAATCAGTTATATAGCTTTATTTCAACTAGGTTTTTAGATTTGAGTAGCCGAATTTCAATTTAATCAACCGTAGTTAGTGCTTAATTGGTCAAATGTTTTTTTTTAGTCTGTTACAAATTGTGTTCTGAGTGACTGTTTTCACGAATCAATTTGATCAATCATTAGTGTTCGAAATTATGTGATTTTGTGTTTCTAAGTAAGTTAGCCTAGGATAGTTTGAGTAATTCTCATTTCAAGTAATCGCGATAACATCTGGTACCTCGAAATTGCGCTCGAAATCTGTTGCTAGCCGTCTGTTTTAAGTCTGCTGCATTGTTCATGCTTTGTGCATCTGTTTTTGCTTCGATTTAAGCTAGCAAACAAGTGTTTGTGATAGGGCTTTTTGAGTTTTTAGAATCTATGGTTGATCAGCTTTCCAAAGCAGTTTTCATTTTCTAAATTGGTTAAGTTTTGAGCGATTTACAAGCGTTTGAAAAGTGCTAGTTGAAACTGCTTTCTGGTTAACTAAGTGTTCTTAAGTTTCTGGTGTTGTCACATTTGGTCCCTAATCTTTTTGTTTAAGTTTAAATCGGGGCTGGTAGTTTTTAGTAATAAAATAGTTTGGTTTTTGGCACTCTTAGTCCCTGTCTTTGTTTAAAATTAAAATAGTTTCAGATTTCATACTTTAGTCCCTAAACTTTTTAACTTTTTGTTTTCTTTAATTTTCTTTTATAAAATTAGTTTTGATTAGTGACATTTTTAGTCCCTTAGGTTTTTACTTTTTCATTTTAGTATAATTTCACTAATAGATTTATAAGTCTCGGGATTAGCCCGGGATTTGCGTTATTTGATTTCTTTTTGTGTGCATTTATTTGATAACGTAGATTGTTGCTTTTAATTTTCCATATTTTAGTTTAAACAATACCAAAACTTTCACGTTCACTTATTCACTTCACATATTCACACACCGATTCGACTTATTCGCCGTCAAACCTTCGTTGGGAGAACGACCCGGGGGAATTGTATTCGTTACAATTTCTTTGGACTCAAAAATATAATACATCAATTAAATGGCGCCGCTGCCGGGGAAGGCTTGAAACGAGTGCGTCGATTTCGTCCGTTGTTTTTGTGATTTGAAGATCCTTCCTCGGAAGTTATTGTTTTTAAATAAAAAAAAAAAAAATACAAAAATATAATAAATAAAACACTTTTCCTAAAGTGTTTTCATAAATACATCTTAATAAACATCCTCGGTCTTCCGTTGAAGGAGGGCGGTTGTAAACCATTCCAAATAACAACAAAACAAATCGTGAAATTGATCGTTATCGGATTACTTTATTACTACAACCTAATTACGGGGTTTAAGGAAGTCTTGACATTAAATTGCAGACTGAAGAGAGATCCATTCTTCTCTCCCGCCTCGCTGCGCGTAGTTTTAAAGGAAACGGTTACGGTTAACGTAACGGTTACCAAAAAGAAAATAAAGTCTTTTGTTTTTCAATATATTAAAAAAGCCAAAAATAATTCCCAACCAAAAATACAAAAAGATTTTTGATTTTCATTTTTGTTTCCTTTTTGGTGTATGAACACCCGCTCATCTTCTCAAAATCTTATTTCTCCATTATCAAATCCCGAAAGGGTAATTCGACACACACACCGTGCTCATTTCCCAAACGTTGAGGAAATGAATCACGACGATCAAGCTCCTCCGGTGGAGCCAAATCAAGGAGCACAACCGGGCCCCGACCTCCGTCCGATGGAGGAACAACTTCAAACACCATTTAATGGTGTGCGAAGGGCCATTGTGATTCCCGACATACTTGCTAATCAATTTGAAATAAATCACGGGTTATTGAACCTAATCACTAGTATCTCTTACCACGGGTTCGAGAGTGAAGATCCTCATATTCACATTAGGAACTTCACCAATATAGTTGAGACCATTAAGCTTAACCAAGTATCATATGATGCGATAAAGATGAAGTTATTTCCTTTCTCCCTTAAGGGAGCGGCTCGAACTTGGCTTGAGAAGGAACCCCCGAACTCGATCTATACTTGGGGTGACCTAGCTTCAAAGTTCGTGAACCATTTCTATCCTTCTTCTAAGATTTCTAATCTCCGCCCTCAAATCTTACGTTTCCAACAAGCCTTTGATGAATCGTTCAGCGAGGCTTGGGATCGGTTTAAAGAGTTGTTGGAGAAATGTCCGAACCACAGTTTTTCGGAGCTACATCAAATCGATACCTTTTATAATGGTTTGAGTCTTGCCGATCAAGATTCACTCAATTCGGCGGCCGGTGGAAACTTATTGGCTCGTAATACTCAAGAGGCGTTCGGAATAATTGAAAACAAAGCCCGTGTGAGAAATTCAAGGAACAAGCTTCAAACATCTAGTGCTAGTAGTAAGAACAATGAAGAGGTTATGAATGCTCTCGCCGCACTTAATAAGAGATTCGATTCATTTGTTATTGAGAAAACACCTAATCAAGTCAATGTTGTTAACCATGGTTGTGAAATATGTGGTGGTCCTCATTCTTATTTCGAGTGTCCGGCCACCAGGGCTTATGGACACGAGAATGTGTATGCTACTAATTCGGGTGGTAATGGTTACCAACCCCAAGGAGACTGTAATCTCCTTAGCTACCGTTCAAACAATTCACTTGGACCACCACCGGGATTCAATAATCAAAGTCAAAATCAAGGTCAAAACCATAATCAAGTTAACAATAATCAAAATCGTGCAAATAATGGTTTTCAAAACAATGGTTATAATCAAAATCAAAACCGGGGTTTTCAAGGGAATCAAAATCAAGGGAATTTTTATGGGAATTTCAATACTAATCAAGGAAATATGAATCAAAATCAAGGAAATTTTCATAATCAAGGTTTCAATAACAACAACCGAGGGCAGAATTTTAATCAAAATCAAAATGTTGTTCCAAATCCATCACCCTCGGATGAGATTCTTCGACAATTAATGCTTCAAAATCAAAATATGATGAAAACTCAAGAGTTGTTAACTAAGGAAATGAGTGAAATTAAGAAACGTTTAAATGATCGACCCTCGGGCTCGGGTACTACTTCTCTTCCAAGCAACACGATCGCAAACCCGAGGGGCGATGTTAAGGCGATCACAACACGTAGTGGTGTCTTTTATGATGGACCTACGGCTCCGACTACCTCTTCTTCTCTTCCTCCCAAGGTAGTCGCCCGTGAAACCGAGGTGGCAACGGATACGGCACTTCCTACTAATAACGGAAGGACCGAAGACATCCAACCTCCGGTTGTCCAATCATCAAAAGGAAAAGGGAAAGTTGATTTTGAACAAGAGGTTCCCGTTAAGATAAAACTTCCGTATCCGTCGCGACTTGATGAACAAAAGCACCATGATAAGAATACGCATCAGATGGAGAGATTCTACCAAATCTTTCAAGATATGAGCTTCGAAATTAGCTTCGCGGATGCTGCTCTCTTAATGCCGAAATTTGCATCGATGGTGAAGAATTTGCTGAGCAACAAAGATAAATTGTTTGAGATGGCAAAAACAACCCCGTTAAATGAACAATGTTCCGCGGTTCTCCTAAAAAAGCTTCCGGAAAAGCTTGGAGATCCCGGAAAGTTCCTTATTCCGTGCAATTTTCCGGGATGGTTCAATGTTTCGCCTTGGCCGATCTTGGCGCTAGCATTAACCTAATGCCTAAGTCCGTTTGGGAAAAATTATCTCTCCCCGCTCTCACTCCGACCCGCATGACTCTCGAGCTTGCGGATCGATCAATTACTCGTCCAATCGGAATAGCCGAAGATGTCTACGTTAATGTGGGAAAGTTCCATTTTCCGGCTGATTTTGTGATTGTCGATTTTGATGCCGATCCCCGAGTTCCTCTCATTCTCGGGAGAGGATTCTTAAGAACCGGGCGCGCGTTGATTGATGTTTATGATGAAGAGATTACCTTGCGAGTTGGTAATGAAGCCGTGACTTTCGATTTGGATCAAACCGCGAGATACTCCTCTAACGATAATTGCATGTCCGTGAACCGTATTGATATTATTGACGTTACTACGGAGGAGTATGCTCAAGAGATTCTCAGTTTTGCTAGTGGCAATCCCACTTTGGATTCTTCTTCTACCTCTATTGATGATTCTTCTTCGTCTACTATTTCTTCACCGATCATCTCCGACTCTTCCCCGTCCCTCACTCCGTTTGAGGGAGGTGATTTCTTTTTGGAAGAGGTCGATGAGTTTCTTGCTACCGACACATCTTCTTCACCGGAAGATGATGATTCTTATTATGATCCGGAGGGGGATATTCTTATGCTTGAACAACTTTTGAATGAAGACCCTACCCCTTTTTCCCCTCCGATGGACCTTAAAATGGCCGACGTTAAGGAAATAAAGCCGTCTACTGAGAATCCTCCGGAGCTTGAGCTCAAGGATTTACCTCCTCATCTTGAATATGCTTTCTTGGGAGATTCCGATACATTTCCCGTCATCATTTCAAAAGCTCTAAAAGATGAGGAGAAGACAAAACTCTTAGACGTGCTTAAAAAGCATAAAAGTGCCATTGCTTGGCAGATCTCTGATATAAAGGGTATTGACCCTAAATTCTGCACCCATAAGATCTTATTGGAAGATAATTTCAAACCCGCTGTTCAGCAACAGAAACGGGTTAACCCAAAAATCCATGATGTCATAAAAAAGGAAGTTATTAAACTCCTTGACGCAGGGATGATTTATCCGATCTCAGATAGCTCATGGGTTAGCCCGGTTCACTGTGTGCCTAAAAAGGGTGGAATGACCGTTGTAACAAACGAAGAAAATGAGTTAATCCCCACACGTCTCGTCACCGGATGGAGAGTGTGTATCGATTACCGAAAACTCAATGATGCTACCCGTAAAGACCATTTCCCATTACCGTTTATGGACCAAATGCTTGAGCGTTTGGCACGAAATGAGTTCTATTGTTTTCTCGATGGCTTTTTCCCGGGTATTTTCAAATACCAATTGATCCCCAAGATCAGGAAAAGACCACCTTCACGTGTCCTTATGGAACATTTGCCTACCGACGCATGCCTTTCGGCTTGTGCAATGCTCTGGGCACGTTTCAAAGGTGCATGATGGCCATATTCCATGATATGATCGAGACGACGATGGAGGTCTTTATGGATGACTTCTCGGTTTATGGAAATTCTTTCTCCTCGTGCCTCTCCCATTTAGAGAAAATGCTTGAACGGTGTGAAAGCACCAATCTCGTTCTAAATTGGGAGAAGTGCCATTTCATGGTTAAAGAGGGCATAGTCCTCGGCCATAAGATTTCCAAATCTGGGATTGAGGTCGATCGAGCTAAAGTCGATGTTATCGCTAAGCTACCTCATCCCACTACCGTTAAAGGAATCCGTAGTTTCCTTGGTCATGCCGGTTTCTACAGACGATTTATTCAAGACTTCTCAAAAATCGCCCGGCCTCTGACCCATCTTCTTGAAAAAGATGCTCCGTTCATCTTCTCTCCCGAATGCATCGAAGCATTCGAGGTTCTTAAACAGAAACTGACTGAAGCTCCGATCTTGGTTGCCCCCGACTGGGACTTGCCCTTTGAGCTAATGTGTGATGCAAGCGATTATGCTATCGGTGCAGTCCTGGGGCAACGCAAGTCAAAATACTTTCAACCGATACACTATGCTAGCAAGACAATGACCGACGCTCAATCTCATTACACTACTACTGAGAAAGAGTTGTTGGCCGTTGTCTATGCTTTTGAGAAATTTAGACCGTATCTTGTCTTATCAAAAAGCATAGTGTATACGGACCATTCTGCTCTCAAGTATCTCTTAGCAAAACAAGATGCTAAACCGAGATTACTTCGGTGGATTCTTCTGCTCCAGGAATTTGACATTATCATTCGTGATAAAAAAGGAGCAGAGAATCTAGCCGCTGATCATTTGTCCAGACTTGAAAATCCCCATCAAAGTGATCTCGAGAAAAAGGAAATAACCGAAACATTTCCTCTCGAGACACTTGGGAAAATATCTTTAAAGAATGATCCGAGTACCCCATGGTTTGCTGATTACGCAAATTACCATGCGGGGAATTTTGTGGTGAAAGGGATGTCGTCCCAGCAGAAAAAGAAGTTTTTCAAAGATGTTAAACATTATTTCTGGGACGACCCCTACTTATTCCGGATATGTGCCGATCAAGTGATAAGATGGTGTGTGCATGGCCAAGAAGCCGTTGACATCCTCAACGCTTGCCATAATGGACCCACGGGGGGACATCATGGTGCCAGCTACACCGCTAAAAAAATCTTTGATTCTGGATTCTATTGGCCGACAATCTACCGCGATGCCCACAACTTGGTAAAGTCTTGTGACTCTTGCCAACGTCAAGGAAAAATCTCGCAAAAAGACGAAATGCCTCAAAATGCAATTCAAGTCTGTGAGATTTTTGACGTGTGGGGCATCGATTTCATGGGGCCATTCCCGTCTTCACGAGGGAATAAGTATATCCTCGTGGCCGTCGACTACTTGTCAAAATGGGTTGAAGCTAAAGCGCTCCCCACTAACGACGCCCGAGTGGTTGTTAAGTTTTTAAAAAATCTCTTCTCCCGATTCGGAACTCCTCGTGCTATAATCAGTGATCGCGGTACTCACTTCTGCAATGATCAATTTGCAAAAGTTATGCTCAAGTATGGTGTCACTCACCGACTTTCTACCGCGTATCACCCGCAAACAAGCGGACAAGTCGAGGTTTCGAATCGTGGATTGAAACGTATCCTTGAAAGAACCGTTGGTGAAAATCGAGCCTCGTGGGCCGACAAATTGGATGATGCTTTATGGGCTTTCCGAACCGCTTTCAAGACACCCATCGGGTGTACTCCTTACAAGCTGGTTTACGGAAAGGCTGCCATCTGCCCATCGAGCTCGAGCATAAGGCATATTGGGCCTTGAAACATGCCAATTTTGACCTTAAGACCGCGGGTGATCACCGTAAGCTCCAAATTAATGAATTAAATGAGCTTCGGGATCAAGCCTACGAGAATTCTTTGATCTACAAAGAGAAAACAAAGAGGATTCATGACTCTAAGATTAAAAATCGCATTTTCAATGTTGGTGATCGAGTCCTCCTCTTCAATTCTCGGCTAAAGATTTTCTCGGGCAAACTCAAAACCCGCTGGTCTGGGCCATTCACCATCACTCAAGTTTTTCCATATGGAACCGTCGAGTTAGCTCAAAATGACGGTCCAAACTTTAAGGTGAATGGTCATAGGTTGAAGCACTATTTTGGAGGGGACGTACCATCCATGGTTGTCCCAGATCTCCAAACTTTCCCCATGGACAACTAAATTCGGGGTCGAGTCAAGCTCATGTGACTCGGTTAACAAAAACAAGCGCTTCGTGGGAGGCACCCCATGCTTATCCATCTATCTTCTTTCTATTTTCTTAATAAAGAGGAGGGGATCCTCTTCCATATCTTGTGTCTCGTTGTTTTCTGTGGTGTGTCCAGGAATGCCCGATTGATGAAGACTCTCGTGCTCGTAGTTTCCTTCACGACTACTCGAGTTTCATCATTCGCCGCTTATCGATATCCTAAAATCTTATCGTTTACATCTATCTTTTGGCATAATTAATAAACGGCCTTAGATTTATGTAGGAGAAACCCTTACCTTTAAGACATTGAGGACAATGTCTCGTTTTAGTCTGGGGGGGGTAATCTTGCGATTTGATTTTGCCTTGCATTTTTGCCGTTTTCTCATGCAACCCCTTTTTCCTTTCAAAATTGAAAAAAAAAATCAAAAAATGAGAAAATTTAAAAAATTTTTCAAAAATATAATAAGTTTTGACATTTTTGTTGACTTTCCGCTGGAGAGAGTAGGAATAAAATTCTGACTTGACCGGGCGTGTTGAGCCCTAGCTTGTTCCCTTAACCAATGATAATCATATAAGCTTGTGCTAGTCTTGTACACCAGGAGCTATAAAAGGCGAATTCTTTCTTAAGAGTTTGCAAGTTCCCGTACTTGACTTTATACATGCATGGCTTTAAAGCTTTCGCTAGTCTTTTACATAAGGAGCTAGAAAACGCGAATTCTTTTCAAGAATTTGCAAGTTTCTGTAACTGACTTTATATATGCGTGGCTGATTATCGGCTAAGTATTCGCCAATTTCATTATTTGAGATTTTTAAATGTGCGAAGAGCGAGAAATGATAGAGTTTATTTAGAAGTTAGATGCCAAACGTGGAGTAGTTGGTTCTCTTTAGAGCTCGTCGTAGGTACTTGTGGCCTTTTGCTCCCGTAAAATTGTTTCACCCCATATATTGTATAAATAATTAAAGATATTTAGGTTTAGAACGAAATTTAGTTCTCCATCTTCTTAAAAGAATTTTTGCTCTAAAGATTGGGTACACATCAAGGTCCCGTATTGAGTGAATAAGTTGTAAAGTGCTCTTAGATTTCGGATTGAGATCGGACCTTGGATCCTTACTTCTAAAGGCGGTAAGGTCTTGGATTTAAACCGTGAAGGTTCGTTTTCTAAGGGTTACTATGTCATAAGTGTTGTATGTTTGATGTTTTGGAAACACCCGGTAATCCCGTGGTATTAAGTTATTGAGTGAAGAAAAGTTTGAGTTAAAAAAAAAAAAAAAAAAAAAAAAAAAAAATGTATGTTGAGATGTATGGATTTTGTGCTTAATGTGTTAGACAAGTTGATGGCACGTGAGGTGCATGTGAATGACCCTAGATCGGGCACATGAGGTGCACGTGATGTTTCTCCACAACTGATGTCTACATGTTTGTATGAGTTCTTTAGTCTTTGATATATGTAATAACCTTGATTTGGACCTCATTTTTAAGGCAAACTTTCTTGCAAGAAGATGGAAAACTACTTAGCGTTTTAAGCTTGATATCTTTATCGGACTAATAATTATGAAAATGAGAAGCTTATGAAGAAATTCATTTCTCTCACAAAAATAAAATAAGTAGAAACAAAAAAAAATAATAAGTTTGGGAGCATGAGGTTCTTACACAAGTAACTTCCATGAGTAGTGTTGGCATCTAATTTCTAAGTAGGTTGTGATTCGTTTATAAGCTTAGTTTGGGAGCATGTGAAAAATCAAGGACGATGAATTTTATCCTTATGGTCACTCCTCTATGAGTTGTGTTTCTACTCTATGACCCTAAAAATTATCGATAGATAATGATTGTCAACAAAAACCGTCACATGAATAATGAGAAAAATACAAAAATAGAAAAAAGGAAAATCGGGGAGTTTTTTAGAACTTAGATTTCTTAATCTCTTTTGAAAATTTTGCTACTTCTCAAAGTTAGTAAAAAGAGATTGGAAATTTTCAGTTTCAAAAACATGTTTTTATAACATTGCATGAGGACATTGCAATAGCTTAGTCTGGGGGAATTTTCGTATGTGCTTATTCACATACTTTTTATTTACCAAAACCGGACCCAAAAAGACCAAAAACTAACCAAATTGCCAAAAGATATTGGTTTTTGTGTTTTTGATTGTGCAGGGATGGATATTGCAAAAATGGACAAAATCTAGCAAAAACCGGAGAAACGAGCACGGATATGGAAAAGACTCAAAGCCGATGCCGGGAAAGATATTTTATGCTCAAAAGCCAAAGTCGATCCTCAGAGTCTCACCAAATGTCAATCACAACCCTTAGATCATCTTTTGAAAAATGGCAGATTTAGTCCTCGAGATTTCAGAAATTACAATACTAGTCCTTATTTGCCAAACCAAAATTAAAACAATATCCATAAACCCGGTCCTATTATCTACCCAACCCAACCCATCCTTAATAAACTACCTAACCCACTTTTAACATAAGCCCAATCCACTTAACCCACAACCCGAGCCCATTCATAGCCGGTCAAAACTAAGAACCAAATAAAAATAAAGAAATAAAACTCACACAATTACCCGCACCCTTTTCCCTTTTTTACCCAGAAAAGATACTATTACACGAACCCTAATTCATCCCGCTCAAAAATTACGGCAAGTAAGGATCAATTGGTAAATTCGTACGCATGTCAGAGGTGTCAGAGAAGTGTCAGCACACGGATGGCTTATGTGGCAGCTGGCTATTGGTTGAGACACCTCACTACACCTCAATCTAAGGGCTCTGATTGTTTTCAATCATTGGGTACGGATTTAAGGGCTTGGATGATCTCTCAAGAAGCACACCACACGGATTGCCAGCGTGGCTTGTGTTTACACCCCTCACTCTCTCCCTCGGCTATAAATAGGGATCATTTCTTCTCATTTTGTATGTAGGATTTAGTAGTGAAACTCTGTCGAATTTATTTCTCAATTGTAATTTCTTTTCAATAGTGTAATCCAGTTTTCAATCAATGAAAGTTTAGTTACTGTTTTATAATTCAAGCTTCTTCAATTTACTTTCAACCTTTATTTAGTTTGATTTTAGTCTGAATAGCTTATTAATGTTTTATTTCAATCCAGCAATCAATTTCAGCTAGTATCTTAGTTATCAGCTTAATGTTATCCATCTAAATAAAAAAAAATAAAAAATAATAATAAAAATAATCTTCAAATTTCAAAATACAGGCTTCAATAAGCCTATTTCATTGTTCATTCAAGCTTATTCAAGCTATTATAGCTTGTTGTAAGATTGCTCATTCAAATTGCTTCTTATATCAAAAAGTCAACGAAAGTCAACTGTTCATGATGGTGATGATCATGAGCTGATTTGATAGTCCAAGTGGAGAAAGGGAAGCCATTGGCCTATCTAAAGATAGGCAAGCTCAGTGAACTCCCTCTGTTCTTGCTGAGGGAGAAGTGATTTGTAAGATTTTACTCATTTACATTTCTACTCACTTTTCATAGTTTAATTCTGCTGCTGTTAGTTTAATTTCTGTTTGATAATAGTTAATTGATGTTTATTTGATAGATTTAATAGTAGTTAAGCTTGTTTAGTCATTAGTTTATAGTTTAAAGTTGAATCTGCCTAATATATCTTCTGAATTGATCTAGTCTGTGAATCTGAGATTCTGCTGTTTAATGTTGTTGTTTGATGTTATTCTGAGTATGTTTGATGTCAATGAGTGATTATTGATGGTTGTTAATGATGAAACTCAGTTTGTTAGAGATTAGGAATGATAAAGGATTGTTTGGATAGTAAGCTGAACTGAGACTTGAGGTTGTTTAGCTGAGGAACTCTAATCTAATTGGTCTAAATTTATCATAGAAAACTCATGTTAGTTTAAGCAATAGTAGGCTGTGCAATTAAAAAGTCAAAACAGTTTGTGTAAGCCGTGATTTGCCGTGTTCTGCTGCTATTAAGGAACTGTGTAGGGAATATTTGGTTAGTTAATTGGCGTAGGCGTGTTAGACAATCAGTTATATAGCTTTATTTCAACTAGGTTTTTAGATTTGAGTAGCCGAATTTCAATTTAATCAACCGTAGTTAGTGCTTAATTGGTCAAATGTTTTTTTTAGTCTGTTACAAATTGTGTTCTGAGTGACTGTTTTCACGAATCAATTTGATCAATCATTAGTGTTCGAAATTATGTGATTTTGTGTTTCTAAGTAAGTTAGCCTAGGATAGTTTGAGTAATTCTCATTTCAAGTAATCGCGATAACATCTGGTACCTCGAAATTGCGCTCGAAATCTGTTGCTAGCCGTCTGTTTTAAGTCTGCTGCATTGTTCATGCTTTGTACATCTGTTTTTGCTTCGATTTAAGCTAGCAAACAAGTGTTTGTGATAGGGCTTTTTGAGTTTTTAGAATCTATGGTTGATCAGCTTTCCAAAGCAGTTTTCATTTTCTAAATTGGTTAAGTTTTGAGCGATTTACAAGCGTTTGAAAAGTGCTAGTTGAAACTGCTTTCTGGTTAACTAAGTGTTCTTAAGTTTCTGGTGTTGTCACATTTGGTCCCTAATCTTTTTGTTTAAGTTTAAATCGGGGCTGGTAGTTTTTAGTAATAAAATAGTTTGGTTTTTTGGCACTCTTAGTCCCTGTCTTTGTTTAAAATTAAAATAGTTTCAGATTTCACACTTTAGTCCCTAAACTTTTTAACTTTTTGTTTTCTTTAATTTTCTTTTATAAAATTAGTTTTGATTAGTGACATTTTTAGTCCCTTAGGTTTTTACTTTTTCATTTTAGTATAATTTCACTAATAGATTTATAAGTCTCGGGATTAGCCCGAGATTTGCGTTATTTGATTTCTTTTTGTGTGCATTTATTTGATAACGTAGATTGTTGCTTTTAATTTTCCATATTTTAGTTTAAACAATACCAAAACTTTCACGTTCACTTATTCACTTCACATATTCACACACCGATTCGACTTATTCGCCGTCAAACCTTCGTTGGGAGAACGACCCAGGGGAATTGTATTCGTTACAATTTCTTTGGACTCAAAAATATAATACATCAGGTTTATATGATAACTTGTGATAAAAGGATGTTTGGGAATAATTAGTGTTTGTTTGATAACATCATATTTGGTTAAATTAGATCTTGTTATTGTTTATTGTTTTGATTAATCATTGTTGAGTCTACATGTCGAAAGGATTCTCAATAGTGTTTGATTTCAATTCATTAGTCGACGAATGTTTTGGTCTTGTACTTTGTGACGATTGTATGAGAAACTTAATAAACATAACAAGTGAAAGTTTAATTTAGATTAAAGGTCGAAAGACATCTTTTGAATATGTGTTCTAATCAAGTAAATGGAACTTCAATAATTAATAACATCAAAGTTATGGGGTCGAAAGAACTCTTTGTTTGTTGTTGGTTTAGGCATGAGTTTTATGACATGACCAATTGATTAAGACTTATGTATATTTGATTTATAAAACATTAAATTATTATTGGTTCTAAAGGTCGAAATGATTACCTTTGATAATATGATTTCCAAACTAACCATCCTAAAACTAGTAAAGGCTTACACCAAGTTCTTACTCACTTATTATCATTGCCAAACATGTATGTTCTTTGTGTGATTGTTCTTATATTGCTTTTCTTGTTGGTTTGATCCGTGACAATCATAACCATCAACTTGTTACTTGCTTAAACAAACAAACGACACTTGAGTGCAACCAAGTCTCTTGGGACGACCTTGACTTACCAACCTCTATACTACATACGACTAGGGTATACTTGCCCGAATGTGTTCCTAGTTAATCGGTAATTCTTGTTTATAAATTTAAAACCTTTTGCGAACGCATCAGACTGCAAGGTAAAGTATGCCACAGGAACCTTGATGGAGCAGGCATTATCCTGGTGGATGGCATATACTAAGTATGTTGGGATTGTGAATGCTTATAATATTTCATGGGGGGGGGGGGGGAACTTAAAAAGGAGATGGTACAGGAGTTTTGCTCACGTAGTGACATGAGAAAGTTGGATACTAAATTCTACTATTTGGTGGTGAAAGATGTTGATCTTGCTACCTATGTTCTCCGATTCCAAGAGTTGAAAGTTTTCTGTGCCCATATGGTGCCGGATAATGAGAAGCTGCTTGAAAAGTTTATTGGAGGTTTACCGGCCTGTATCAAAGGGAATGTGATGTCATACAATTCTCAGTCTTTGGACGATGCAATCCGTATTGCTGAACGACTAATGGATCAAGCAATCAAGAATGGAACTGCTCAGAAAAGTAACAACTTTGATCCTAAGAGGAAGTGGGATGACTACAGGAGGAATAACCACAACAATCACAACAACCACAACAACTACAACAACCGCAACAACAACAATCATCAACACCAGCAGAACCGACGCCAAGAGGCTGTCAAAGCTTATGTAGCTGCCCCAGCTCAAGTGGGAAGATATGCTGGGAATCAACCATACTGTGCCAAGTGTAATCAGCATCACTCTGGACCATGCACTGTGAGATGTCAGAAATGCAACAAGGTTGGGCATGTTGCTAAGGATTGTAGGGGAAAAGTTGTGGCTACTGGGAGTAATGCACAGCCAGTTGTAACCTGTTTTGGATGTGGGGAGCGTGGACACTACAAGAATAAATGCCCAAAGAACACTGGACGAAGAACTGAAGGCGCTCGTGGCAGAGCATATGGGATGGGCAATGGAGAGCAGCATCAGGACCCGAATGCAGTTACCGGTTCGTTCCTACTCAACAACCTTCATGTTAAAGTATTATTTGATTCTGGTGCCGATATGAGCTTTATATCCTCTAAGATTTCACCATTACTGAACCTCACCCCTACCACACTAGACACCAACTATAGTATTGAACTAGCTAATGGAAACCTAGTTGACACTTGCACCGTAATCCGAGACTGTACTCTAAACCTCCTAGATCACCCGTTTAGCATCGACCTTATACCCATTGAACTCGGAAGCTTCGACGTAGTTGTGGGAATGGATTGGTTGTCCAAACATCGAGCCAGCATTATTTGCGGTGAACGGGTTGTTCATATCCCTCTTGATGACGAGACTTTGGTTGTTCGCGGAGACCGTAGTGGAACTCTTCTGAGTATCATTTCATGTATTAAGACACTGAAGTACATCGAGAAAGGCTGTCATGCGTTTTTAGCACAAGTGTCCAAGAAAGAGTCTGGAGAGAAGTGACTCGAGGATGTCCCGATTGTGCGTGATTTCCCTGAGGTATTCCCTGAGGATCTACCTGGACTTCCACCAGCTCGCCAAGTGGAATTTCCAATTGACTTAGTTCCAGGAGCTGCACTCGTGGCTTGTGCACCGTATCGACTCGCTCCTACCGAAATGCAAGAACTGTCTAATCAGTTGCAAGAGTTGTTGGATAAGGGTTTCATTCGACCTAGTTCATCACCGTGGGGAGCACCGGTGTTGTTCGTAAAGAAGAAAGATGGATCGTTTAGAATGTGCATCGACTATCGCGAATTGAACAAGCTGACGATGAAGAAGAAGCATTCCAGATTCTGAAGCGAAAACTGTGTAGTGCACCGATTTTGGCGTTGCCAGACGGAGTGGAAGATTTTGTGGTATACTGCGATGCATCCTATCATGGTTTAGGAGCAGTTTTGATGCAGAGAGGGAAAGTCATGGCATATGCTTCCCGACAACTTAAGACCCACGAGGAGAAGTATACAACGCATGATTTAGAGTTGGGTGCAGTGGTTTTTGCACTCAAGATATGGAGGCACTACCTATACGGAACGAAGTGTGTCGTGTACACCGATCACAAGAGTCTTCAGCATATCTTAGACCAGAAGGAGTTGAATATGAGACAACGGCGATGGTTGGAAACGCTAAGTGACTACGACTGTGAAATCAGATATCACCCAGGAAAGGCAAACGTTGTGGCTAATGCCTTGAGCCGAAAGGAACGGTTGAAACCTCTACGAGTTCGAGCTCTAGTTATGACCATCAATTCGAATCTTCCCGCTCAAATTCTCCGTGCTCAAGAAGAAGCAGTGAAACAAGAAGATCTCCAGAGTGAGAGTCTTCATGGCATGATACAGAAGAAGTATGAGAGGCGTTCAGACGAAACATTGTGTTTTAGAGGAAGAAGTTGGGTGCCACGTTATGGAGGACTGCGAGACTTGATTATGCATGAGTCTCATAAGTCCAAGTATTTTATCCACCCAGGAACCGACAAAATGTATCATAATCTCAAGGAACTATACTGGTGGCCGAATATGAAAGCTGAAGTTGTTGATTATGTTCGAAGGTGTTTGACGTGCGCAAAAGTTAAGGCCGAACATCAGAAACCGTCTGGTCTCCTACAACAGCCTGGTATTCCCGAGTGGAAATGGGAACGAATCATGATGGATTTCATCACGAAACTCCCAAGGACTACAACTGGTTTCGATGCTATATGGGTCATAGTCGACCGATTGACGAAATCAGCACATTTTCTACCGATCAAGGAGAACTACAGCATGGATAAGTTGACAAGGCTTTACGTGAAGGAAATAGTATCGAGACATGGAGCTCCCATATCTATCATCTCCGACCGAGACAGCAGGTTTACTTCAAATTTTTGGCAGTCGCTACAGGATGCTTTTGGTACGAACCTCGACATGAGCACTGCATATCACCCGCAGACAGATGGCCAGAGCGAGAGGACGATTCAGACATTGAAAGATATGCTCCGGGCCTACGTGATTGATTTTGGGAATGGGTGGGATACCCATTTGCCATTAGTTGAGTTTTCATACAACAACAACTATCATGCCAGTATTAAGGCTGCACCGTTTGAGGCATTGTATGGCCGAAAATGCCGATCACCTATTTGTTGGGCTGAGGTAGGAGAAGCTCAGCTCCTCAGACCGGATCTTGTTCGTGAGACAACAGAAAAGATTGTGCAGATTAAAAGCCGATTGAAAATTGCGCGAGACCGTTAGAAGAGTTAGGCGGACGTAAGATGTAAACCCCTTGAGTTTTAGGTTGGGGATCGAGTCATGTTGAAAGTGTCACCATGGAAAGGAGTGATTCGTTTTGGCAAGCGGGGAAAGCTGAACCCAAGGTACATCAGACCGTTCAAGATTCTGAACAGGGTTGGTCCTATAGCCTATATATTGGAATTGCCTCCCGAGCTCAGTAGAGTACACCCCGTATTCCACATGTCCAATCTGAAGAAATGCTTGTCCGATGAGACAGCCGTAATTCCACTCGATGAGATTCAAGTTGATGAGCAACTGAACTTTATTGAAGAGCCAGTAGAGATCATGGAGATCAAATGACTGAAGAAGAACCAAATTCCTCTTGTGAAGGTTCGCTGGAATTCCAAGAGAGGACCCGAATTCACCTGGGAACGCGAGGACCAGTTCAAACGCAAATACCCTCACCTCTTCGAAACCAAAACCGATAAGTTAAACTAAAATCCGGGACAGATTTCCCAATATGATGTATGTGCTGTAACACCCGGTAATTTTCCAAATCCTTTCTAGCCAATTATTTTAAAACTTTGCGTTACTTGAGAACTTAAACTCTTTATTGAACTTGTTTGGGCTTGAGAAACGAGAGATATTGCGAGAAACGAGAATATTGTCCCTATTAGTGAATCGGCACAACCTAGAAAGCACCAAACGTATCATATTTGTCAAAAATATTGATTTTGGAAAATATTGCATATTTATACTTATTTTTATTGGAAAAATTATTTCGTGAACAATGGCGCAAGTTTCATTAATTTTCGAGTCCGTTCGGTATGTCAAATGGCTCCCGCGGTGTTTTTACCAAAAGTTTAGCCAAGTTGGCAGTTATGCCCCCTCCGCCCTTTAATTTCATTTCACCTCCCTCACATTTCAATTTTCATTTATAACCCTCTTGAAAAATATAAAAACCCTCAATAATAATAATAAATCATTTCACTATTCATTCATTCTTCTCTCTTCTCTCTCTCACTAGCTCGCCGGCGTCCCAACTTCGGCCACCACCATCCCTACCGGCCAATTTCCGACCACCGGAATAAATTTTTTGACAAGTCTCTTTCTTTTCCGAATCGATAGATCGGCTTATCTATTACCTTTCTGGAAACTTTGAGCCTACGGCTCCCACCACAGCACCACCTACGTGCCACCACCCGCTTACTGTCTTCACCACCAAGCCACCACCACGCACCCTTGCCGCCTCCTCATTCGGTAAAATCCACCCACGCGCCTTATTTATTCATTTTCTTTATTTATTTTCAAAACCCTAATTTTAGTTTTTATTAAATCCGAATCATAATAGCGTTTTATTAATAAAAATGGTTGTTAAAACTTGTTAAAAACTCTCATGTGGAAAACCCTCCCCTTCCCTTCTCGTTGACTCAGTCACTCGGTCAAACTCACCGAGTCAACTCAGTTGACTCGGTGAGGGTTTGATGTTTTTGATGTTTTTATTGTTCTTGTAATACTTCTTTCATTGTGGTATTGTTTTTGTTTGAAGTTGATATGGAGTTGGGCCGTTTGGTTGTCCATTGTCTCGGCAGTCGACACATAGTCGAGCCGTGACTCACGGCGAGTCACGACAAGCTGAGGATATTAAGACTAGATGTTTTGATGTTTGTATTTGAGTTGGATGTTGGCGTTGGAATATTATTGTGTCGACAGTTACAAATATTTTTGTGTCGTTTGGATCTTATTAAAAGTGTTAGTATAAGATTAGTGGTTAGGACTAGTTAGTGATGATGAGGTTGTGTGTAAATTTGGATGTGTGTTTGCGATTTTGAATTGTTCATGTCGATTTGAATTTTATTTTGATATAGAGATTGGACTAGGAGTAGGATAGTGTGGATTTGGAATTGTGTTGTCGGAGTTGGTCTAGCCGAGAGCCTTATCGGCTCGAGTTGAGTCAAGCCGTGATTCGTGGCGAGTTATGGAAAAGTTTAACAACTCATCGTTGTTTGTTTATAAAGTTACGCTTGTCGTGTCATGTTTGTTGTTTGTCGTTTATATTTGAGTCGAGTTATATTAATTAGTCATTAGTTATTATTATTCGTTTGTGATCGATATGAGAGCTTCGGATATTTAATAGCATTGTAGGATAATATTGCAACACATATGAGATGTTTAATATTTATCAATTGGGCTTGAATAATATTGTAATGTTGTAACATTGTGGACAAGGATTGGACGTATTGGATTTATGGTATTGGTCATTTGGACTATTATGGACCCTTTGGTATACGAGACGGAATGGTACGTTAGACTCATAAGAGCTTAACCTATCTGGACCCGAACTATACAAAATGGTCGATAAACTAAACAACTAATATTTACGCGAATGATATGTCCAATTATATATTAAAACTTGTCAATAATTGAAATATTCAAATAAGTCGTATGACTTGGGAATGTTTTATAAACGGGCACTTCATGCCGAAATTTCGTAAAATATTTTATAAACTTAAACTATTTATGATTTATTAAATGTTCCAAAACCTTTTCAAAACTCTTATGTTTTAACGATTATAACATCTATTTTGGGAAAACGGGGAAAAGCCGAAACTATCTATTGATGTCGTTTATTATTTAATTGTTTATCTGTTAATTTATTCTTTTCTGATTTCATTCTTTCTTTCATATTCTTTTCTTCTCTTTCCCTCGTCTTTCTTGAATGTTCGTTCGTATTCGCCGACTTATTATCTCTTTACCTTTCTTGTCTTCCACACGATACTTAAACGTATCTTTTCTTGCAAACGCCATTGGAACTAAAACTTTTATACGAGTATTATTTATTAAATCATTTCGAGTATTATTTCTGAGTTATGTCATTTAATTGATTAGGTTGTGCTGAGGTTCATTTGTTGTGCCGTACCATCTGATTGTTTATCTCGTATTCTCTGTGACTAAGGTGTGATTCATAGCCCCACTTGAGCTCTTTTAAATGTTTATAAACCCCGTGGGGGAGATACATGCTACTTACTGTTTTCTGAGCATAATTGTTTATTGTATGCTATTCCTGATTGACGCTATAAATGCTAAGTACCTTCCTTGCCAACAGCAAGTCCCTCGGTCATGAACCATTAATCACCTGCGGGTGAGCGCGATTATAGTTTATAGGCCTATAGGATTGACCATCCCATCCCTGTTGACCGGGTAGGCAACACGGGTGTGCTATATTTGAGTTACCTAGGTATTTGGCAAGATACCTACTTGGGGACAAATATTATGATTATGAAATTCCGCGGTTATTGTCGACTTATGCCAGGATTACTGGTACCGGTTAACGCATTGTGTGTCATGAGCTTAGCAAAATAAACGAAAGATATCCTGATTGAATATGTGAAGCGTCCAGATTAAAATTTCTTGTGCTCAAACTAATTTTACTAAACCTATGGATTACACTCAACCTTTGTGTTGACTTTTTAGCATGTTTATCTCTGGTAATTGATTTATGAAGTGTGCACGAGGAAAGGGCTGGAGGTTCAGGATGGCTATCTGTGGGTGATGTTTTGTTATTTCTATCTAAAATTTTCCGCTGCAAACTACTTTATTTTTCCGCTGCAAACTATTTCATTTTCCGCTGCTAAATGTGTTAAGAGTCTTTTGAACTCTAATGGTTGAACTTTGTATTTGAATGTGGTATTTTATTAAAACGTCTCGTTATGAGATCGTTTATCTATGATTTTGAGTCACTACCCCTCGAGTAATACCCTAACTATGTTCCGCTGCCATATTCCGAGTTGGGGGTGTTACAGGGGCCACCAATCATTTTGTGTCTGGGTTACGTTGTTATACACCCAAAGCGTTGAAAATTGTTTGTTATTACACTATCCTTATGAAAACCAAAATGTAAATCTCGTACCAATAGAAATTGGAATAATTGTTGCAATCATAGCCTAGTAGGTAATCTGTTGTTATACCTGGTGTTCTCAAATGTTTGTTGCGTTTTGTTTACTCTAACTGAGTCAACTTAATGGTTACATTAATCCTAATAGATCTAACCATAATATTCGTACTCACTACGCATAATGCTTAATAGTCCATGATATAGAAACTCTAAGTATGACAATAATGTTATTTAGCATAAATAAACATTTAGTTCAGATACAACAAATAGTTTTCAAATAATAGAAATTGAAATTAAAATAGTTGAGCATGTATCTCCCCTAAAGTATTTATAAAGTAATTAAACGAGTAAAAGTGGGGCTATGACTCACCGTGAGTGGATGATAAATATATAATGAAAATGATGGACGTGCAATGGAAACTTCTATGAGCAACCTAAAATATGATATCGAGTCCTAGGTTTTAAAGTAATGAAGTGAAAATGTTAATAAGTCTATCTAAGTTTATTATATCGATCATGATTTTGTACTTTGTAATTTTTAGCATTTGTGTATGTCATTATAAAAATGGCGTACTAGCTTGTAAAATGTTTTTTTAGTTTAAATATCGCACTACTATTCGGGCTATCATAATTCAGAGGTCATGTAGTAAACGTTCGAGGAGCTAGGATACTTTAAATCGTAAATCCAGCAACTCGTCGATACGTTCACCCAAATGAAGCCCCTCACATGAAGCTCCCTACTAACATAGTACTTAATATGTGAAACATATATTTTGCTTACTTGATTATATGACATATTAAGAGTTTATAAAACAGTAAATAATTAAATAAAAGTTCATAAGTATTTAAAGTTTATAAATCCTTACCTTAATATAGAATGCCTGTTTATAAGAAAAAGGGAATATAAGCGGAGCTTCGACGTAAAATTAATAACCTCCAAAAAACCCGAAACTACTTGGAGATTATAACGACGCCTTCTTTGAAAACTCGAAGCTATTCGAAGATTATAACGACTTTACTTGAAAACTTTGAAGAAAAGAGGATCAAAACCTAGTTTTCTTTCAAGAACACAAGATTTTTATTTCAAAATCTATAAGAAGAGCCTTTAGGGTTTAGGACTTTAGATGTTAAGAAGGTTGGGTGCATTTTTTTCCAAGTGATTTGCTTGGTATTTATAGGCTAAAGAATTTGTTTAACTATATTATTAGGTTAATAATTAACCATGGTTAAGTTGTATATGTGTAAGCATCCTAGAAATCAATGGTTGAAACCAAGCCACCATGCTTGATGACTCATAAAAATTGCCACCTATGGAAAGCATGAGGAGGTTAAGAGTTTTAGATAATTATCTTGCCTTAACGGAGTGAGTTTTGGTCCCGGTAATCGCTAACGGTAAGTATTTAAATCACGAAACGTAAAATCGTGTATCGTAAAAATATGAAACTTGTAGAAATGATTAAACTCATCAATATACTTAGGGTGCATTTGGTTTGCTAATTGGAATCACTATCGGTATGAATTTGATAATAGGGTGGAATGAGAATAGAAATGACTAAAAGTATCAATTTGAATTTTAATGTTTGGTTTAATATTAAGAGGTTGGGTATCAAAGTTTTGATTTGGTTAAAATTAATGAAAATAACAAGAATATGAAGAAATATATGTGTGGGACCCATTGATAGATAACCAATTATACCCCATTAGTAAGGTTTGGAGTATACCCCTATATTTGGTATGATATCAATTTCTTAAACAAACAACTATATCTGGAATGAAAGTATTATTTCATTCCGATTAACGCATACCAAACGTACCCTTAATATTAGCATATAAAATGAGTGATACATTTAATGGATCACGTATACGTTGTTAAAACCTGAAAACGTAGGTTAAAACGCGTAAAACGTAAAACGTACGAAGTTTACGTAAAAATAGAAAAAGTGAAATGTGACTTTTCTAATATGATTATTATGAACCTAAAAGGCTTATAATGTCTAGACTGGGACTAGTCTAATGTCGGTCGGTGTTAAATGTTCGTTATGTCTAAAACCGGAAGTGTTAAAAATCAAGGGATGATTTTATAGTCAAAGGAGGAGGGAAATAAGTTTGACTTTTTCCAAAAATGTAAAAGTATCTAAACGTCTTAGAAAATGCGGTGCAGGTTGTCACACCCCAAAAATGGCGCAGCGGAATGACATTTACGGGGTATGACTTCATAGTTAAGATCACAAGGTGTCACAACAGAGAAACACTAAATGCATAACATACGATAGATAATAGTCTCAAACTCCCACAACCGGGATAAGTACAAAGATCTAAAATAAACATAAGTCTCAAGGTTACACAACATCACTAATCAATCTCAGAATGCAACTCCACGAGATGTAACCCGGGAGGGTCTTGACTAAGTCTTGCTAAGTTAGGCCAATACTCAACCTCCTATGGTACCTTCAGTCTTAACACCTGAAAATGGATACTCGAAAACGTCAACATAATGTTGGTGAGCTCGTAGGTTTAAAAGTAAAACCGCTGAGCTGTGATATATATAACATAGGACAGTAGTGCACATGAAAGCCAATCACAAGCATGTTATCCAAACAGTAATAGTGTCGCGCCAACTGAACCAATAATGTCCATCATACACAAAATCAATATCACGTGGGGAGCTACCCCTATAGATCTATCAACACGTAGGCTCTCAACAGAGAGTTAACAGTTACACAAACTGAACCTATAACACGTAGGCTCTCAACAGAGAGTTAACAGTGGCGCAGTCAAGAAATCACAAAACAACACGTCACAGCATATAATTGTATCAACACATATAATGTCCAAAATCATGAAAACAGTATAATCACAGCATGAAAAACAGTTTAAAATGTCATTTGAGTACCATTTTCCCCCAAGAAAAACATAATGAAAAAAGGGCTACGAGAACTCACCTTGTCAAGTAGTAATCAGATAACACAACAGTTCAGAAAGTGTTCAGCACCAACACGCGACCTAGATTAGTAAGGTTTGTTTTAGTTCATAGTTTAAGTTTAAGACTCAACGAGGTTTAATTAAACTCAAAAGTTTTAAAGTATGGTGTTATTGTTGCTTGTGTGGCATCATTTAAGTTTGAAAATAGTTTTCTAAATCATTTGAAAGTATTGGCTCTTGGAAGTGTACAGGTAGATAATAGAAAATATCGAGGGTGAACGAGCCTTCGGTTTGATGGTAACCGAAAGAAGTTGTACGGAAAATAATCACATATACTATTAGGCGTAAACGGTTCACGTGCATATCATGGATGAAGGTATATATATTTACTAGGTGTACATATATGTATACATTCTCATGTCACCATTATTAGTTAAAACATTTAAGGACTATCTTATTTTAAATATATTTGTAATTAGAAAATTCAATGTAATTATGATATGAAGCTGCTATTTGTTATTACAAAAACGTGTTACGCTATATATTTATTTTCATCAAGTACTCAAATTAATAATTGTAAACAAGTACTCAAATTAATAATTGTAAGTAAATGTTTATGAGTTCATGTTTTAATAGTTAGAAGTATAAGGTCTTTTCCATTTAAGTTATGCAAAAAAAAAATCGATTTATAGTTTACGTGTGAAACTCATTTTATCTAAACAAATAGCTTTCCAAGTTTTGTTTATTATTTTCCTTCTTACTATTTGTTTTTGTGACCTGTGTGTTTGATATGAGGCGAGACGTGTCATGACGTGGAGGCGGTTGAGTAAAGGCCAACGAGCCGTGTATGTCGAGAGGTGGCGTTGTGTGTGACGAGTAGACACAAGACGGAAGCGCGTCGAGGCATAACTCGGGTCGACACGAAAAACCAAACATACCCATAGGCCTGTTAAGGCAGAGTGGGCTCAGGCCCAAGACTGTCTCAACATAGTTTAACCCCAAATAATTTAACAAGCTTTTTCTGCTTCAATTCTTTACATTCATTTTGACAAAACCAAGTAAACCAAACGAGCCATCATAAAAATTTGTTGCTAAGAGAGCAATTCTAACTAACCAAAAACTCAGACATGACAAAGGTATATAGCACACCGCCATCTAGACTAAGGCTTAACGCCACACAAAAGTCTTAACCTCTTTTAAAATCAAAAGCAAATTCGATGCATCAACAAAGTCACCCACTGCTTAGGTTGAGGTTCTCGACAGCAAGCTAAAGAGAAAGGAAAGTAGGACTACCATTAACTGGTCGAAACTAGACAAAACGTACCACGGTGGTGCTACCACAGTGGGTTTCGACTCACGACCAAAACCAAACATCAATACTTCTATATCACAAGACCATCTTTTAATAACCAATCGATTTACCCGAGGTCGAATACTATCACCGTTACGTAAATAAGCAAACCATACAAAACAGGCCTAAGCAGATTTAGGAACTTCCAAGTCCGAGCCAAAATGGTTTTAAATCTTAGTTTTAGTTTCTCAGTTTTTTAGTAAACCACACAATAACAATAACACCAAAAGAATTAACACCAAAACCTTATAATCGATTTCATCAAAATTGACAGTAAATCGGTTCACATAAACCAACCATATTATAACAATTCAAGATCTCAACAAATCACAGAAGTACATACGTATTTGAATAAAAACATCAAAACAAGAGTTTTGAGATTCTTACAACAAGAGAGTCGATTGACAACAAAACCCAAATCCAATTCCAAGCAAATCCACACACACCGATAATAGGTCGATACCCTTGAAGACTCCGATTCTTGTGAAAACTATTGTGATTGAGAGTTGGGTGTGTGGATCTACTGGACAACGAAAAGAAATAAAAAGATGAAAAACAAGAAAAGTTGACCCTTTCTTTCTTCATTATCAGTCGTTCTTATGGCAAAAAAGGGAAACATGTCGACATCTCTTTTGGCTCGGTTCATTGACTTTCAGATTTGACAAAGAGAATACCAGACGCTCCATATGGACAAGAGGAAAAGTTAAAACTCGGCTTTGTCTCGTTTCTATTAGCTCGGTGTGGATCTGGGGAAGGTTTGAATGGTGATGGTGATGTATTATCAGGAAGGGATGAGGGAGAATGGAGAGGGAGGAAAGAAAAAAAAGTGTATACTGAATATGGGTGAGTGGGGAAGGAGATATAGAGGGGCGTGGTGTTTATTATTTTATTTTTATTATTATTATTATTATTATTATTATTTTGTTTGTTTATTACTAATAATGATTACAGATAAGATATAGGTTTTATTATAAGGTTGATTTAAGTGTGTATTACGTGTACCTCGTGTCCCGTTGAATTCCGATGTCACTCGAGATTCTCGAGTTGTCGTGAGCACGAAAATATAATTCAGGAGACGTTTTCATTAAAATTGACACAAAGTAAATTTTTATTGACTCCGAATATGAATTAAAAATTTGAACCATTACTAATCGGGTGTCGGTACGCGTGTGGTATTGTTCTCTCAAATCGTACAGTTTAGTTACCGGTTATACGCAAGGGGAAATATGTAACTTTTAAAATAATTTATATTGAGTTTTAAATGATGAGCAAAGACCTGGAAAATTCACAGTTGCTACAGTCTACCCCCGTTAACAGAATTTTGTCCTCAAAATTCAGCTAGTGTCATTGTCAAACAGGTGTGGGTACTTCTGTCTCATCTGATCCTCACGTTCCCAAGTAAACTCGGGTCCACGCTTTGAGTCCCAACGGACTTTAACTATTGGTATTTTGCTACGTTTCAGCTTCTTGACCTCACGCTCTAAGATCTCAACCGGTTTCTCTACAAAGTGCAACTTAGGGTCTATCCGAATCTCTTCCAAGGGTATGTGTAAGGTCTGATCAGCAAGACACTTCTTAAGGTTCGACAAGTGAAACGTGTCATGAATGTCACTCAGCTCTTGTGGTAGTCTTAGTCGGTAAGCTACCGGACCGATCTTTTCAGTTATTTCAAAAGGTCCTACATATCTAGGTGCTAACTTGCCCTTCTTTCCAAATCGTACCACACCTTTCCAAGGTGATACCTTGAGTAACACATGATCACCAACACTGAATTCCAAGGGTCTCCGTCGGTTGTCGGCATAGCTCTTCTGACGGTCTCGAGCAGCCTTGAGCCTATCCTTAATTTGAATGATCTTCTCAGTGGTTTCTAACACTATCTCCGGTCCTATCATTTGACTCTCTCCAGCTTCCGCCCAACCAATAGGCGAACGACATTTTCTTCCGTAAAGTGCCTTGAATGGTGTCATATCTATGCTGGTATGATAACTGTTGTTATAGGAGAACTCAGCTAATGGAAGATGGGTATCCCAATTTCCACCGAATTCTATGGCACACGCCCTGAGCATGTCTTCTAGTGTTTGTATGGTACGCTCGCTTTAACCATCGGTCTGTGGGTGATACGCCGTACTCATATCTAGGTGTGTCTCCAAGGAATCTTGCAATAATTTCCAAAAGTTCGATGTGAAGCGGTTGTCACGATCAGATATAATCGATATAGGCACACCATGTCTTGCCACTATCTCCTTGATGTAAAGTCTAGCCAATTTGTCCATCGAATAATCTTCCCTGATAGGTAAGAAATGTGCAGACTTAGTCAACCTATCTACGATGACCCAAATTGTATCGTACCCACTACTAGTTCTAGGCAACTTTGTAATAAAATCCATGGTTATCCTTTCCCACTTCCATTCGGGAATCTCTGGTTGTTGTAACAAACCAGATGGTCTCTGATGTTCAACCTTCACTTTAGAGCAAGTCAGACACTTACTAACGTAGACAGCTATGTCCTTCTTCATCCCAGGCCACCAGTACAAGTCTCTAAGGTCATAGTACATCTTATCCGCTCTTAGATGAATGGAGTACCTCGTCGTATGTGCTTCGTCCATGATTAGGGTTCTCACATCACCAGTTAACGGTACCCAAATTCGGTCTACAAAGTACAATCCACCGTCGTCCTTTTTCTCCAGTTGCTTATCTAGGCCTCGCATCTTCTCCGTGGGTGCATCCATATTCATAGACGCCTCTCTCTGTGCCGCTAGTATCTTATCCTTGATGCTCGACTGTATAGTTATACTCATGGCTTTTACTTTCCTCGGCTTGAGTCTTTCCTTCCTACTCAAGGCATCAGCTACTACATTCGCCTTACCAGGGTGGTAGCGAATCTCACAGTCATAATCGCTGAAGAGCTCAATCCATCTCCTCTGCCGCATATTCAACTCTTTTTGATTGAAGATGTGTTGGAGACTTTTGTGATCAGTATAGATGATACTCTTCGTCCCATACAAGTAATGTCTCCATATCTTGAGAGCGAATACTACAGCGCCTAACTCTAGGTCGTGGGTGGTGTAGTTCTTCTCATGAACTTTCAGTTGTCGAGAGGCATAGGCAATCACCTTACCTCTTTGCATTAACACGCACCCAAGGCCTTGACATGACGCGTCACAGTACACTACGAAATCTTCGGGTCCATCGGGGAGGGCTAGTATTGGTGCATTACATAGGTTATCTTTCAACGTCTGAAAAGCACTCTCCTGTGCTTCGCCCCAATCGTATTTCTTGTTCTTTTGAGTCAGTAAGGTAAGTGGTTTGGCAATCTTGGAGAAGTTCGCGATGAAGCGTCGGTAGTAACCTGCCAGGCCTAAAAATGATCGGACTTCTGTCGGGGACTTAGGAGCTTCCCAATTTTTCACCGCCTCAATCTTGCTAGGATCCACATGAATACCATCTTTGTTAACCACGTGTCCGAGGAATTGGACTTCTTGTAGCCAGAATTCACACTTCGAAAGTTTGGCGTACAACTTCTCCTTCTTGAGCAGCTCTAGGATTATCTCCAGGTGCGTTTCATGTTCCTCTTTGGTCTTGGAATAGATCAAGATGTCATCAATAAATACGATGAAAAATTTATCTAGGTATGGTCTGCAAACTCGATTCATCAGGTCCATGAAGACCGCAGGCGCATTTGTTAGTCCAAACGGCATCACCGTGAACTCGAAATGACCGTATCGAGTTCTAAACGCGGTTTTTGGAATGTCATCTTCGCGTACTCGTAACTGATGGTAGCCGGAACGGAGATCTATCTTGGAGAAGTACCGTGAACCTTGCAGTTGGTCAAATAGGTCGTCAATTCTTGGGAGAGGGTAACGGTTCTTAATGGTTAGTTTGTTGAGTTCCCGATAGTTGATGCACATCCTGAATGAACCATCTTTCTTTTTGACAAACAGTACCGGTGCTCCCCATGGCGAAGAACTAGGTCGGATGAAACCTTTGTCTTGGAGTTCCTTGAGTTGATTAGACAACTCCTCCATCTCAGTAGGTGCCAATCGGTAGGGAGACTTTGCAACCGGCATTGCTCCAGGAATTAAGTCTATCCGAAATTCAATCTCTCGCGAAGGGGGTAATCCGGATAAATCGTCAGGAAACACTTCTGGGAAGTCTCGAACGACTGGGATATCTTCTAGTTTCTGTTCGTCTACCTTCATGCTCATGAGATGTTTCACGTTTTCTTCAAGTCTCTCTCCGTAGACCTTGAGTAATTCACCATTGGGTAGTGGTATTCGGACCATCTTCTCATGACACTCCCGTGCCCAAATGGTATTAAGTCGATGCTAAATGTGTGACCTTCTAATTCTAGTGTACACCCGCGAATGATCTCATTTGTTTCTACCTTTTGACCACTTGCTATTTCTATTTCGTAACTAAAGCCTAGCCCACTAGGTTTCATATTTAAGAGATGCATAAACTGAGTGGAGACAAAACTATAATCGGCACCAGAATCAAATAGCATGGTAGCATAGTGGTTGTTTAAAGAGAACGTACCCGTCACAATGTTCGGGTCTTGGCGTCCTTCCTCAGCGTTCATCACAAATACCCGACCCCGAGCTGGGTTACCATTGTTTCCACCATTCACACGATTCACATTGTTTCCACGGTTTGCACTGCCTGCACGGTTAGCATAGTTCCCACCATTTGTTGCAGCCTGATTCTGGTTGTTATGCACTGGCGCCTGTGTCCTACCCAACCTAGGGCACATACTGCGAAGGTGATTCGGGCTTCCACACTCGTAACAAGTCCTTGGGTTAACGATATTAACTGGTGCCACTGGGTTAGCTGCTGCCCTACAATCTTTCGCCATATGCCCAGGTCGCTTACAGTTGAAACATACCACCTGGCATGGCTTGGTCTCTGGATGGTGGTAGTTGCATTTGTTACAATTGGGGAGGGAACCCTGATATTCCTTTTTGACAGCGCCAGTAGCCACAAATCCTTTTCCCCACTTAGCTTTCTTATTGTTACCATTTGCTCCACCTTGCTTACTTAACTCACTCACGGCTTTCCTCTTTCCACCACTCTTAGAAAATGTCCCATTCCTGATCATATCATCTGTCAGGGCTGCAGATTTCAGTATCGCGCTCTGGATAGTAGCCGACTCAGTTGCTTGCACCATTCCACGAATTTCGGGGGCCAACCCATAGATGTACCTTTCAATTCTCTTAGATTCAGGTGTGACCATATGAGGTACTAATCTAGCGATGTAACACCCCAACCCGACAAGGGTAAAGATATCACAATAATGGATTCATATCAGATCAAAACAGAGCATACATCTACAGTAATACAAAAATCTCAAAGGATTACAATTGAAATACTGAATCTATAAGGTTACAATGAAAACTTTCAAAACTAATTATAAACATAATGTCTTCTATCCAATTCTAATCCAGAATAGCTACCAAGCCTTCTAAGTCCAGAGGTACACTCTCACTCATCCCCAGCTTCCTACTAAAACCTGCTGCAGGAAAAGAAATGCGGCTGAGCTACTAGAGCTCAGTGAACAGATATATAGATGACAGAAACAATAGCAGAGAACAATACAGAAACAAATCAGAGATACAGATTATACAGATACTGAATTAAAGTGAAAGAATAGGAAAGGAATAAGGGTAAAAGAAAAGAAATGAGAAAGAGATAATGTACAAACCAGGTTTAGGGAAATACAGAAATCCATCACGAGCCCAGAGATAACAGATAATATCATAACAGAGTAATCATATAATAATCCAGAGGGGATGCCTCTCAAGTAACAGATAATATGAGGGGTGACCTCATGTATCCATTTTGGAGTGATCAGCTCCCAGATAATGTGAAAGACGTGTATCGCACACACCATCAGTCACCAAAGATATATATAACAGATAACATAATAACAGATAACAAAAATCAGATCAGAACTAGGATGCATCCATGCGCCCCAGTAGGCTAGAACCTTCTCCTACATAACAGATAAAAATCAGGGACGGGATAGGTCATCACTCTCCTGCCCTAGAGTCATGCCATCGGTGCATCAATGACATGGACATGAAACCCTCATGCCTAGTGATTGGCTCGGATATCAGACTGTGGTCAAGGTCAGATGTCATATAATAAACAGAGTCACATCTAAGGGTTCATGGCAGAAGGGTCATGTCAACAATTCAGATTAAGATAATAAGGTTTAAATAAGAGTTTATCAGATTAAGTTTAATATCAAAGCTTAAGTTCATATTAAAAGGTTTATTTCCAATAGTCCAAAAAGTATATCAAAGGTTAATGATTACAAATTTATAGCAATAATCCATTTCAGAAGTTCCTGTCGAAAGCTCATTTAAATCAATCCTTTAATAATGGTTTTCATTGAAATGATCTTACGAAATAGTTTCATAAAAATAGTCTTCCAAAACGTTTAGTAACTTCCATTTCCAAGTGGTATCGCTTCTTTTTAAAATAGCTTTTCTTAAACAGTTTCTTATGTAGTTTAATAGAGGTTCAAAATCAATTAGGTTCAGATAAGGATTTAACAGGTTAAGGTTTACCAAAATCAAATCAGAATTTACAACAGATAGATCAGGTTAAGGTTCAGAACAAGGTTCACAGATCAGATTCAATTAAGACTCACAAATTCAGGGTTCAGAACCAGAGATCAATCAGAGTTCAGGAAAAAGGTTTAGAATACAAGAATCATAGCAGAGGTTCAAACAAAAGGTTTAAGACAAACAGATCACAACAAAGATCCACAACAGAAGGGAACATAGCAATGGTATAGGGAATCCTAATAAGGAAAAAGAATTACTGAGAGAAAAGGAAAAGAAACACCCTTACTGAAATAGGGCAGAATATCTGTACCTTATTAGCACAGCAGAAATCAAACAAACACAGAACAAATGATCAGGACTTCTCCTTCTTCACACCTAAGGAAGAGGAAGACAGAATTACTAAAGTTCCTTATTCAGATTATTATTCTTTGTTTATCTCATCATTTTATGTACTTTCTATTTTTAGTAACTTTCTAGATTTAGTAAGTTTCCATAATTAGCAGGTTTTCCAGAATTAGCATATATTATCATTTCAGATTAGGTTTAACCCTTATTCAGAGATTATTATGGAATACAGTACATTTTATCAAGTTACAGAAGTTTAGGGTTTATTATGACAATTATACAAAGTTTAGGGTTTTTAATGTAACTTCATTAATTTCCAAGGTCATTAGTGAAAATACTTAAAGTTACAGAATTATACACTCATTTTATTCAGAATTACATTTTATTCCCTTAAGTTTCACAATTTACAGATTATACCCCTTAGTTACATAATTTACAAAACCAACCTTATAATTACATATTTTACAATTTAAACCCTACAATATCCATAATTACCAACCAAGCATATTATATTTCAAATTTACAGAATATACCATCAGAATTTAGTACTTTACATATTTGACCCCTCAGAATTTAGAATTTACGTATTTAGTCCTTTAAGTTTACAAAACATATATATTAAGTTATAATTCATAACAATTACATAATTAGCCCAAAAATCCTCAAATTTACACAACAACCTTTTTATATCAGTATTAACTCAAAACAACTTCATAATTTCAGATTTACACTTTTGGTCCCTCACTTTTATTTAATTTCCATTCGAAACCCTAATTACCCATTAATTCATTATATTGCAATATTTACACTTAGGACCCCAAAGTTATATTTTTCCCACATTCCTATAGATGTATATGATCTTACAAAAATATCCCAAAAGTTTCAAAGTTGACAAAACAGGTCCTTATATTTTTTCCCTTAAATCGGCTAGATTTTTTTTACAACAAATACAAACCCTACTTTTCACCAATCATTGAACCATCATTAATTCATCATTAAAACACATTAAATGATCAGTATCATGCCCAAGAAACCAAACCCTAGTACCTACAATTTCCATTTTATTTTATTTCTTTGTTTTTTCCAAAATCCGGTTTATACAATAATTCACCACGTTAATTTTAGGCCTTCAAAAATCAAAATCATATTTTTCCCAGATCATATGACTCATAAGGAACCCACGAAAAATAAAGAACATGCCCAGAAAAATCGTTTAACATATATTGCATATTTACGTATGTTTTAGACATCAAAATTACAACGACATGATTTAGGCTACTATAATTCGATCTATCATTTTTCCCAGGTCTATTATATCATATGAGGTCTAAATAAAATAGCTATCATGTCCAGAAATTCGGATTTCATATTTTTGTGATTTACGTGTTCTTTGGCCATTATATTTTCATACGCTTAGATTAGCATGCATGGATCAATTTACATATTTTATATGAGTTATATAACATCTAAATATCACAGGAAAATTTCCATATTAATTTTAAAACGTTTGGTTTAGTCGCAAGAATTATTACCTTGTTTTTGAGCAATTCGACAAGAAATCAAGAACAAGAACGAACCAATGACAAAACGCAGCAACCCTTATTTTTCCTAGCTTCCTTGCACCTCCAAGAACCCCAGAAAAATCCTTGTTCAAGCCCAGAAGTCGTGTGATTGATTTGGTCGAATTATTTAGATCGCTAGGGTTTTGATAGTTTTATGCGGTTTGGTTTTTTTGATAGAAAAATAAAAGGGATTTGATTTAACTTGTGGAAACCGACTTTGGGGGGGGGGGCAAAATCTGTATTTTCGGCCCATAGAATCAATAATTATTTTGGGTTGATTTTATCTAATCTTTTCCTTACTTGTTTTTACATTTTATTTAATTAAAAGGAATTAAACAATATATTTAGTTAATTTGTATATTTTCGGAACTTAGTAAATAAATGTGTACTTTAATTTTTGAACATTGAAAATGATGTAACATTGTCTCAGAAATTTGTTTGTTTCAGATATAGTTCGATTTCAGATGTTTTGGAATTATTTCGGAATTTTATAAGTTGTTTAATAAGGTTTTATGTTATCAGGGGTAATTTGGTAATTTTACGCGTTATCTGAATTTCAGGTATTACAACTTCTTCCCCACTAACAAAAAATTTCGTCCTCGAAATTTGCAGAAAGCAGAAGGAAAAGAGAACGGAAACTAAACAAAGACATATCAGACCTAATAGACGATAATCAGATTTCCTCGGAAGAGACGTAAGAATTTCATAGGATTTTGACGGATATGCCGTCCACAGAAATTGAATTGACAGATCAGATTAGAGCGTACAGAAATAGATTATCGATAACATCAATTGGAAGAAGTTTTATAACAAAACTGAAGATTATTATCAGAAGTTCAGAGGTCAGCAGAATGCGTGACGAGAATCCAGATGTATCAATTCGCATAACAGTGGAAGCAGATTACGCGTATAGGTAGAATGAACTTAAAGTCTCACTAACGCAGACGATCTCAAACAGTTATCAGAATTTCTAAAGCTTCTAAGGCACTTCTCGAAATATCCTATGCCCACAACAAGTGCACGTTATATGATGTAAGTATTATCACGTTGGCCAGACGTCATAATACTGGCATCATATAAATATGCCCTCATGATGGTCATACTTTATCTCAAGTTGTGAACAGAACAAACTTATCCTACTCCACCTAGTCTTCCTACGATCTCAGAGGTCATCAGAATCCAATACCCTAACTAAGAGGAAAACAAATTACTACTAAAAAAAATTTAACGGAAGTCCCAAAATGTCTATCAGAATTTGGTACATCAGATCATCCATCATTCGTCAAATTTCAGATAACAAACCATCATCCGACATACGCAGAATGAACACAGAGCGGAATTACTGATAAGGAACCTAAATCATTCAAAGGATTTATCATCAGGTAACAGAAATTTAGATAGGTCAAGCAGAAGTGAATCACATCATCCATAGCTTCATCCATCACAGAATTCATTCTTCCAAACCAAACGTTCGCTTCAGAATTTTCTTCCATTCAAAATCATGATCTCAATTTCCATTCTCAAGTCTGCTTCTGCTCCCAATTCATCTTAGTACAACTAAAATGAATAGAGAAGCAAGACTACGAGTCTTGGACAAATCTGCTAGCACAGTTCGGAATTCGCCAACTCAGATTGCTGTCGTCATCGGATGCTTGGTAGTGGTGTCTGCTACAATCTCTGAACGCCAACCACATCTACTCTTCCAGAACAAAGGTCATTCCCTTTTAATACGAAGATGGTCTACATGTTTCCTCGCTTGTCTCAGGGCACAAACATGCTGTCATACTATGACAATTGTCCAGATACTCGTGAAAACATGATTCTTATTAGCCAATACTATTGGCATTATTTAAGACTCATAATGGTCACAATGAGTACGAAAACAGTTTTCATGAATCACTTCAGAGAAACTTCATATCTAAATCACATGACCCATCTTTACGAATAAAACTGAATTACTTTACGGAAGTTGCTCGCAGTTAGCCATCTCCCCTCTTAGGAGTTCTTGAGGTTGCTTCCTTCAGTCCTTCAAACATTAAATGAGGTTGTCTGATACAGAGTTCACAAGGATAGAATAATTTAATCATTTATACTCGGAAATAAAAAGTGATTACGGTTGAGATTACGGTTAGGTATTTAAAGGGAACACTGAGGTGAAACAAAATCATATCTCATCAGTTCTTCAATCTCTCAACTTCTATAGCATCATGGGTCGTCAACCGAGATCGGTTCAGAATCAATTCTACTTCTCAAACGGGAGGAAAAATCAGAAGCTTCATCAGAAAATGCCAGAAAATTTGTACAACAAAACTTCCTAGGGGTGGATACAAATAGGTGTCAGGAGAATTTGACAATCAAATGAGATCAGGGTAAATATTTCCATAACAGTGATAAGCTTAACAGATTTAAGCGGTTCAAGGATACTCTAACAAAATAGGGTGGGGCAGATTGTTATATTTCAGATGCGGTAGCCTATGATAGCTTTTACGAAGGGCCAGCCAATCTATAATCAAAAGATCTCCAAAATCAAGTATATTAATAGTAAACGGATCCGCAGAACGAATATGGTCATTAACCCAGACGGATAGTTCATATGTCAGAGTCAAGTACATGGTTCAGTATAGTGTGGGGATAGGTACGCGAATAGTTCAAGGTGTTGGTGTTCTTGGTTTAGCTTTTAGCATAAGTGACAGGTAGGGTGTACATCATTGGTAATACGAACATTGTATAACTGTCAGAAGTGAGACGTATGAAATGTCGGATATCAGCATGTTCAGTTAACAATTCCATGCAGAGATAGTATTTGCATCAAATCCTTCCAAAGAAAAACTGATTGGCAAATAAGATTCATCATTCAAGGGAGCAAATAAGATTCATCATTCAGGACAGAATAGGATCAGAGGATACATTTATATCCAGTATGGGTCATGAATTTATAGAATGTGTCAAACACTTTAAGGTTAAATGGTCTTCGGGATGGTCGGAAGGATATCGGACTGTTTATCCAACAGATCAGAAATGAAGGTCAAAATTGGGTAGTGGCAGCAAAAGTTTAACAATTGGTAATCATGGCAGGGGTTCCAAAATTGTTTCAAACGCCAAAGGTGAGACATAGGAGGACAGTCGTCAATATTAAATGATCAAATCAATCAATCCTTATAAGGATAAAATCAAGGTTACTGTCAAAGAAAGACGGATCAATAAAGATAACTCTTATCATTCGGAAATGAGAGAGAAAGCATTTTTATACTCGTGGTCAAACGCCACAAAACTTCTCATGGGAACAGAGATGGTTATGACGGAATCAAAAGATTCATAGGTGATTATCAGAAGCAAGAAACAAATAACAGGATGTATCAAGTGTATCATCGTCATGGGAATTCTCAGATTGCCCAAAGAGCATCAGAATGATTAACAGAAAGTTCAGAGGTCGGGGTGGAAATCGGAAGGCAAAGATCAATTAATGTCAGATAATTACTACGCAATTTCCAATGCTTCAGATTTTATTTTGGTTTCAATTCTTAGGTGGTGCAAGGCATAAGCTCCAAATTTTCAAATGTGATTTTAACCAAAAGCAAGACACGAATCAGAGTGGTGCGGAAGCAAGATACTTAAGCAAATGTCTTATAGTCTACCCATTCCTCACTGGTCAGAATTTAAGTTCCTATAGGGAAAATCCTAAGGCAAATTCTCAAAGGTTGTCCTACGAGCGCCTACAGTGGAAACTTAGTGGTCCAGACTTCACAGGTCAAGGGTAAATGTATTACGAGTCGCAGCCTGTGAGCTCTGATACCATAAATTATAACACCCCAACCCGACAAGGGTAAAGATATCACAATAATGGATTCATATCAGATCAAAACAGAGCATACATCTACAGTAATACAAAAATCTCAAAGGATTACAATTGAAATACTGAATCTATAAGGTTACAATGAAAACTTTCAAAACTAATTATAAACATAATGTCTTCTATCCAATTCTAATCTAGAATAGCTACCAAGCCTTCTAAGTCCAGAGGTACACTCTCACTCATCCCCAGCTTCCTACTAAAACCTGCCGCAGGAAAAGAAATGCGGCTGAGCTACTAGAGCTCAGTGAACAGATATATAGATGACAGAAACAATAGCAGAGAACAATACAGAAACAAATCAGAGATACAGATTATACAGATACTGAATTAAAGTGAAAGAATAGGAAAGGAATAAGGGTAAAAGAAAAGAAATGAGAAAGAGATAATGTACAAACCAGGTTTAGGGAAATACAGAAATCCATCACGAGCCCAGAGATAACAGATAATATCATAACAGAGTAATCATATAATAATCCAGAGGGGATGCCTCTCAAGTAACAGATAATATGAGGGGTGACCTCATGTATCCATTTTGGAGTGATCAGCTCCCAGATAATGTGAAAGACGTGTATCGCACACACCATCAGTCACCAGAGATATATATAACAGATAACATAATAACAGATAACAGAAATCAGATCAGAACTAGGATGCATCCATGCGCCCCAGTAGGCCAGAACCTTCTCCTACATAACAAATAAAAATCAGGGACGGGACAGGTCATCATTCTCCTGCCCTAGAGTCATGCCATCGGTGCATCAATGACATGGACATGAAACCCTCATGCCTAGTGATTGGCTCGGATATCAGACTGTGGTCAAGGTCAGATGTCATATAATAAACAGAGTCACATCTAAGGGTTCATGGCAGAAGGGTCATGTCAACAATTCAGATTAAGATAATAAGGTTTAAATAAGAGTTTATCAGATTAAGTTTAATATCAAAGCTTAAGTTCATATTAAAAGGTTTATTTCCAATAGTCCAAAAAGTATATCAAAGGTTAATGATTACAAATTTATAGCAATAATCCATTTCAGAAGTTCCTGTCGAAAGCTCATTTAAATCAATCCTTTAATAATGGTTTTCATTGAAATGATCTTACGAAATAGTTTTCATAAAAATAGTCTTCCAAAACGTTTAGTAACTTCCATTTCCAAGTGGTATCGCTTCTTTTTAAAATAGCTTTTCTTAAACAGTTTCATATGTAGTTTAATAGAGGTTCAAAATCAATTAGGTTCAGATAAGGATTTAACAGGTTAAGGTTTACCAAAATCAAATCAGAATTTACAACAGATAGATCAGGTTAAGGTTCAGAACAAGGTTCACAGATCAGATTCAATTAAGACTCACAAATTCAGGGTTCAGAACCAGAGATCAATCAGAGTTCAGGAAAAAGGTTCAGAATACAAGAATCATAGCAGGGGTTCAAACAAAAGGTTTAAGACAAACAGATCACAACAAAGATCCACAACAGAAGGGAACATAGCAATGGTATAGGGAATCCTAATAAGGAAAAAGAATTACTGAGAGAAAAGGAAAAGAAACACCCTTACTGAAATAGGGCAGAATATCTGTACCTTATTAGCACAGCAGAAATCAAACAAACACAGAACAAATGATCAGGACTTCTCCTTCTTCACACCTAAGGAAGAGGAAGACAGAATTACTAAAGTTCCTTATTCAGATTATTATTCTTTGTTTATCTCATCATTTTATGTACTTTCTATTTTTAGTAACTTTCCAGATTTAGTAAGTTTCCATAATTAGCAGGTTTTCCAGAATTAGCATATATTATCATTTCAGATTAGGTTTAACCCTTATTCAGAGATTATTATGGAATACAGTACATTTTATCAAGTTACAGAAGTTTAGGGTTTATTATGACAATTATACAAAGTTTAGGGTTTTTAATGTAACTTCATTAATTTCCAAGGTCATTAGTGAAAATACTTCAAGTTACAGAATTATACACTCATTTTATTCAGAATTACATTTTATTCCCTTAAGTTTCACAATTTACAGATTATACCCCTTAGTTACATAATTTACAAAACCAACCTTATAATTACATATTTTACAATTTAAACCCTACAATATCCATAATTACCAACCAAGCATATTATATTTCAACTTTACAGAATATACCATCAGAATTTAGTACTTTACATATTTGACCCCTCAGAATTTAGAATTTACATATTTAGTCCTTTAAGTTTACAAAACATATATATTAAGTTATAATTCATAACAATTACATAATTAGCCCAAAAATCCTCAAATTTACACAACAACCTTTTTATATCAGTATTAACTCAAAACAACTTCATAATTTTAGATTTACACTTTTGGTCCCTCACTTTTATTTAATTTCCATTCGAAACCCTAATTACCCATTAATTCATTATATTGCAATATTTACACTTAGGACCCCAAAGTTATATTTTTCCCACATTCCTACAGATGTATATGATCTTACAAAAATATCCCAAAAGTTTCAAAGTTGACAAAACAGGTCCTTATACTTTTTCCCTTAAATCGGCTAGATTTTTTTTACAACAAATACAAACCCTACTTTTCAGCCATCATTGAACCATCATTAATTCATCATTAAAACACATTAAATTATAAGTATCATGCCCAAGAAACCAAACCCTAGTACCCACGATTTCCATTTTATTTTATTTCTTTGTTTTTTCCAAAATCCGGTTTATACAATAATTCACCACGTTAATTTTAGGCCTCAAAAAATCAAAATCATATTTTTGCCAGATCATATGACTCATAAGGAACCCACTAAAAATAAAGAACATGCCCAGAAAAATCGTTTAACATATATTGCATATTTACGTACGTTTTAGACATCAAAATTACAACGACATGATTTAGGCTACTATAATTCGATCTATCATTTTTCCCAGTTCTATTATATCATATGAGGTCTAAATAAAATATCTATCATGTCCAGAAATTCGGATTTCATATTTTTGTGATTTACGTGTTCTTTGGCCATTATATTTTCATACACTTAGATTAGCATGCATGGATCGATTTACATATTTTATATGAGTTATATAACATCTAAAGATCACAGGAAAATTGCCATATTAATTTTAAAACGTTTGGTTTAGTCGTAAGAATTATTACCTTGTTTTTGAGCAATTCGACAAGAAATCAAGAACAAGAACGAACCAATGACAAAACGCAGCAACCCTTATTTTTCCTAGCTTCCTTGCACCTCCAAGAACCCCAGAAAAATCCTTTTTCAAGCCCAGAAGTCGTGTGATTGATTTGGTCGAATTATTTAGATCGCTAGGGTTTTGATAGTTTTATGCGGTTTGGTTTTTTTGATAGAAAAATAAAAGGGATTTGATTTAAATTGTGGAAACCGACTTTGGGGGGGGGGGGGAAATCTGTATTTTCGGCCCATAGAATCAATAATTATTTTGGGTTGATTTTATCTAATCTTTTCCTTACTTGTTTTTACATTTTATTTAATTAAAGGAATTAAACAATATATTTAGTTAATTTGTATATTTTTGGAACTTAGTAAATAAATGTGTACTTTAATTTTTGAACATTGAAAATGATGTAACATTGTCTCAGAAATTTGTTTGTTTCAGATATAGTTCGATTTCAGATGTTTTGGAATTATTTCGGAATTTTATAAGTTGTTTAATAAGGTTTTATGTTATCAGGGGTAATTTGGTAATTTTACGCGTTATCTGAATTTCAGGTATTACAAGCGAGCTCATGGAATCGATCCGTATAAGCCGCATGTCTGGTCCCCACCATGGTGTGATGGTAGAACTCATGTTCCAGTTTCTGCATCTCATTATCTGGACAATACTCTTCCCTTAACAATGCCTTAAATTCATCCCAACTCATCCCTATGGCAGCTTCTCTGCCCTTAGCCTGAATTTGCGTATTCCACCAAGTCAATGCCTTTCCAATCAAAGAACAAGTAGCATACTTCACCTTCTGATGACTCGCACACTCACTTATGTCAATCACTGACTCCATCTTCTCGACCCATCGAGTATAAGCTATCGCACCTCCAGTACCATCAAAGTCCATCGGTTTGCACGCAGTAAACTCCTTGTAAGTACATCCTTTGTTACCATTGTTGTGGTTTCCGTCATTGACGTGATCACTTCCACCGTTGTTGTCCGCTTGATCATTCCCACTCACGTTGTTCCCTTGGTTGCTGATATGGTCGCCAACCTGGGTGACAATAGTGGGTAGCAGCTCCCTTAGTTGTTGGGCTACAATGGTCGCAACATCAGGAGTCTCATTGCTGGCATCGTCGCTTCTCGTGCCGCGACCTCCTGCCCTACCTCCTCATCCACCAGTCCTTCCACCCCTCGGTGATGGAACACCTCGGTTAACTCGAGTCGACCTTCTTGGAGGCATGATTCTACAAAGTAGGACATTGGTAAACATTAGATAGGAGATAGGTAGGATAGGTCGGTATATGTGTCGTGCTACTACGCTTAACTTCCTATCTGACAATCCATGAATTTGATAAGTCCATGCCGCATTATGTTATCGTAAAAACGTTGGCCAGGCGTTTTTTAGGATAGCATCATGTTACATTTACTTATCATCATCACTTCGTGTCACATAATCGCACACGTAGTTCCTATAATGCAAACTATATGAGGACACTTAGGTTATAGTCTAGGTTAAACCACCTAATACTCTATAACCTTGGCTCTGGTACCAATCTGTCACACCCCAAAAATGGCGCAGCGGAATGACATTTACGGGGTATGACTTCATAGTTAAGATCACAAGGTGTCACAATAGAGAAACACTAAATGCATAACATACGATAGATAATAGTCTCAAACTCCCACAACCGGGATAAGTACAAAGATCTAAAATAAACATAAGTCTCAAGGTTACACAACATCACTAATCAATCTCAGAATGCAACTCCACGAGATGTAACCCGGGAGGGTCTTGACTAAGTCTTGCTAAGTTAGGCCAATACTCAACCTCCTATGGTACCTTCAGTCTTAACACCTGAAAATGGATACTCGAAAACGTCAACATAATGTTGGTGAGCTCGTAGGTTTAAAAGTAAAACCGCTGAGCTGTGATATATAACATAGGACAGTAGTGCACATGAAAGCCAATCACAAGCATGTTATCCAAACAGTAATAGTGTCGCGCCAACTGAACCAATAATGTCCATCATACACAAAATCAATATCACGTGGGGAGCTACCCCGATAGATCTATCAACACGTAGGCTCTCAACAGAGAGTTAACAGTTACACAAACTGAACCTATAACACGTAGGCTCTCAACAGAGAGTTAACAGTGGCGCAGTCAAGAAATCACAAAACAACACGTCACAGCATATAATTGTATCAACACACATAATGTCCAAAATCATGAAAACAGTATAATCACAGCATGAAAAACAGTTTAAAATGTCATTTGAGTACCATTTTCCCCCAAGAAAAACATAATGAAAAAGGGGCTACGAGAACTCACCTTGTCAAGTAGTAATCAGATAACACAACAGTTCAGAAAGTGTTCAGCACCAACACGCGACCTAGATTAGTAAGGTTTGTTTTAGTTCATAGTTTAAGTTTAAGACTCAACGAGGTTTAATTAAACTCAAAAGTTTTAAAGTATTGTGTTATTGTTGCTTGTGTGGCATCATTTAAGTTTGAAAATAGTTTTCTAAATCATTTGAAAGTATTGGCTCTTGGAAGTGTACAGGTAGATAATAGAAAATATCAAGGGTGAACGAGCCTTCGGTTTGATGGTAACCGAAAGAAGTTGTACGGAAAATAATCACATATACTATTAGGCGTAAACGGTTCATGTGCATATCATGGATGAAGGTATATATATTTACTAGGTGTACATATATGTATACATTTTCGTGTCACCATTATTAGCTAAAACATTTAAGGACTATCTTACTTTAAATATATTTGTAATTAGAAAATTCAATGTAATTATGATATGAAGCTGCTATTTGTTTATTACAAAAACGTGTTACGCTATATATTTATTTTCATCAAGTACTCAAATTAATAATTGTAAACAAGTACTCAAATTAATAATTGTAAGTAAATGTTTATGAGTTTATGTTTTAACAGTTAGAAGTATAAGGTCTTTTCCATTTAAGTTATGCAAAAAAAAAAATCGATTTATAGTTTACGTGTGAAACTCATTTTATCTAAACAAATAGCTTTCCAAGTTTTGTTTATTATTTGCCTTCTTACTATTTGTTTTTGTGACCTGTGTGTTTGATATGAGGCGAGACGTGTCATGACGTGGAGGCGGTTGAGTAAAGGTCAACGAGCCGTGTATGTCGAGAGGTGGCGTTGTGTGTGACGAGTAGACACAAGACGGAAGCGCGTCGAGGCATAACTCGGGTCGACACGAAAAACCAAACATACCCATAGGCCTGTTAAGGCAGAGTGGGCTCAGGCCCAAGACTATCTCAACATAGTTTAACCCCAAATAATTTAACAAGCTTTTTCTGCTTCAATTCTTTACATTCATTTTGACAAAATCAAGTAAACCAAACGAGCCATCATAAAAATTTGTTGCTAAGAGAGCAATTCTAACTAACAAAAAACTCAGACATGACAAAGGTATATAGCACACCGCCATCTAGACTAAGGCTTAACGCCACACAAAAGTCTTAACCTCTTTTAAAATCAAAAGCAAATTCGATGCATCAACAAAGTCACCCACTACTTGGGTTGAGGTTCTCGACAGCAAGCTAAAGAGAAAGGAAAGTAGGACTACCATTAACTGGTCGAAACCAGACAAAACGTACCACGGTGGTGCTACCACAGTGGGTTTCGACTCACGACCAAAACCAAACATCAATACTTCTATATCACAAGACCATCTTTTAATAACCAATCGATTTACCCGAGGTCGAATACTATCACCGTTACGTAAATAAGCAAACCATACAAAACAGGCCTAAGCAGATTTAGGAACTTCCAAGTCCGAGCCAAAATGGTTTTAAATCTTAGTTTTAGTTTCTCAGTTTTTTAGTAAACCACACAATAACAATAACACCAAAAGAATTAACACCAAAACCTTATAATCGATTTCATCAAAATTGACAGTAAATCGGTTCACATAAACCAACCATATTATAACAATTCAAGATCTCAACAAATCACAGAAGTACATACATATTTGAATAAAAACATCAAAACAAGAGTTTTGAGATTCTCACAACAAGAGAGTCGATTGATAACAAAACCCAAATCCAATTCCAAGCAAATCCACACACACCGATAATAGGTCGATACCCTTGAAGACTCCGATTCTTGTGAAAACTATTGTGATTGAGAGTTGGGTGTGTGGATCTACTGGACAACGAAAAGAAATAAAAAGATGAAAAACAAGAAAAGTTGACCCTTTCTTTCTTCATTATCAGTCGTTCTTATGGAAAAAAAGGGAAACATGTCGACATCTCTTTTGGCTCGGTTCATTGACTTTCAGATTTGACAAAGAGAATACCAGACGCTCCATATGGACAAGAGGAAAAGTTAAAACTCGGCTTTGTCTCGTTTCTATTAGCTCGGTGTGGATCTGGGGAAGGTTTGAATGGTGATGGTGATGTATTATCAGGAAGGGATGAGGGAGAATGGAGAGGGAGGAAAGAAAAAAAAGTGTATACTGAATATGGGTGAGTGGGGAAGGAGAGATAGAGGGGCGTGGTGTTTATTATTATTATTATTATTATTATTATTATTATTATTATTATTATTTTGTTTGTTTATTACTAATAATGATTACAGATAAGATATAGGTTTTATTATAAGGTTGATTTAAGTGTGTCTTACGTGTACCTCGTGTCCCGTTGAATTCCGATGTCACTCGAGATTCTCGAGTTGTCGTGAGCACGAAAATATAATTCAGGAGACGTTTTCATTAAACTGACACAGAGTAAATTTTTATTGACTCCGAATATGAATTAAAAATTTGAACCATTACTAATCGGGTGTCGGTACGCGTATGGTATCGTTCTCTCAAATCGTACAGTTTAGTTACCAGTTATACGCAAGGGAAAATATGTAACTTTTAAAATAATTTATATTGAGTTTTAAATGATGAGCAAAGACCTGGAAAATTCACAGTTGCTACAAAGGTATAGGTTAAGTCTGTGTGTAAGTAAAAATGATTAAAACGCGAGTTTAGACTCGGAAAACACAGGGTCTATTAGGTAACATTTGAAATTAAAATTAAAAATTTCATATATTGATTATAAGTGAACTAAAAATTAATTTAATGTGATAAAAATGTTCAGAGTTGGTTTTCGTTATGCGCGGAATGTTTAAATGTCGTTTAGACCAAAACGTAAAATTAAGACACGGTTTTGTGAAATCGGTAACTTAGGCGTACGTGGCGAAAATGACCCGATGAGTGTCAAACTTTCAAGTCATCATATAAATAGGTTAATTTATGAGAATGAAAAAATAAAAATACAAGAGTGAATAGTAAAAGTGAATAGAAAAAATACGAGGATGAATAGTAATGTGAAAATACGAATTGTTACATTACATATTGATAGTCTTTTTCCACGGGAGGTTTTGTACCATCCTCTTTACTTCCAGCAGCAATCTCCGACATATCAGCCCACTAATGGATCATTTTTGGGATCCAAGGTTTAACACAAGTTACGGGACAAGTTTGGCCTAAATCCATCAATCTTACAAGCGTGACAAACACCCACCGAAATCTGCCACTCTCTGGAAACATAACAACAGCTGTGGCAAGAGATTTTTTAATCTCACTCATCCAATTGGTTTGGTCCTCCCTATCCTTCCCCTCAAGTAATTTGTTTACTGTTTCATTCAGCGCCCAATAGTCGTTCCTAATATTTACTAATGAAGCTTCCCCTAATTCACGATAACTTCCTCCATATTTAAGAAATTTTGAATCGGAAATCAAACGTTTATCCCCTTCACGGCCAAACTCATAACTCTTACCGCCAACAATTTTAAAACCCACAAGATACAAATTATCACACCTAATAAAAAACTATAACCGCACCTCTACTGTTCACCGTCTTTAGCCAAAGGAGATCTTCAGATGAACGATCCTAACTGACTTGACCCACGAAACACACTTAGCATCTTTATACACTAATCCGTTTTCAACCAAAAGCTCTCATACATCTTTACCGGACGGTGACGGTCTATCAGCAGCAGCGGCTTTTAATTTGTATTTTCGGGAACTCATAATGATGATTCAATTCAGTGTTTTGGTTCGTGGTGTTTTAAAATTGGGAGCCCCGGAACCCTCTGCTGATGCAGAGGTGGGGTACAACTGTTCAAAGGGAGGGAAGAAGACCATATTTAAACCCTAAATTAAAAAAATAAAAAAGGTAAACTGCAATAATAGCCCCTGGTTAAGCTTAAATTTCAGGTGCGGTCCTTAAAAGTGCAAATGCGGTCCTTTTGACCAACTTTGAAATGCAATATCCGTCCCTCACCATTACCAAAGTGAAAGAAAAACTAAGATAGCGTTTAGTTGTTGAAAAAATTTCTTGATTTTTCATCTTAAGAGAATAGTTAAAATTTTGAAGACATGATTTAATGGAGTTATATTTTTCCTTTTCAAGAAGATTATTTCAGATTCCGGTGGGCGGCGACTACGATGATGGAAGGTGGAAATGTTACCAATAGTGATTAGGGTTAAAATGAGATATTTTAATAGTAGCTTGAGAAATACCATATGTAAAAAAAAAAAAAAAAAAAAAAAAAAAAAAAAAAAAAAAATGAAAAAAATGTGTGACTAAACAGTTTTTTCAATTTTCTTACAAAAAATTTCTTAAAAAAGCGATACTAATTTCACCACCTGAACACACCCAAACTCTCAAAACAAAACTACAAGACAACATCTAATACATTTCTTCAAATCTCATAAAATATTAATACCCGAAACACTTGAACCATAAACAAACAAATATACACCAATCACTCCCTTTCTCCCGTAACACAATAGGACATTTCGTAATAAAAGATTAAGTAATACAAATGAATAAGCATATTGTACAAACCAATATATATATATATATATATATATATATATATATATATATATATAAACTTTCGACAGATTTAAAAAAAAAAACCTGCAGTTACAAGTTTGTAGTTTATTCCCGGTTGACTCGACGTGACATGATAAAAAAGGTCAAAAATGAACCATTAAAAAAACGTCAAAAATGAACCATTAAAAAACAAACTAGAGACCGCATACATGGGGGATACGTGTTTGCAGGACAAAACATTGGGACTAAGACTCTCTTGTTTTGATCACTCAAAGTATAAATCACCTCAAATGAAACCCGTTAAAACCATTTATTTATTTGTTCATCTCTCTTTTTTTCTTACTGTGATGCATGAGACTACAAGTCACTTGCTTAAGGAAAATGGAAGAGAGATAAAAATTTCAAGAATGTAACGAGATAAAGAATTAGAGGCGCTAATTGTTATTATGAGAACCCTAATACTCCATAAAACATGTTTATATTCTTTTCTTGTAAACGGGCTGAATGTCACGGACTTGTCTCTACAAGGTTCTTACATACGGCACTTAGTCTCGACTAAGTCAGCCTTGTTCGAACACTCAAGGATCTAGACAACTAAGAAAGCTCTAAAGAAAAGAACAAGTAGAATGGGAAAATACTTTGTATTAATTGAGAGAACTTTACAAGAGATTACAAGTGATTTGAGTAGTACCTTCCTCAAATGAGGATGCCTCTATTTATACTACAACTATGTACAAACTATAAGGTTCTACAACTTTCCATGGGAGGGTTCTACAACCTTCCATGAGAGGAAGCTTCTAGAGCTTCTAAGAACTTCCAAATCCTTCCAAGGGCTTCCAATACCTTCTTGCAACTTCCATAGAATTACATAGAGTCTTCTAAGAAAGTGTAGAACAATCCGAAATCCCGACCAACCTCGAAAATGACTTTATCGAGCGAGCGGGTCGTGACATGAAGCCCAATAGCAAGCAACTCACCACAAAAGCATTAAAGATGCGAACATGATTATTTAACAAAACATGTTTATTTTCTTTTCTTCTAAACGGGCTAAATCCCAATAGTAAGCAACTCACCATAAAACCATTAAAGAAACAAACATGATTATTAACAATATATTTGTTTACTTGATATTAATAGAGATCATATAGTTTATCTATATTTTAGGCAGAGGGGTCTCGCAGAGGTGTGCAATAGGTGTCTTCGCATAGGGCTTCCACTTAAAAGGGGCCACATTTTTATTAATTTTGCATATAAACATGTATAATATTAAACACATATGAATCATATAATTCAAGATTATATTTGCAATTTCTCTTTTGTTTACAAGTGTAATAGGGCCTCTTTGTTGTTATTACTTAGGGCCATCGAAAATCACGAGACGGTCCTGATTTTAGGCACATAAATCTCTTGAGAATTCCATAAATTTGAAAAAGAAACCAACAATTTGCAATTGGACTGATGAGAATGTATTAGTGGTAAAATTAAGCATTTTTATTGACCAATAAAAGTCAAAATTGAAATTCAATTTTGTCAAACTATTAAAAATAGCCAAATAATATATGTCAATTATTTAAAAAAAAAATAATTAATAAAACTTTAGTTGTTAAATTTTAGGGTATATTGCAAAAAACGTCTTTGTGGTTTCTCATTTTTGCAACACAGGCATCTCAAAACTAACCTTTTTTTTTTTTTTTTTTTTTTTTTTTTAAGGAAGGCACCTCAAAACTTAAAATATCGAATAATGTCCGGTGTTCACACTTTAGTGCAAATTATGTCATTTACACTGACGACCATTAGAAACCCCGTTAGTCATAGTCAACGGACATGCGAAATTTCTAATTTTACCCTCGCCTACTACATGGACATTTTTTTGGTCTACTCTTGATTTTATTGAGTTCCCAATTACTTTTAAAACAAAAATCAAGAACATAAAAGAACAGAAACCTAGATTATTTGAACTAACTAAGAGCATGGGGTACCGTCAAGCCATGGCTTGAAGCCATCGCTCCAGCCCAAAAAAACTCGCGCTAACCACACCATTTCTCGCGCCATCGCATCTCGTGCCGAGAATACCAGCCCTCGCCATAGATCAATGGCACCACTTTTTGTGGTACCAACCATACCAGAGCTCGTGCCATACACTCTTGTGCCATAGAGAGCCATGGCACCACATTTTCTGGTGCCAACGAGGGAGGGGGTTTTGGTGTCATGTGAAAGAGTGGTGCCATGACACTTTTTCTCCACGGCTTGAAGTCATGGCACCACTGCACCCAATGCTCTGACAACTAACTTCACAAACAAAACCACCAAATTTTATTTTTCAATTTTTATACATCTAATTCAAACTCCGACCACCGTGGCCACCATCACAACACCATCACCCCCGCCGCCGCTTGATTCAATCTCTACTCTACTCCACTATTTAGGTACTTGTATATACATATAACCATATTTGTACAAATTTTTTGCTATTTTATTCCAGTTTGTTCAATACTTTGATAAAATGTCACACAATTAATAAATATATATTTTCCGGTTTTTATTGATTTTTTAATCCAAACATTGATGAAATAATATGTGGGTATTGAATCATTTGTATCTTTTTTGGAGAGTATTAGCTAGTTGTGAAGATGGAGTTTTGTCCGACATGTGGAATGTTGTTGAAGTATGAATTGCCACATATAGTTCAACTTGTGGAATGTTCTTGTAGGCTTAATTGTCGCCATTAAAACCACTTCCTCTTCTTCGTCATCATCTAGTGCTACTTCATCATCAAGTGCTACATCATCATGTGAAGGTGAACTTCGTCGTCATGGGTGCTAAGGATAGGGAGCTCGTCGTGGGGTTTAGCCGGGATTCTGGGGATGTTAATGTTTGTGTTGTATTGGCAAGATTCTGTTAAACTTTTGATTTGGAGATAGAGAGATTCATAGATCATATGCATGTTTGATCTTATGACTTCAACCGAAGTATGTTTATATATAGTTTAACCTTGTAACAAGCATTTTCCAATTCAGTATGTGCTTTTGCGACTTATGAAGTATTATGCATTCAAATATTGGCCTGTGTTTACAAACAGATTCAGTCAGTTAATATGAGTTCGGTTTTGTTACTAGCACGAGGATCATTTGTACAAGACTTCCTTCTTACAACAGAGAAAACCCTGTGTTCAAGTTAACATATATCCTTAACAGCCAAGATACCTGACCGTTCCGGAAAAGAACCAAGATTCCAGGTCGAATAAAATTTTAACTAACTTATGAATCAAAATACAAATGTCTAATAAACAGGATTCATTTTGTAGAATAGCAAGTCTAGAAGATGAATCTATACTTGTTGCAATATTTTGATTGGTTTCAACCAACATGAATTCAACCTGCTAACGTTAAAAGGGTCAACATAACCCAACCTGATATGTTATGGCCGAGCCTAAAACCGGACTTGCATATATTTACACATCAACATAAAAATTTGTTGGAATATTAGAATCATACATTTATAAACTAATAACCACATAATGAACATCAAAGCATGCACAGCGGAATTGGATCTACAATAACATGTAAAGTAATTAACTAAAATTTAAATAGATGCATACCTTTTGGTTTCTAGCAAGAACAAGAAACCGTGCACTCCAAGAACAAGGTATAAACCCTAATAGGGTTTATGGATGGATCGACTTATGTGTAGTCGAATAGGGTAAGTAACCAACAAGCTAAAGTAAGCTTGTACTCCGTTCTTGTACACACGTATTAGTAGCGTTTCAATGTGAAAAGCTAGGTTCATGTATCACAAATAAAACATCACAACAACTAGGGTTTGATGTTCTTGATAATACATGATCGAACCCCACTAACAAGGAGATAAAGGAGTAAATTAAATTGGATGCATATAAATATACATACAAATAATTGTACCTACAGTACATGCATATACATATGCAAAACACATGTATCAAAGATACATGCAAATGCATAGTACACCATAACTCCCTTACTGCATATTGGAATAATGAACCGATTGAAAAGTCAATGGATCTATTTGTCAGTGGGTGGTTGAATAAAAGAAACCGATTGGACAATTGGTTTTTGGGATATCAATTATTCGGTTAGGGATAAATAATATGTCGATTGATATTGAGCTCGAGAGGGGTTTTTATATACTCTAAACTTGCTCTCAAAGTTTGAGTCCAACACCTCTTCAAGTTCTAAAAATCGATGCTCAACCCCCTCCACTTTCCTTGTTCGACCATATGAATATTTGTGATTTAATAATTAATCATAAATCACTATATTAATTATTAATACATTGAGACTCATACGTAATGTGTGCAATCCCGAAGCCTCGTGTTCGAAACCGGACATACAAATATTAATTTATATCCACAAACTCTAACAGCTCCCACTTGGATATTCATTAATATCGTAATGACATGGGCTAGTCTAGCTTAACAGATCCCAATGCCCCCAGATCGAACCGAGTATGGTTTTCCTGGAAAAACCACGTGATGAATTTAATCATCATACTTATCCTTTTGTCACTAATACCGCGTTAATATGGATATGGATCTTGGTCATTCCATAATTAACAATAGTTTCTCGTTTATACTTAATTGATCAAGATTACCAAAACATCTGAACGTCTTCCAGATAGACTTTGGGCATGGCCATGCAAACATCTTGTCAATCCTACGAGTGGCCAAGAAGTATTATACTTCAACACAAAGTTGAAGGAACAAATCCTTTATTGACTACGAGCATAACCCTCGAACTTCGCATCACCTCCGAAAATAGCCCTTATAACTACCTTTTACGGATAGCGTTAGACTACCTTACAGAAAATGAGCTACATCCTCGGCAGTCACCTGGTATCTCAAGTCTGAGGATAAATATTCATGATTTACTTAATGACAACGATACATAAAGTATAATCATGTATTTGGGATAAGTCCTATATTCAATTTATCCAATATTGAATATCATGTGATATTGGTATCTCAACCTTACAGTACATTCTACCAATCCTCACATTTGTCTTAATTCAATAATACTCCCATATTATTGATCGACAACGGACTATTTAGAATAACATTAGTTATTCATGGATTTAAACATGCAAATATAGGACACAAATATTAATAATGAGAATAAACGTTATCCGCACTTTATTTCATTAAAATAATAATTGTTTACATGTCCCTTATCCAAATACTAACTAGATCAAGCATGATAATTCCCATTAATGAATATGCCACAAGTCATGTCCATCATACTTGTTGACAAGGCATAAATCAATTAATTTGATCTATCGGAATTTTGAGAATACTTATTTCAATAATGAAATTCTTGTATGTGTGCTTCATCTATCTAGATATTGCCACATACTTCATAAAATGCGTGACATCCTCATGCACGAATTTATGACAATTAAACTACCAAACCTTTGTAGTTAAAGTATTCTAATTCTTTATGTATAATGCAACTATGCTCATATTGAGCATAACTAGTATACATGGTCTCCTAATAAGGATGAGCTCCCACCATGACTAGTATTGAGTGTCATCTCAATCTTACTAGCATCATTGTATCCAAACAACAATATGCTCTTTCCAAGTTTCGTAAACTTTTAACATTCATCGTGTAATGTTTTGATATCTCCAAATCCTTCAAGATTTGTCCACTATATCAATTAAGCAATAATTTGCCATATGGTTCACATTTAGAATTTTGGAGCAAATCCAGGCAGAGGATGTAAATTCTAAACCATATCCATTACACTTAACTATCTAATAATTACAATTAGATACTAATGTTGTCAATCATCTTGCATCCAAGCATGATACAACAAGCAACATGATGTACATGAAAAATCCTTGTCAAACTTAGATTTATTCATGTCATATCTTTTCAAAGATATGTATCTATCTAGCCTTTCTAATAGATTATCATGTTTATTAGAATTAGTTATATTACCGCTTATGTTTATAGCAATAAACATATATTTCAAGGTTTTATTTTCTAAATTTTCATGTGAAGTTTCATTCCAAACTAAACATTAACATTTCAATGTTAATGGAATGTTACTTCATATATGAAATAAGAAAATAAATATATCACTCCCACTAGCTTTCAGGAATATTAAGAAATACCTTATTTTAATTATAAATCAAAACTAGATTTAAAAAACAATAAGTATATCTTTTAGATGCATGCATTAATCCATTTACAAATGATTTTCACTTTGTATACTACTAAAGATTATTTGAATTCAAATACTCCTTTCAATTATTTTTCGTCCTCGCTCAAGTAATTATCAAAGAAAGATTTTTGGTATTCCATTATTAATTTCATATTAATGAAACTAAGAATGACTATCATAATCTTTATGCATTTAATGTGCTTAAAAAATTTCAATCACAGTTAATTGCTTAAGAGTGTTTGATAATTTTCCATACATTAAATATGTATACAAATTATGTCCATTATGATTTCTACTCAAGAATTCAAATCTCAAGGATTTTCATTCCTTTTGTAGAAACTCATTTTATTCTATAGTATAACTATAGAGTTTAAGATCAACTACGTTATCATAACTAGTTCTCTTATTTGGACTGCATCTAATTATTCATAGTATGAGTAATTTGCCAAATAAACATTTGCAATTTTATTAACAGGCATACCATGATCCTGTAACTCATAACCCTCAACATATTCTACAAATATTTGAGATATCCTTGCGGATCTATGAATAATAATTCCATCATCCTTGAGATTTAACACTAACATGTTAAATTCTCATTATGATTTTGCTAGTGTATTTTTAGAAGATTACGTATTTTGTAATTTTATCTTATCAAGATAAAACTCCCACTTGCCTTTAGCAATTTATAGATTAACTATAAATACTTAGCCAATAGAGCAACACAAACTTGTTCTCTTTTGAGACTTTACAAATACATATTGACAGTTCCTCACATCAATTTGTTAATAACCTACCCAACAAGTAGTTTAACAAATTCTGAACTTCAATTTTAAGACTTAATGTGATTGTTCACATTCCATAATAAATGGTGTCTTATAAATCCTCTAGGTTGGAGTCTCATTGAGTATATCCAATCCATACTCAATTTCCTAACCTTGATATCTTTAGGAAGAATATAAGATATAATTATCTTAATCAAACAATATAACAAGAGTTTGATTTTCCTAATTGAACATGCCATAAACACTATGTACTTCATTAGGATTAATATTGTAAGTCATTATTACAATATGTAAGATAAATATATATCGGTTTTGGCTTACCTATTTACCAACTAAATCACTTTAATGGTACAATAGATTTTCCAAGCCAATTGCATGCTTTATAACAAAAGTAATTCTGATCAAATTACTTCATGTCTATGTCTTATCAAGAAGACATAACTGTTATAATCCCAATCTACGTTATAAGTCAATCAATTCAATGACTTCTTGTATATGTCTTAATGAAAACATAACAAGATAACGTTTTACTTTGTTATAAGTCTTACAACAAAGGCTTCATATTTATATCCTTATACTAAAATATAAATATGCATAACTAAAGTAATTATGAAACCCACAACTTGGTTTCAATAGTATTTCAAGTTAATTTATTTACTTCATATATTTATGTCATTCCAAGAATACATAAACATCTAAATATGAAGTAGTATAAGATTACTTCATTTATTTATGTCATTACTGTAATACCCAAAAATCTGAAATGTGTAAAAAGACCAAATTGCCCCTACAATCTTGAAATTTGATTAATAAGCTTATAAAGTACCAAAATGAATCCAAACCTTCGGGAATGAACAAGATATGGAGCCAAATAATTTTGTAATTACATTTTAGTATTTTTCAAGTATAAAAAGATTATGTAATTATGTAAAAATATTTATTATGGCTGGTTAGGTATTTTGTGCATTATTAATATTATAAATTCAATTTAAATCATGTAAAATACAAGATAATTACCAAAATAATTAGGGAACATTATATTCAGTATTTTAGTAAAACTTGGACCGAAATCTTTGCCAATAATTCCTCCATAGGTCGGTTTATAATTATATATACAAATAATATATATTTTTTTTAAAAACCCTAATTGCCGAAAACCTTAAGATCGACAAAACTAAAATCTCCCATTCTCTCATTCGACTTTTTGAGCAAGAACAAGTAATTTGTTGGTGTTCATCAAAGATTAAAGAAGCTAAGAAAAATAGGAATTGTATTGTTGAAGCCTTGATTCGAACGTGGTGTATTATTTTGTTCGGTTTATACGCACGCAAGGTAAATAATTTCTTACGCCAAATTCTTACGTTCTAAAATTAAACTAGTATTTTTTTGATGATTATTAGGTCGAATATAACTCAGTAAAGATGATAAACATGAATCATGCATACTAAATCAAGCGTACGAAAAGTAAAGAGCTAAAACACACTTAATTCCCAAATATTGTTATACGATTTTCTGGAGGGTGTTCATAATTTTTACGTGTTCTAATATGATTATAGAGGTCTGGAAAAATAGCCATGTGATTTGTTGAAGCTTAGATAAATTGATCTTGAATTATTTTGTTATCGGAATTAAAGGAAAAATAAAGAAAAATAGGAAAAACTCTAGAACCGATTTGGGTTAGGGTTTTCATTATGAAATCTGATTATTTAATTCATATTAATAATGAGGTAATGATTGTTGGGTGATTGGGAAAATTAGATTTGAATTTTGATGCGTGGTTTTGCAACCTTACAACAGGTTTTACCTCTCGAGGGATCTCAAGAGGCTTACAACCCCACCAGGCAGTGTACCTGACCGATGTAGTATAGTGTAGTGGTAAGTACGGGGGATTGATCGTTCTCCACAGGGAATAGTGTTCGTTAGGTATGAAAGACTACTCTAATAGGTCTAAGGGTTGAGAGAAGATTCTTTTTTATGTTTTTATATTTTTATGAAAGCAAGTAAAATCTCGGGTTTGAAAGAGTGGGCGGAATTAGTTGCTAGTCAACTAACCCAAATTACTACGAATGCAAATAAAATAAAATAACTGAAAATGAAAAGGTGGTGAAATTTATGTGGAGAAAAGTGTGTTTACTTAGATTTCCTTACTCCCTAACTATCTTTTACCGGTTGATTAGTGTGTATTAATTGCGTGGATGACGGGTGTATTCCTTAATACCAATCGTGGGGTGGCGTACGTACTTCCCCAACTCTACAAGCTCCTACTTCACTCCTATGTCGAGCCGGCTAGGAAGCTCCTAACATGGGATCACTAGAATTCGCTTGTGCATTAAATACAACCATAAAAACCTTTAGTACGCATTGGTTCATGTTTCTTAAGACGTTCAAGCAAGTTACCGAATAGGAAGTTAGCCAGTTTTCTTAAGCCTAACATAGATAAACAATCATCCAATACAACTAATAACACACTAATAACCAATAATCAATAGCTAGGTTTCATTAGATCTAAGCAAACACAAAGAAAACCTAGCCTAGCATGTTAAACAAAAGACAAAAACAAGATAGAATCAAACAACACATAGACATATTGAATGATTAATTGATAACTTATCTTCAATGTAACATGGAAGATCTCAAGGCAAAAAGCCTTGAAAAAGCTGCTAAAATCGTCTTAGGGTTTTCACACACAAAGTTCCACAATAAGTTCCACACTAATGACAAAAAATTGCAAAACTATATATAGACTTTCAGATCTGACGGCGTCACGTTATGGAGTGTGACGCCGTCACCTCGCCGCTTTTAGGGTTCCCGGATGGCCTTCTTGACGCCGTCCCTCTTTAGCTCTCCAAAATCCGTTCTGGCTTATCAAGGCTTGACGCCGTCGGAATTAGACGTGACGCCGTCCCGCTTTAACTTATACCGTGACGACCTTGATCATTCCAAAGGGTGACGCCGTCAGAATTCCCATGCAAATTTCTCTGGCTTATCATGAGTAATTTTCATATCCACCACTTTTGCCAAGCCATGACGCCGTCAAGAACAAATCCTGACGCCGTCCATGGTACTTTTCAGCCGGTTTTTGAGACTTTGTCGTTTTCTTCACTTTTATGCTCCAAAAACGTCCAAAATGCTTCCTTTTCCAGATTTCTTCTCAAAAGTACCTAAAATGACAAAAGGAACGATTTAGGGCAATATTTGATCAAATAAATACGATTTAGGGCTTAAATGACCCCTTAAAAGCGGTACAATTTTCGCTTCATCAAATACCCTTACACTTGAGATTTGCTTGTCCTCAAGCAAATGCGCTTTTATTCTAATCAAAATACAAATTAGGGGTCATTTAATGCTAACATAAAAGTAATTACAACAAATATTCGTTCCACTTTAATCATAATAAGCACGGAGATTACAAACTAGCACCTCACAAGTAGTGTTTAGATACTCACATCTCTCAAGTGTCATCAAAATAAATCTCATAAATGAAAACGGATAATATCTCTCACTACCTGTCATAGCAAATAGATTACCATAGGCTTGGGAAAGGATCGAAAACCTCCTCTACTAGGCGTAAGCACCTAAGATAAACTATCAAAGAGGGCTTTTACATGGGTTATAACGTTAGGTGTAGGGATATGATAAACACGGTTTTGTTGGATAAGGGATATTTTACTGGTGGCGAGTTAAAGATCTTGATTAATTACATGTACTATACAATGTTGCTAAGCCAAGACTCGACTCAATCTTAAGCTAAAAACAAAATAACAAAAACATAAAATGAAACGGGATGGTAGTCCGTATGTTTTTTCTATTTTTCTTTTTCTCATTTTTTTGTATTTTTCTTGAATTTTTTTTTTTTTTTTTTTTTTTTTTTTTTTTTTTTTTTTTTTTGCATACACTTTTGCCATACCATCCAAAATAATACATCATAGGGGCGTTGCATTCCCCTTACACTTGAACTTTTACATAACTTTACAATTAACTAATTTAATGACTCGGATTAAGATAATTGAAAAACTTGGAGTACTTTTAAAATATTTAGCACATATGTGGGTAATAAATGATGTTCTTCCCCATTACTCCATTACACTAGTACTTTACCCATGAGTCCCAATCGTCCCAAAACAATATGTACAAGGATATGACTCGACTTAGCAACCATGTAATCAACTAGATAATTAACTTGGGTTTAAACAAATGTTGTCACAATAATGCACTAAAAATGAGTGCATACAAGGTAGGCTAAGGCGATTTGGGTGTACATTTTAGTGGGGCGTAACAAATTCTTCCTTTAAGTAAAATGCTTAAAGGTCGAAACGAAAAGATAGGCTCTGAGGGGTGTACTAGGGGTATCGTGTACTAAAAATGAGTACAACGCAAAGGGTGTGGGAGAATTACTTGACCAATGTAGCCAAAGTAATTATAACAAAAACACAGGTGTAAAACAATGGGTTAATCCTAATGCCTCTTATCATGTAGTAAATCTAACTACACGAATGTAGTCTCACTTGTGGCCTCGGAATGGTCCTAACGCAAGTTCTAGAATCTAAGTGCTACCGGTACACACATCATAGCATAAATGCTTTCCCTACCAATTCTAGGGGCGAACCTCACATATTTGGGGGTGAAAAATTTTTTTAGTGGTACGGTTTTTTGTGCTAGTCATATAACTCCTATCCGTGAGACGCTCATTAGAACTAAAGTTTTACTCCTAAATGTTGTAAAAATTTTAAATTTGGCACTAAAATTACCCTAACAGGTATTTATCTCAGTTTTATTACACATTTACTATTAAACAAACAAAAATCAAGCGTAATAGCATTCTCTAATCGTACTTTTACCCCCCCCCCCCCTTACACTTAAGATGAACATTGTCCCCAATGTTCAAATAACAAATTTAAAAGTAAAAAAAGTAAAAGAATGAAATCAAATACTCCCCTGATTCGCTCGGTGGATAATGAAGTAACATGGTTAAATCTTCTTCCAAGAGAATGTAAAAGCTCCAAGACTAATGCATCACCAAAAGCTTGATCCAACAAACATTTCCTTGTCCAAAATAACCTGTTAAACCTGAGAAAACAAACACGAAAACCTGCATAACATCGGCGGGATAAACTCTATATATAAGGATATAATGCTTGTGGAATGATAATTTTGCAGATTCCTGGAGATTATAAGTTATAGATTTAATAAAAACTTTTTATGAAAACAAAACTTTCAAAAAAATTTCAGAAAATTAAACCTGACGCCGTCAGGTTGTAAATCCTGACGCCGTCAGAAATGATCTGACAGAATTCTCATGTTACGTTTCCGGAAAATTTTTGGAAAAACCTATACCTTACTTCCTGGAAATCCTGCAAAACATCATTATGACTCGATACAAGCATTTGACTCTAACAATTACTAGTATGCATGCTCATTTAATATTGTTGTGATTCATGTTCAATCTTGTTCTTGTAAACAAATTTGGATTCCCTTACACTTATCTTTTGCAAAATACCTTTATATGTAGTTAAGACGAAGTTAAAAACAAAATAAAGCATTTTCACAATTTACTTTGAAACATGAGCACAAACAATAACAATTAAACTTGCATACGGAAACAAATAAAATCAAACAAACAAACAAACAAACAAATAAAGCTTGGGTTGCCTCCCAAGAAGCGCTTGTTTTTGTTCGAGTCACGAGCCTGACTCTACCCTTATTTAACAAAAATAGGGGAGGTTTTCCCTACACTTAGGATTAAGTGCGGGTAAAAGTAGCGATACACACCCTTAGGGTGTGAATATGCCACGTGAGGTGAAGGGGGTGAGTGAATGGCTTCCTTCATCCTAAAACTACCCGGATAATTTTGGTTGATGGGTGGGTCGGTTCCTCTTTTTTCTCCTAGATGTAAATCTAAGGATGAAAAGTTCTGTAAAGGTTGAGGTTCCAATTCATCAACACTAGGAAATTCCCTAGAACTATGAGTAAGGTCATCACTAAAAGTGTGCAAACCTATATCCTCTAGTTGTGCTTGGTCCAAGGGTTCTACCTCCATCGGGATTCCTAAAGTCTCTTCTACTTCTTCCGGGTAAGTCACGGGCGGTGTGGGTACCTCAAATGATGGTTGAGTATTTTGTGGGCTTATGGTGTTTACCTCATCATTCCACGTGTCAAGATCACCTATATCCTCGTCAATTATTTTCTTAGATAGTGATAATAACAAACTTAGTGCTTCATCCAACTTATGGTTTATTGATACGGCTCTATCCACAATTCCTTGGCAAACTAGGTCGCTTTTCCTATTAGCCTCACTAAAACAAGATCCTAAACATGGAGGTTGTTCATAAGAATCTATCCTAGGTGAAGGCTCATATGATTCATAAGTGTCTCTAAATGAGGTATTTTGAACTTCTTGGTGTTCTAGCCACTCAACCATATCTTGCAATCTTAGAAATCTAAGTGAAAAGTCCATTTGAAGCAAATTACAAACAAAATCACAAAGAAAAGATAGACTACGAGAAAGCTACAAAATAAAAAGAAAAAATCTCACTTGATAGGAATCTTGTGAGTAGACCTAATAAAAATAAAATTTCAACCTAAGCAATAACTACTCCCCGGCAGCGGCGCCAAAAACTTGATGCGTGGTTTTGCAACCTTACAACAGGTTTTACCTCTCAAGGGATCTCAAGAGGCTTACAACCCCACCAGGCAGTGTACCTGACCGATGTAGTATAGTGTAGTGGTAAGTACGGGGGATTGATCGTTCTCCACAGGGAATAGTGTTCGTTAGGTATGAAAAACTACTCTAATAGGTCTAAGGGTGAGAGAAGATTCTTTTTTATGTTTTTATAATTTTATGAAAGCAAGTAAAATCTCGGGTTTGAAAGAGTGGGCGGAATTAGTTGCTAGTCAACTAACCTAAATAACTACGAATGCAAATAAAATAAAATAACTGAAAATGAAAAGGTGGTGAAATTTATGTGGAGAAAAGTGTGTTTACTTAGATTTCCTTACTCCCTAACTATCTTTTATCAGTTGATTAGTGTGTATTAATTGCGTGGATGACGGGTGTATTCCTTAATACCAATCGTAGGGTGGCGTACGTACTTCCCCAACTCTACAAGCTCCTACTTCACTCCTATGTCGAGCCGGCTAGGAAGCTCCTAACATGGGATCACTAGAATTCGCTTGTGCATTAAATACAACCATAAAAACCTTTAGTACACATTGGTTCATGTTTCTTAAGACGTTCAAGCAAGTTACCGAATAGGAAGTTAGCCAGTTTTCTTAAGCCTAACATAGATAAACAATCATCCAATACAACTAATAACACACTAATAACCAATAATCAATAGCTAGGTTTCATTAGATCTAAGCAAACACAAAAAAAACCTAGCCTAGCATGTTAAACAAAAGACAAGAACAAGATAGAATCAAACAACACATAGACATATTGAATGATTAATTGATAACTTATCTTCAATGTAACATGGAAGATCTCAAGGCAAAAAGCCTTGAAAAAGCTGCTAAAATTGTCTTAGGGTTTTCACAAACAAAGTTCCACAATAAGTTCCACACTAATGACAAAAAATTGCAAAACTATATATAGACTTTCAAATCTGACGGCGTCACGTTATGGAGTGTGACGCCGTCACCTCGCCGCTTTTAGGGTTCCCGGATGGCCTTCTTGACGCCGTCCCTCTTTAGCTCTCCAAAATCCGTTCTGGCTTATCAAGGCTTGACGCCGTAGGAATTAGACGTGACGCCGTCCCGCTTTAACTTATACCGTGACGACCTTGATCATTCCAAAGGGTGACGCCGTCAGAATTCCCATGCAAATTTCTCTGGCTTATCATGAGTAATTTTTATATCCACCACTTTTGCCAAGCCATGACACCGTCAAGAACAAATCCTGACGCCGTCAAAGGTACCTTTTAGCCAATTTTTGAGACTTTGTCGTTTTCTTCACTTTAATGCTCCAAAAACGTCCAAAATGCCTCCTTTTCCAGATTTCTCCTCAAAAGTACCTAAAATGACAAAAGGAACGATTTAGGGCAATATTTGATCAAATAAACACGATTTAGGGCTTAAATGACCCCTTAAAAGCGGTACACTTTTCGCTTCATCAAATTTTGAAGGTTTAAAAGGTTACCAATTGGGAAATAAATTAAAAAGGGTGTGTTTTGCCAACTTTGAAACTTAAGGGGTATTTTTGTAATGTTATTTAGATCTGTGGGAATGTATAAAAAATATAACATGAGGGTCTTATGTGTAAAATTTGCAAGAAAAGATTTAAATGGTAATTTTAGGTGTCGAATTGAATTTAAATTAAATAGAGGGACTCAAAGTGTAAAATCTGGAAACTTGAAGGTGTCTCGTGTAAATAATGATATAAAGGGTGTAATGTGTAATTTTGAATATTTAAGGGCTTAATATGTAATTATGGATAAATTATTATTCGAATTGTATTTTGGAAATTATAAGGTTTATTTTGTAAATTAATAAACTAAAGGGTATAAAACGTAAAATTGGCAAACTCGAAGTACTAAAATCGTATACATGGTTAAATAATGGATTTGAATGAATAATTTGTAATACTTTCACTTTAGACCTTTAACTTTGATATATTTACATTTAAAACCCTAAATTATGAAAAGTTGTTATATTTAACCCTAAGCTACTAAAACTTGCTAAAAGATACCCTATCTCCATAATATGCTTAATAAAGACTTAACCTAAGTTATGATACTTAAATCCTTCTAATTATGAGAACTTACTAAATTTGGAAACCTGCTAAAAATAGAAAGTTACTTAAAATGGAAAGATAACTGAAACCCCTTTGTAATTCTGTCCTCTACTCCTTTAGGTTCGAAGAGGGAGTGATTTGATCCCTGTCAGTTTTGCTACTCTTGTGTTTTTGCATTCGTAATAAGGTACAGATATTCTGCCCTTCTTGTTAAGGTGCCTTCGTTTCTTTTGATTTGATTCGTATTAGGGTTTCCTATGCCATTGCTATGTTCCCTTTGTTGTGAACCTTTGATATGAACCCTTTTCCATGAACCTTTGATATTTGGACCTTGACTTTGATTTGATGACTTCGACTATTTGAACCTTTGCTATAATTTGGACCTTTGACCTTTGACCCTTCAGTTTGATACCCGAGCCAAATCTGTTTCCTAGCCATGAAGGTAACATGGCCGTGTCATTGATGCACCTCTGACATGACTCTAGTGTGTTTGAGTGATGTTACACACCATCCCTTTTGTATTTGATAAGAGCTCGACTACTATATATATTTGGCCATTAATTTGTTTGCAGGGGCGTATGGATGCATCCTAGATTTGTTTTGTTTCGAGGGATCTATCATGATTATTATTTGATTTGATTTGGTGATTGATGTTGTGTGCATACACGTCCTTCACATATTTGAGAGGTCGCACCTCTATGGTTACTATGATATTTGATTTGATTTGTTTTGGGCTCGTGGTAGATTACTGTCCTACTGTTTACCTTTACCTTTCTTTACATTTCATTTACCTTATTCCTATACCTTTACTCTTAACAACATTTGCTACATTTACATTTCATTATCCTTTATTACTGCTTTGTTTCCGTTATATCTGTTCACTGAGCTTTTTAAGCTCAGCCGCATTTCTTTTCCTGCGGCAGGTTCTTAGTTGGAAGCTGGGTTTGAGTGAAGAGACCTTTGGACTTAGAAGACTTTGATAGTATTCTGAAGTAGAGGCTATTAGAAGGATTTGCATTTACAGACTTAGTATTTAGTTTTAGTTTCATTTGTAACCTTGTAATTCCAGTATTTCATTTGTAACCTTTGAAATTTCTTGTATTACTATAGATGTATGCTTTGTTTGATCTGATATGAAACCATTATCGTGATATCTTAACCCTTGCCGGGTTGGGGTGTTACAATTATGGTATCAGAGAGACAGGCTGCGATTCGTAATACATTTACCCTTGACCTGTGAGGTTAGGACCACTAGGTTTCCACTGTAGGCGCTCATAAGATAACCTATAAGAATTGCTTTAGGATTTCCCTATAGGAACTTAAGTTCTGACCAGTGAGGAATGGGTAGACTATAAGGCTTTTGGTTAAGTATCATTGCTTCCGCATCACTCTGATTCGTGCCCTGCTTGTTGAGATCACTTTTGGAAATTGAAAACTCACGCTTTGCACCACCTAAGATCTGAAACCCATTTAAATCTTGGAATCATTGGAAATTGCATAGAATTTGCCTAACACTATTTGAACCTCATTTTAAGATTCCGACTCCGAACTCTGATTCTTTTGTTAATCATTTTGATACCTCTTCGGGCATTCTGAGAATCTCCCTGACGATGATATACTTGACACATTTTGTTATTTGTCTTTTGCTTTGATAAACGTCTATAAATCTTCCGACACTATTTGATTTCGTTTCACCCATCTTTATCCCTATGAGAAGTCTTGTGGTTGTGACCATGAGTATAAGAATTATTTCCCCGCCAGACCTGGAGTTGACAACAACGGCAGCTACCCTGAAGAGAGAAGACATTCCTTACAAGGTAGAAGTGTTGGCGATGCAGAAGAAGAAATTTTAGTCAAGATGGCGAGCCTGGAGCTGATGAAGACATGCAGTCTCACTTGCCTATTCATCTTGGTTGTACTAAGATGAATTGAGAGCGGAAGCAGACTGGATGATGAAGAGATTTAAAGATTGTGCCAGAAATCCACAGTCTCTAGAAGAAGTGCCGAAGGCTTGAGGAACCAAACTCAAGTTTATCACCCTTTCCCACCGTATGATCAGATGGACAAGCGTAGACTGACTACTCGGACTTGGAAGAGATTTGAGATCATGTATTCGAGTGGACGATTTTGGAATGATCACGTGTGGTCGGATGAGTTGCTTTCGTGAAGGACGAAGTTATTGATGGCGTGTTCACTTCTGCTTAACCCACTTAAGCTCCCGTTACCTGATGATAAGATTCTTCGAATGATTCGGGTTCTCCGTTAGTATTTCCGTTTGGTGTTCTTTCTGCGTATGTTGGATGGCGGTTTTTGTATGAAATTTTGATGTATTGTGAAAGACCTGACGCTTTGGACGACGTACTTCATTCCGTTACTTTATTTGTACGATCTATTTCCTTGAATTTGAATTCGTAATGGTGACCGATTCGGACCAACCCTAGGATGTAGAATGGACTGTTAGGTGGTTGATAGATGCTTGTTCACGACTTGAGATAAAGTATGACCATCATGAAGGTATACTCATATGATGCTGGTATTATGACGAGTAGCTAACGTGATAATACTTACGTCATATGACGTACCCTCATTGTGATCATAGGATATTTTGAGGAGTGCCTTAGAAACCTTAGGAATTCTGATATCTGATTGAGACTTTAGGATTTGCTCTGCCTTTGCGCTTAAATCTGCCTTCACCATTATACGATTTGATACGTTGGTATACTCGACACGCGTTTGCTGACCTCTGTACTCCCGATAAGAATCTTAGGTCTTGTTGTAGAGCTTTCTGCCGTTTGATGTAATCAAACAATCTGTTTTCTGTCTGTATGGATTCTATCTGCTAAAATGATCGAGTACACCTATGTTTTGCTATATATACGTCTAACATTCGATGAATCTGTTCATGATGATCTGTTGTAAATTATGGTCTGTCCTTTCTGAAGAAACCGAAACTATTTTGATTATCAAGAGAGAATCATGAGAAACTAGTCATTCACTTTTTCGTTCGCGATCCGTTATGCTTCCCGTTTCGTTTCACTTCAATTTTGGAGGACGAAAATTTTTTTTTAGAGGGGAAGAAGTTGTAATACCCAAAAATCTGAAACGTGTAAAAAGACCAAATTGCCCCTACAATCTTGAAATTTGATTAATAAGCTTATAAAGTACCAAAATGAATCCAAACCTTCGGGAATGAACAAGATATGGAGCCAAATAATTTTGTAATTACATTTTAGTATTTTTCAAGTATAAAAAGATTATGTAATTATGTAAAAATATTTATTATGGCCGGTTAGGTATTTTGTGCATTATTAATATTATAAATTCAATTTAAATCATGTAAAATACAAGATAATTACCAAAATAATTAGGGAACATTATATTCAGTATTTTAGTAAAACTTGGACCAAAATCTTTGCCAATAATTCCCCATAGGTCGGTTTATAATTATATATACAAACAATATTATTTTTTTAAAAAACCCTAATTGCCGAAAACCTTAAGATCGACAAAACTAAAATCTCCCATTCTCTCATTCGAATTTCTGAGCAAGAACAAGTAATTTTTTGGTGTTCATAAAAGATTAAAGAAGCTAATAAAAATAGGAATTGGATTGTTGAAGCCTTGATTCGAACGTGGTGTATTATTTTGTTCGGTTTATACGCACGCAAGGTAAATAATTTCTTACGCCAAATCCTTACGTTCTAAAATTAAACTAGTATTTTTCTGATGATTATTAAGTCGAATATAACTCAGTAAAGATGATAAACATGAATCATGCATACTAAATCAAGCGTACGAAAAGTAAAGAGCTAAAACACACTTAATTCCCAAATATTGTTATACGATTTTCTGGAGGGTGTTCATAATTTTTACGTGTTCTAATATGATTATAGAGGTCTGGAAAAATAGCCATGTGATTTTTTGAAGCTTAGATAAATTGATCTTGAATTATTTTGTTATCGAAATTAAAGGAAAAATAAAGAAAAATAGGAAAAACTCTAGAACCGATTTGGGTTAGGGTTTTCATGATGAAATCTGATTATTTAATTCATATTAATGATGAGGTAATGATTGTTGGGTGATTGGGAAAATTAGGGTTGAATTTTGAAGGTTTAAAAGGTTACCGATTGGGAAATAAATTAAAAAGGGTGTGTTTTGCCAACTTTGAAACTTAAGGGGTATTTTTGTAATGTTATTTAGATCTGTGGGAATGTATAAAAAATATAACATGAGGGTCTTATGTGTAAAATTTGCAAGAAAAGATTTAAATGGTAATTTTAGGTGTCGAATTGAATTTAAATTAAATAGAGGGACTCAAAGTGTAAAATCTGGAAAATTGAAGGTGTCTTGTGTAAATAATGATATAAAGGGTGTAATGTGTAATTTTGAATATTTAAGGGCTTAATATGTAATTATGGATAAATTATTATTCGAATTGTATTTTGGAAATTATAAGGTTTATTTTGTAAATTAATAAACTAAAGGGTATAAAACGTAAAATTGGCAAACTCGAAGTACTAAAATCGTATACATGGTTAAATAATGGATTTGAATGAATAATTTGTAATACTTTCACTTTAGACCTTTAACTTTGATATATTTACATTTAAAACTCTAAATTATGAAAAGTTGTTATATTTAACCCTAAGCTACTAAAACTTGCTAAAAGATACCCTATCTCCATAATATGCTTAATAAAGACTTAACCTAAGTTATGATACTTAAATCCATCTAATTATGAGAACTTACTAAATTTAGAAACCTGTTTAAAATAGAAAGTTACTTAAAATGGAAAGATAACTGAAACCCTTTGTAATTCTGTCCTCTACTCCTTTAGGTTCGAAGAGGGAGTGATTTGATCCCTGTCAGTTTTGCTACTCTTGTGTTTTTGCATTCGTAATAAGGTACAGATATTCTGCCCTTCTTGTTAAGGTGTCTTCGTTTCTTTTGATTTGATTCGTATTAGGGTTTCCTATGCCATTGCTATGTTCCCTTTGTTGTGAACCTTTGATATGAACCCTTTGCCATGAACCTTTGATATTTGGACCTTGACTTTGATTTGATGACTTCGACTATTTGAACCTTTGCTATAATTTGTACCTTTGACCTTTGACCCTTCAGTTTGATACCCGAGCCAAATCTGTTTCCTAGCCATGAAGGTAACATGGCCGTGTCATTGATGCACCTCTGACATGACTCTAGTGTGTTTGAGTGATGTTACACACCGTCCCTTTTGTATTTGATAAGAGCTCGACTACTATATATATTTGGCCATTAATTTGTTTGCAGGGGCGTATGGATGCATCCTAGATTTGTTTTGTTTCGAGGGATATATCATGATTATTATTTGATTTGATTTGGTGATTGATGTTGTGTGCATACACGTCCTTCACATATTTGAGAGGTCGCACCTCTATGGTTACTATGTTATTTGATTTGATTTGTTTTGGGCTCGTGGTAGATTACTGTCCTACTGTTTACCATTACCTTTCCTTACATTTCATTTGCCTTATTCTTATACCTTTACTCTTAACAACATATGCTACATTTACATTCCATTACCCTTTATTACTGCTTTGTTTCCGTTATATCTGTTCACTGAGCTTTTTAAGCTCAGCCGCATTTCTTTTCCTGCGGCAGGTTCTTAGTTGGAAGCTGGGTTTGAGTGAAGAGACCTTTGGACTTAGAAGACTTTGATAGTATTCTAAAGTAGAGGCTATTAGAAGGATTTGCATTTACAGACTTAGTATTTAGTTTTAGTTTCATTTGTAACCTTGTAATTCCAGTATTTCATTTGTAACCTTTGAAATTTCTTGTATTACTATAGATGTATGCTTTGTTTGATCTAATATGAAACCATTATCGTGATATCTTAACCCTTGTCGGGTTGGGGTGTTACAATTACAACAATACATAAATATTTACATTTGAAGTAGTCTTATTATCGTATCGACACTTGTTCTAATAATTATCTAATTTTAGAAACTTGTAAATTAACATTGTTTCATCACATCAGCTGAGGCTGCAATGATGAAAGTATGTAATTTACCTTGTCATTAATATCTAGTAATGAAAGTAGATATTAACTCCAAGTGTTCTATAAATTAGAATGTGTATAAAACACATTAGAACATCAATCTCTGACCTTGCAGTCAAGAGAACCCTTTAAATCATATTCCTTTATGTTGTTGCTTGCACACAATAAGATTTCTCCCACTTGTGCATGGAACAACATTATGTATCAGATAAACAACACGCCAATAGTTTGCTTATTTGATTAATATGATTGTGTCATAGATATAAGTAGATATAGAATCACCTCGTCTAGTAAGGAAACGTACACGACTATCCTTAATACCACAAGTGTCTATAATTGGAAAGTATTTTATCTCAAGAAATTCTAGAGATAATCCGGGTAACTACCAAGACTTGTAGCTCCCACTGAATTTAAGATCATTACATGAACTCATTATTCAGTTAATTACAACACAATGCTCCCACTGGATTTGACAACATTGTAAGTGTTGCATCACCAGTAAAAGCAAAAAGTGTGCTGTTTACTTTCCTACACCTTTGATGAATCCCTTACGTAACAACTACTAAGGTACTTCAAAAATGTATTCTACTTTGTGAATGATGGAATATCCATCAATGCAATTAACTTGAAAGAATTGGGTATGCAATTTCTTCCTTAGTTAGGTCTATCATCCCCATCATGGTATTTAGCACCTTTAAATGGTTAAAGCATAACAACTAGATCAAACATTCTAGTTTGCCTTTACCAATTTCGCGGTAATTAGTCTAGCTTCTAATTTTAATAACTCCTAACCATGCAATTTCTTAAGAAATTCGCCATGAGTTATTTCTTAGAATTTAGACAATTCTAATTATCCTATTATACCTTTCTCATTCATGAAAAGGAACAGGATTAAGTCTTACTCTTCACACGGAAAGTAGACTAGGTTTATTCTTTCAGTAAAAATTGACTCTATCCAAAACCCCTACGGGTGTAGATCAATTTACTACTAAAAGAAAACCCCCACGTTTACGGTTTTTAACGTTGCATTAAATACATTAAAAGAATTTTCAAAATTCAATTTTAGTATTTTCGATAATAATTTTTAAAGAAAATTAAACACCCACGGTAAATAAAACTTCACCATTTAATTTTCATTGAAAATTAGGATCCAAATTGACGTCATTTCATCACATCAGCTGAGGCTGCTAGCAATGAAAGTACTCAATAAGGTAGAGCTGCACTCAATTGCCAATATACAATTGCAATTCCTAGAATCATGGGACTTACATTATATTGCCAACATCTGTTGCAAAATGTAAACATGTTTCATCCCCAAATCTTTATGCCTTGACGCCGTTCCATCACATCAGCTGAGGCTGCTAGTGATGAAAGTGCTCAATTAAGTTAACCAATTTAGAAACGTGTAAATTGACGCCGTTTCATCACATCAGCTGAGGCTGCTAGCAATGAAAGTGCTCAATTTACCCCTTTTGACTTCATTCTTTGAATCATCACATCAGCTGAGGCTGCTAGCAATGATAGAATGTCATCTTAGGTGTTTCCGTGTTAATTGGTCGGCATATCACTTAAATTTTTAAGGGTATAAGTTTTTGATGTGTATAATCAAAAATATGTACAAAGATGTCATGCATTCATCTTTGTATCATATGTTTTCTACAAAAAAACTGTTTACTCATTCGCAGCTTAAATCAACAAAATTTAATTGATGGCGTTGAGTAACTTACAACATTGCCTTAAGATGCTTCGTACTTTTTCATGGTGTACTTGGTAAGTCTATTATTGACGCACAGGCGAGCAGAGGAGCAAACGTCTGCCCGAAGGCTAATTAAAAACGCGCCCCTTTAAGGTCACAATTTAATGCGAACCAACCTTATACCCACTTTATAGTTTGTCAATAATAGGTCCGCCGCTTCGACCACTTTTGTACAGTCGCATCAATCAATTAAAACTTTAAGATTTAAAGCTTAAAACTTTTATGTAGTAAATTATTAATTGCTAGTCTCGCCTGGGAGCAAATTACCGTGCGAAGCGAACCACTATTGGCACATAAGACTTGGCAATTAAATGGTTTACTACAAAGGTTTCATAGTTATTAGTTCATTTATTTTTATTCAAAAAATTACCCTCTTGGTGTTACAATCCATCATAATTCAACACAAAGAACAAGTAATTAAAAAAATAAATAAACACTCAATAACACATATATGATCATTAACAATAAGCTAAAGTAAGCTTGTACTCCGTTCTTGTACACACGTATTAGTAGCGTTTCAATGTGAAAAGCTAGGTTCATGTATCACAAATAAAACATCACAACAACTAGGGTTTGATGTTCTTGATAATACATGATCGAACCCCACTAACAAGGAGATAAAGGAGTAAATTAAATTGGATGCATATAAATATACATACAAATAATTGTACCTACAGTACATGCATATACATATGCAAAACACATGTATCAAAGATACATGCACATGCATAGTACACCATAACTCCCTTACTGCATATTGGAATAATGAACCGATTGAAAGGTCAATGGATCTATTTGTCAGTGGGTGGTTATATAAAAGAAACCGATTTTGGGATATCAATTATTCGGTTAGGGATAAATAATATGTCGATTGATATTGAGCTCGAGAGGGGTTTTTATATACTCTAAACTTGCTCTCCAAGTTTGAGTCCAACACCTCTTCAAGTTCTAAAAATCGACACTCAACCCCTCCACTTTCCTTGTTCGACCATATGAATATTTGTGATTTAATAATTAATCATAAATCATTATATTAATTATTAATACATTGAGACTCATACGTAATGTGTGCAATCCCGAAGTCTCGTGTTCGAAACCGGACATACAAATATTAATTTATATCCACAAACTCTAACAAAATTTACATAGTTTGATTCGTTAACCAAGCAGTATAACCTGCCAATTTCGACATCCATATTTACACACACATTTTCCTATTAGGAAGAACTGTCAAAGAAAATGAAACGTTCTACTGTCACATATAAGAATTGAGCTAATTAATAAAACAACAGTTCTTTATAACATTCTATATCTTTTTTCCTTCTTCAAATGAATCTTGTTGCTGCTTCTCTGATATCATAAAGATCAAAGAACCTGCTCCGTACAAAGAGACATACTTCAGCATTTTGCAATGAAAGTTGTACAAGCTTTTGTGCCGCCCAAATAGAACATGATAACAAACGGATCCATCCTTAAGAGCTTCTTCCAATCTTTCAGCAGCAGAAGTGACCATTGCTTCATTGAATTACTTGAGAAGTTGGGAGGATAGATCCATATTCCGCTCTGGGTTGATATATAATTAAAGCAAAGATCCAAATATAAAGTTGTAACCTGAGAATATTTTCATTTCTGCATTAATCTCACAAGCCTTCAATTCAGCAAGATAACAGAAGTCATACACGAAAGAAATGTTATTGTAATTAATAAGACATCATCAAAACTATATTCTATGCATATTTTTAGTGATTGAAACCATAGTTGTTAAGATCCCGATTATGATCTTAGGATCTTATGATTTTACGATTCTACAAACCAAAAATGATCGGGATCCTAAGATTTACTCCGATTCGATCTTACTTTTCTCGAACCACAAACTAACAAACTACAAATTTATTCTTTATGTTTTTATATAATTTAAAAATCAACATTTGATTTTTCTTAAACATTTCATACTCACAATTTAAGACAACATTTCCATCAAACAATCATATAATTTCGTGTTTATAATATATAATAATTTGTAGATTTAAATAATATTACAAAGATCATTAGAAAATGACATTATAGTAGGATCTTAGGATCTCGATCCGATCTTACGATACGATCTTGCAAAGACGAAAATGATCATAGGTAGGATCCCGATCTTAAAAAGCTTGATTGAAACAAAGTCTAAGCAAGCCGCCATGCTAGAACTATGCTCCTTTTGTCTATCACCCAAATACCATAACCATCTATATGTATAATAAAAGAAACTTTTTTTGAAACTTGCCACGTCACTAATGCCAGCAAGGCAAAATAAAGCTAGCTCATAAAAGCCACCTCATCACCTCATCTATTATCTTCAACCATTCAACCCGCCTTTCACTTCAACTTTTATAATCCGCCTTCAATGCCACTTTCCCAAAACCCCCTGCGATGAATAATTGGATTAACAAATCAATGGCAACCGAAAATCAAGGCAACCGAAATGGCAACCGAAGATCAAGAAATTGACACTTTCCCAAAACCCCCTTCAATGGCAACCGAAAATCAAGGAAGATCAACAAATCAATGACTACCGAAAATATTTGCAGTAACTCTACAAGGTATAATTCAAAATCTATATATTTTTTTTTAGTTGTTACACATCAATGAATACCGAAAATCAAGCCAATTCAGTATCAGTTTTTTACAATTCATTTATGGTAAGATTCACCATCGATTTGATTGAGGTTTTTTGGGGGGTGTAACTAACAATCGAATTGATTGATTGAGGGTTTTTTACACCTCAATTTGTTATGGTTTTAATTACAAATAAAAATCTGTTTTGGTCTACCATATAGAATTCACATTTAATTGATTTTAACAATACCGTGTGTTCTTTAATTGATTTTGAACTGATACTTCTTCAACAATCCCCATATGAGTTGGTTGTTAGCTGTCCGTATCAGTATGATCTATTATCTCATTCTCATTTGCATATTTCTTTATAATAATTTAATATTTTTTTTACAAATAAATCGAGGGAAATGGAATTCATGTGTTATGTGGATTTACGTTTGTGATTTGTTTGTTTAAATCTATTTTTATACATGTTGCTAACTTGAGTTTCTCATTGTTATTGCAGTGATATTTTATAGCAAATTCTATGATTTGGGGAGTGCGTGAAAGGTGTTCGATGAAATGTGTGAGAGGTATTTCACTAACGTGTATTATTAGATAGTAAACAACAATGTGTTTAATCTCTTGGCCTTTGATTGAAAGCATGAAACTTTGTGATGCACCAGATGTGTTGTTCCGTATAATGTGTAAGCTCGAATGATGATGTTGTGTAGCCAATAATCATGTTGATAACACTTAGGACATAGATGATTGCCTTTTGTTCAAGGTAATTTGTTTCATGCAACTTTGCTTCTGAATTTGATGACCACCAAGTAGGCATACTTTGTTAATCTGGGTTTATTTTCTTGGATAATATGGATTTTGTTATCGGTTAGGCGTTTAAGCTATTTTAGAGAATAGTAACATTCTGATACAAAGATATTAAAAAATACAAGTAGTCACTTCTTATAATAATTTAGTATTTAAAGTCTATTTTACTTGGCTTCCTTTTAAGTAAATACGCCTCGCAATCAGTGTTTCGATCTTTTTTTAATCACTTTATATTCTTTAAATAGTACTATAAATTAAATATTTTGACTCTTTTTCATCATATAAGCATATATGAACTGAAAATGCAGAAGTGGTACCTTTCAATGTGGTTTCTTTCTTGCTAAAACTGTTTTTAGAGACTTGTGGTTAGCTTCATAAGAAGTACTACCAGTTTTCTCATTGATAGTACAATCATTTGTATTTAATGAAGATGGTGATTTTGCTTACTACATATTCAAATAATATTCTCTTAAGTTATGCAATAGAAAGGTCATTGTTGTAAACCAAGGTTGTCTCCTACAGTCTATTTTTTTATTCCTTTGATAATAGTAACTAAAATATTGAAGTTAAGTATTTGACTATTCCATGATTATTTGCGGTTAAATTGTGGGTGAGGTGGTTGAACTTCTACAATGGTCTTAATTTTACCATTTAGGCTTTGGGATGTTAACAAAAAGATAGTATGATACTTATTTGGAATTAGTTCTTTATTTTTTCATATATTCAGTTGATCCTTTTTCATATACTACTCTTGCAAATTCTGTGGACTAGCTGACAATGATGCTTCTCAAGTGGATGATTCTGAAGATGTACCCAACTCTGAAATGCTCACATGCTCTATGTGCGAGCAAAAATGTATGCAATATATTCATTTATGTCTTCCAGGATCTTTCACATTTCTTGTACTCGTGCTAACAATTTTGTTTTTTTACAGTTCACGACTCGTGCTTACATGCTCTATGTGCGAGCAAAGATGAAGATGCAGATGAAGATGTAGTCAATGTTGAATCCAGTTGTCTATCTTTCTGTGGAAAGAAATGCCGGGAGGTATACGCTTAGGCTGATATCTTTTATATACACACACACGCAAACACTGATATTTGTTATATTTAAAATATTGTTTGAAAAAAATATATGTATCGGGTGATGGGTCAAAACGGGTTTAAATTGTAACGGGTCATCTTTCACTTTTTAAAATATTGTCTCCCCTTGCAATATGTATATCTAAGACTTTGTGTTTTTATAGCTCTATGAGCAACTGCAGACATATATCGATGTCAAGTTTGAACTTAAAGATGGATATTCAATGACTCTACTTAAGCGTTCTGATCTTAGCCAAGATTCTACACTCAATGATCCTTTAAAGCTTTTATGCAATTCCAAAATTGGCTGTTGCGTTCTCTGTTATGGATGAATGTTTTGTGCCAGTTATGGATGAGAGAAGTGGAGTCAACGTGATTCACAATGTTGTTTACAACTGTGGGTAAGTACTCATGGAGTGTATTTTAATTGTATCGTTATCTTTTATGAGGTGTAGCTTGCTTGATAAAAATTGTTTTGAAACTTGCATAGTTGCATATCGTAGCTTGAATCAAGGTGTATTTTTCTGTTTAAAACCTCTGAAGCATCACTCAGCTTTCCAGAGAAGTATTGTCTCAAACAAATCTAAAGCATAGATATTAGATTATAGTGTGCTCGCTATTTGTTAGTTTTATCTGCAATAGAAGTATAACCTTAATAAGAATACCATCCGTTTGCTTGCTATTTTTTTTTTTTTTTTTTACTAATTATGACAGATGAATGAGCAACAATATTTTTAAGTGCACTGGTAGATAATTTTTGAAAGCGATATAGATAAATAAATTCTAAACAAACTTTTTTACTTATTATTAGTCTGATATCTTGAAATTTCTTGTCAGGTCAAACTTCACGAGGTTAAATTTTTCTGGCTTCTTTACTGCAATTTTGGAGAGGAGTGGTGAATTGATTGCGGCAACATCCATAAGGTTTTTTTTTTCATGATTTTCATTTGATCTTTTTCTGTCTGTTCTTTTTTGAAGCATTTGGCATAATAACTTTCCTTTTTATATATAACAGGATCCATGGGCATCAGTTAGCAGAAATGCCTTTTATTGGAACTCGTAACATGTATAAGCGTCAAGGGATGTGTCGTCGGCTTTTAGATGCGATTGAAGACATATGTTTTATGTATCTCTTGGTGAACTTATTTCAATTAAACCATTTTTGACTTTAGAAACCTCTGTTCAAGTGCCAGCAACTATTAATAATTTGGTACTTGCTTAAATATCATCTGTCTACCACTATAATATAGGGTTATGTTTAAAAGTTGTTATGTGATATTAGATACTAAGAACTGGATAACCAGTTGCTATAAAACTGACCATCAAAATATTGCTTAAATGTGTTTTCACTGGTTAATTATTAGATATTTTGATGTTTAAATGCCTGTCAAGTTTTGACTATTTAAGGAATTAGAATGTCAACTGATTCAGTAGACTTTACAAAAAAATTATATGCTCTGTTAATGAAAAGAGTGTATAACTGATATTTCTTATCCTTGGGTTATTGTTTAGTCATTGTAGGTATGAGAATCTGTATTTTTCACGTGATTTTTCAAAGAAAACGATTATTGAAAATCTTTGCAATATTCAAATTAGCAGTTCCAACATCCAAATCTAAAAATGTCCCAGTATGCCTACATGTGGTGTAGTCAATTAATCATGTAGGATTTGTCAGGTAATATGTTGGATGAATGGGAACACCATGCCCCGACACCAATTAAGGTACTATTTGCTTCTGCTTCTGTAGATATAGTACCATGATCTTGATTACGAGTGTAGAGTTACACGCTGATGTAAATTGTTTTTGTGGCAGTAGGTGCCGAGCGGATGCAAGTGAAATAAGCTTTAATTTTATTAACTGAGCATGTAATATTCATGGTTTAACACACGGTGACTTCATTTTTATCGTAATTTATTTGAATATGATCTTATTGTTTTTATGAAATATCTTTCTCAATGTGATTTTAGCTTATATAAGTCCTGTTAAAAAAAATTAAAGTATGTAATGATAATATGTTTTTGGTCCTCATTTATTATAACATCGTACATTTTTAAGCCCGTTTGACATAACTGTTTTACTGGAGTGTTGATGAAATGAAGATGTTTGACTTTATGTTGATGTAAATTGTTGTCATTAATATATTAGTAAATCATATCTTTTTGCAAGACTACGCAAAGTTGAAGGATGCGTTTTTGTGTTTTAAGAACTATGAACCTAAAAATACTTTTGACAAGTTTTAGTAGTAATACGAAAAGTGGTTAGTGATATACCAAAGCTTCATATTATTAATTTTTTTGGTACATTATTTTTCACTCAATTAGATGATAAAGATTGTTATTTTTGCAGAAATCTTAACGGGAACAAATGTCGGCCACACTACTATCATCCCACAGTTGAAACTCAGTCCTTCAGACAAGAGGCTTCCGTTGAAGATTAATCGACGCCAATTTCCATTAGCTGTATGTTTCGCCATGACCATCAACAAAAGTGAAGGCCAGTCTTTATCAAAAGTTGGAATTTTTTTGCCTAAGCTGGTCTTCGCACATGGTCAGCTTTACGCCGTTGTGTCTAGAGTAAAAAGTAAGAAAGGATTGAAAGTTTTGATATACGACAAGGATGGTAAAATTTCAAACAGTACTTTGAATGTTGTTTACCATGAAGTGCTGCAAAAGATTTGATCCGCCATTAGTTAAAATGCTTTATTCTTCTTTCTTATTTTTACCTATCTTATATGTACTTAAGTATTTTATTCTTCTTTCTTATTTTTATCTATCTTATATGTACTTAAGTTTAACATTATCCAGTTTTGGAGATTCTTGGTTTATTCTTCTTTGTTATTTTTAACAAATTCAATGTTCTTTTTACTTTTCATTTTTATTAATGAAATGAACGATATTGTTTGAGAGTTAATATTAGTTAGGTTTTTTTTTTTTGCTTTTTACCTTTTAAGGTTATATTTTCTAACTGTTATAAGCTGCCCGTGATTTATCACGGGTTTATAGGCTAGTTCATTTATATTAGAGTAAATTGCAAAAATCGTCCTTAAAGTTTGGTGAAATTGCATGTTTCGTCCCAAACGTTTAGAAAGTGCAAGGATTGTCCCTGTGGGAAACCTTTGGGGCAAATATTATCCCTGACCAACATCAAATGACTAAAATACCATTGTCTTCTTCTTTTTCCATATTTCTTTTCAGTCTTCTTACACAAATGGTCCCTGTGTTTCGCCAGGTTTTACTGATTTAGTCCTGATTTTTTTTAATTATTTATTTAACTATTAATATTAGTATTATTTTTTAGACGTTTTCGTCCGTTTTTCTTACGTTTTTGTCCGTTTTTCTTACGTTTTTTCCGTTTTAATTGGTTTTTGTCTGTTTTCCTTACGTTTTTTCGTTTTCATACGTTTTTATACGTTTTTGTTCGTTTTTATACGTTTTTGCCCGTTTTCTTACGTCTTCATCCGTTTTTATACGTTTTCGACCGTCTTTTCTTACATTTTTGTCCGTTATTATCATTCTTTCTCCGTTTTTGTTCGTTTCCATCTGTTTTTGTCCCTTTTTATCCGTTTTTGTCAGTTTTTACGTTTTGGTAAGTTTTTCGTACGTTTTTGTCCGCTTTTCTTACTTTGTTGTCCATTTTTCTTACGCTTTTGTCCGTTTTTATATGTTTGATACGTTTTTATACGTTTTCGCCCATTTTCATCCGTTTATATACGTTTTCGCCCGTTTTTCTTATGTTTTTGTCCACTTTTATCCGTTTTTGTCCCTTTTTCTTACGTTTTTGTTCGTTTTTCTTACGTTTTTTTCATTTTCATACGTTTTTGTTTGTTTTTATATGTTTTCGCCCATTTTCTTACATTTTCGTCCGTTTTTATGCGTTTTTCTTACGTTTTTGTCCATTTTTATCCGTTTTTGTTACATTTTTGTCAGTTTTTATTTGTTTTTATCCAATTTTATACATTTTCGCCCATTTTCTTACGCTTTCATCCGTTTTTACACGTTTTCGCCTATTTTTCTTCCGTTTTGTCCCTTTTTCTTATATTTTTATCAGTTTTTCTTACTTTTTATATGTTTTATTCTGTTTTTATCTGTTTTTCTTACGTTTTTGTCCGTTTTTATACGTTTCCGGCCGTTTTCTTACGCTTTCATCCGTTTTTATACGTTTTCGCCCATTTTCTTACATTTTCGTCCGTTTTTATACGTTTTTATACCCATTATCAATAGCAAAACCCACGAAACAAACAATTTTATTGGGAATGAAAGTCATACCTTCATTCCCATACCCTCAAACCAAGCGCTCCCTTAGTGTACTAGACTATAAGGAAATTTTGAGAATAATGAAACAAATACCAATTAAAAAACCTAGCTCTGTCACTAACTCGGCACAAATGTAGAAGAGAAAATAAAGTTAAAAGTTTGATTTATTTACAGATATTCCTAATTTTATTAATATGATTATGTAAATTGTATTATTTTATTAATAATCTAACTTTTTTTTTCAGGCTCTCGAAGAGTCTTGTTTATGTGTCTTGCCACATATCCTGTGTGAATACCTTTATGAAGTTTACCCATTACTATTGAGGAGAGTTATTTTACATACTAAACTTTTCTTATAGACTCATCTCCACCCTTCATCTAAAAAGAAATAGTTGAGATTAAAAGCATTTTAATATTTCACATATTTTTTATAATTTAAATATCTCTTAATCAGTTAATCGTTAAGCGAAAATAATTACACCATCGCGATGAGCATTTAATTATCTTTCTATAGACGGTCACTTTGATATACTTTCGACAAAACAAAAAAAAATCGTTTTCTTCAAAAAAAAAATTTTTTTTTGTCTTTTTTCGTTATTGAAATTTGCATTTAAAAATCACATGTGATATTAGTGTTAAATCACATATGATATGTAATATCACATATGATATTTGTGTTAAATCGCATATGTTATATAATATCACATGTGATATTAGTGTTAAATCACATATGATTTTTTTTATGCAAATTTTAGTAACGAAAAAAAAAAAGAAAAAGAAAAAAAGAAAAAAAAAAAACCGAAAAAGACGTAAAAAAAAAAGAAAAAGAAAAAAAAAGTGAAAAACACGAAAAAAAAATAATTTCGTCGAAATTATATCAAAGTGCCTATCTATAGAAAGATAATTAAATGTTCGTCGTGACGGTATATTTTTTTCGCTTAACGATTAACGGTTTGAAAGATATTAATATTTGAAAATAAAAATGATGAAAGTGAGTTTTTTAAATTGTTTGAATTAATCTCATCCATTAGATCAAATAAAGATGGAAGGTGGAGATTGATCCATTGGTATGTAAAAAAGTTTGGTATGTAAATGATCTTTAATCATTACTATTTGTCTGTGTACAAGGTATATTTACTTATGGGGCAGTTTATCCTGAAACCCTCTATAGGGGTGTATGCAATCATTGTATGCAGCGTCCGGTTATACTGTATGCTTCACGGATTGTACATTTGACTAATAGGGGGTGTTAAAGATAACACATCCCTTACTTATATATGATTTTTCTCATAGACTATTGAATTTAAATTCTGGTTTTCTTAAACCAAGTTAATATTCTAGATTTTTATTTGATTTTTAGAAAGCCATGTGATTATTTATGTTGGATTCAACGTAACTTTGAAAGTTTTGGCAGTTTGGGTCTGTTGCGAAAAAAAGCACATTATTGTTGTATGAAGCAACCGCATTGGTAATGGAGAAGTGCTTTCATCTTGTGGGTATCACTCTGGTATGCATTATCTAGTAGAATTTTTTTAAATCCAATTTCTTTTCTTCTGGATTGGTTTATGCGGGACTATTTTTTTCTTTTTTTTTTTATAAACCATGGATTATTTTACTCTTCTTTTGAAAGGCGGTATTTGAAATTTATTTAAGTTTTTATTTTAAATTGGTTTAGGCATGTTAAGATAACATTAAAACTCGTTACTATACTATTGAATCGGTTCATGTTTAAATGATTAACTACATAGAAGTAGGGGTGCAAACGAGCCGAGCCGAGCCCGAGCTTTACTATACTCGAGCTCGGCTCGTCAGGTTTTTTTCGAGCTCGAGCTCGAGCTCGGCTCGATCCGAGCCTTTATTTTCGAGCTCGAGCTCGACAAAGCTCGGCTTAATAATCTAAATATATGTCCAAATATGCTCGATAAGCGAACTACTCGACAAAGCTCGGCTTAATAATCTAAATATATGTCCAAATATGCTCGATAAGCTAAGCTCGATAAGGCTCGACGAGCCTACTCGAGCTCGATAAGCGAAGCTCGAGCTCGGGCTCGATAAGTAAACGAGTTGATTTTCAGGCTCGAGCTCGACAAGGCTCGGCTCGTTTCGAGCTTTTTATCGAGTCGAGCTCGAGTAGCTCGCGAGTAGCTCGGCTCGTTTGCACCCCTACATAGAAGTGAAGTATGAAGGATTTAAAAAATAAATAAATAAATAAATAAATAAATGTCAAAGTTTAAATAACTCAAGTAGTCAAGTATACGTATTACAGCAGTATAAAAAAACAAATAGCAAATTCCAACATTAGGCCAGTCGCTCAACTTTTATATCTTTTCTAGAACAAAAAAAGTATTATTCCCCAACTAGACCGAGCGACTTGCTACTTTTTTACTTTTAATAAAAAGTCGCCATGTGTCACAAAAAAATTCGCGCCATGTCCTTTTTTATCTGCATGTGTAAGCTATAAAGGTATGTACTTTTCGAGCGACCTACTTTAAGCGACTTGTTTGTACATTGAGCGACTTTTTTTTTGTCAGTTTCGAGTACAAAAGTCAAACTTCATTTAATATTTTTTTAATCTTTTTGCCCCCACATCAGTCAAACGACTTAATCGACTTACGGCTATTTACTTTAAGCGACTTTTATGTTTTCCATGTTCACGATTACCTATGTACTATGTCTGTTTAATTCGTACTTTTTTATTCTCATTACTTTTTAACTTTTTTACAAAATACATTTCAAAACACACTCACTAATTCAAAACCCCAAAAAACACACACACAAGTTCTAACCTACCAAACTGCAAATCAAAACAACTCAAACCCTAACCATAATCAGAACCACACAAACCCTAACATAATCAAACCCATTAAAACCCTAAATGGAAGGATTCTTTAATGCTAAGATACCCGTACGATCCAAGATTTTTTTGCTTGAAAAAATTAAATGTAAGTTGATTATCTTATATATTGAGGGTCAATGTAAGAATTTAGATCTGAGTTTCGGAAACCCAAGCCAAATGTATTTTCATTTATTTGTTTTTGTTACTTTTGTCTTGAGTTGTTTGTTTGCAATTTAATTTCTTTTTCTTTTCTTTTTTTTCCCCCTCAGATCTTTAAGTTATGGACGCGTGTTCGGGTTTCGTTTTCTTAAGTTGTTGGTTCTCGGTTTCACGATCAGTTTGGGTTTTGGGTCTCAACGGATATGTGTTTGTCGATGGTGTATTGATATATCTAATGGGTTTTAATTCTTTTTGTTAGATATAAAGGATTATGGCCGATTATCTTTTGAGGTTGTCTGTTATTGTGTTTGTTGTGTTCGAGTATGCTATATGATTTGAAAAACTATGATGGGGATGGTGTTTGACAGCGGTGTTGGTTGTCAGCTGATGGATGTGTATAGTGTCTGAGGGTGCTGAGGCCGATGATTATGTTTATGAGACTGGTGATCATCTTTAATTACTGCTACAATTTTTTTTTTTTTTTTTTGAACGAACTGCTACAAAATTGAAGTACAAATTTAAATGCAATAATAGAGTTGATATTAACGTATTTTTGTTTAAAAATCAATTTTTTTAAGAATTTAAAATTAGGATTTTAGAATTGCAAATAGAAAGAGTTAGGTGTTATGAACTCTTGGAAGTTGGTTCAAGCCTGACATCATGTTAAGCGTGTGTGATCCGTGTGTGAGTATATATAAATAAATATAGTATCGTGCACACGTGATACTTTGGGAAATAACAAGTCAAACCTTAGGAAAAGTCAAACTTGCAAAACCCGTGAATGTGATGTGTGTGATACCGGGCAAGTGATCACCCGGGTCGTGTCCCAACGAGATGTGAATGGGCTATTGTGGAAAGCTTTGGATTAGAGTGATTGATGATTTAGATTGCTTTTGATTTTGCTTTTCTTTAACAATTCTAAATAACAAATTTAAAACAGATATGCACAACAAAATTAAACGCTAAGGACTTAACTTAAAAACGCGCAACGAAAAATCTAAAAAGGACTAAAAAGTAAAATTTATGAAATTTAAAACCTAAAAATGTAAAATTACTAAAAACTTATTTTAAAACTTAAATTCTATTTTTTACACTTTTTATTTAATTATTATTAATTATTAATTATTTAAATACTAATTAAACTAATTTAAATTATAAAAAATACTAAATGAGCTAAGAAAAATCTAAAACTTTTTCTAAAAATATTATTAAGTAAATAGAAGCTAAGAAAATTATAAAATTGGAATTTACTTAATTAAAATTTAAAAAGATAAATTCTATTAAATAGAAGCTATCACTATTTTTCTATTTTTGATTTTATTAAGGACTAAAAATGAAATTATATTTTTCCTAGATTAAAAATGATAAAACAAAATTATGAAAATTGGATTTATATTTTTCTGATTATTATTCTATTTATTATGATTTAATTACTATTTAAAACTATTAAACTGATTTAAAAATATAAAATGAAAACAGAAAAATCTGGAAAAATTCTAGTAAATCTAAAATGATATTAAAAAGCTGAGAAAAATAAAATCAAAGCTTATTTACCCCTAATAAGCAGAATGGGCAGAATAAGCAGTTGGCAAATAAGCCAAAAATAAGCTAAAAAGCACTAAACTCAACCAAATGCTCAGGATATGTTAAACCAACTTATATGAGCTTAAAACAACTTATTTCAAACAACCAATCCCACAGATTAAGCAATTGAGCACCTTGGCTGATGTAAAATTAAGACAGAAACATGCAGAATAAGGCAGACTTTCAAGACAAATTAAGCAGTCTAAATAAGCACTGAGATGCAATATTATGGGGGCAAAAGGTAGCTTACATGACTGGCTATCTAAAAAAACTAAAAGCCCTATCACAACTACACCAATTGAAGTCCAATTTGACCTCAGATCAGCAGATCAAAACAAGGTGAAACCTGAATTTTTTGACTTTTTGATTTAAACTCCTACTTTGACTTTAATGAGATTAGATCCTAATTTGTTGACTGAAATGGTAATAATAAGCTATAAGGAGACTAAAATAAGCTGACTTAACAATTATGGAACTGATTTGATGATTATGCACATCCAAAATCCTAACAGCTAGACTGAAATGGAAATCAAAGGACCAATTTGACTTTTTATCAAACAAGGCTTGGATTTTATTGTTTGACTGAGATAGATGATCCTAGTATGACATGTCTTAAACAACAAACAACAACAATACAACCTGTATGCCACAGAGATCAGCAGATCCAAACACCCCTTAACAACTATGATTTTGAGATTTTCAAAGCTAATAACTGATTCAGTCTAAAATCAAGGTTCACAGGGTTTAAGTAAAGTGTATTAAGCTACAAGAAACACTGAAATGGCAAACTTAACAACAAACCCCAAGAATCCACAGTATGCTATTATTGCACTTAAATTGAAAAACAAGGTAACCAAGTATTTTACTGAATAAACTAGTAAGATTAACCCACGACTTAACTTAAACAACTAATTAAACACAGGAAACAAGGAATTGAACAATGAGAAGCAGTTATACAGTAAATTGCAAAACTTGTACAAAAACTTACAATTGTGCAATCCAAGCTAAAACCAAGAACAAGAACCAAAGAACAATCCTAATGGCTTCCCACGAAACCTCTAACCCACTGCCATCCCAAATTAACAGTGCTCCATGCTTGATCTTCTTCTTTCACTGATTTTTTTATTTTTCACCTATTTAATTCTATATATATTTTTTTTATGATCCTAAACTGATTTAAACGTTTCTAATAGCTTTTAAAAGCTATCTAAGGAACTTATATTTGCCTAAGAGTCCATATCAACAACTTTAAACAACATTTCAGCTAATTTGAAATTTTGAGGTAGAATTAGCATAAGCTGAATTAAGAAGATAACACTGAATTTGATTGATGAAATAAGTTTAAAATACATAAAAAAACACTTAGTACATAACTTGTAAACTGAAAATTACACTGGAAATGAAAGATACATTAAAACGATTAAAATTAGCTAAATTAAACTACATACTCTTCCACACTGCTTCTTTTTCCTTTTATAGGGACCTTCTAGGGTTTCTTGAGGTCTCTGAGTAAATCCCACTTCATTTCAGAACCGTTGGATGAGTTAAACATGATCTTGGCCTTTAAAATAGTTTTGGCGCCAAAACTCTAATAATTGCAAAGTACTGATTTAGCGTGTTTTAGTGGGATTATGTTGGACTGGGGTGATGTTTAGTGGGGTTTCAGAGATTAGAGGTGATGATGAAGGGGGTAGGGTTGCTATGGCAGATGCACGTGTGTACTGGTTTTGCAGACAATGGTGTGCACGTGAAGGTAAAAGGGAGAAGGGTGGTTTGACTGAAGGGTTGACCCTGGCTTAGCTAAAACAAAGAAGGTGGATCGGGTTGGATAAGGATTGGGTTGGGCTTGGGTTAAGAAATTGGGCTGGGCAAAATAAGGATAGGATGGGTTTGGTTTGTTTTATTTATTAAGGGTCCGGTTTGGTTATAGATAAATCACAAGGACCATACTTGTAATTTCTGAAATTATGAGGACCGAACTTGCACATCTTCCAAAATACACCAAGGTAAAATCCTGCCATGTTTCCATAATCCAAGAACCAAAATTGCACTTTTCTAATTTTTAAAATTCCCAGGGACTATTTTTGACAGATTTCAAACTTGAGGGACCAAAGATGTAATTTATTCAAACTTTTCACCAAAGGACTAAATATGATAATTTATGATTTAAAAAGGACCTTTGGTGATTTTTCTGACAAAACAAATGCATAGGGACTAGTTTTGACAATTTTTGAAACTTGAGGGACTGAAACTGCCAATTTTGCAAACTTTGTTCGTTTTTCAACTGTTTTTAAACATTTTGCATTTAAAACATATAAAACACAATCCCTGGGATATTTTCAGTATTTTGATGCATTTCTGAGTGTTTTTGAATGTTTTGGCAGTTCAGATAAGACAAAAATGATGAGTATTTAGACACTCATCAATCCCCCACACTAAACTATTGCTAGTCCCTAGCAATCTTTTATGAAGTTTTAATGGATTTTTCTCTTTACCAGATATCCATCATTTCTGGAGTAGCCAATTGTTTGAGTTCAAGTAAGAACCTTGGTACAATGATAACCAAATGATTTTGAGCAAACCATCAGCTGTCAACGGTTTTGATTTGTCTTTACCAGAAGCTGTTTGCTTCTGGACTAGCAAACTCTTAGATAAATTATCAATATTATCTTTGGTGAGCTGATTACCAATTATGGTTTTTCACCTGCCTTTACCACAAGCCACAACCTTGCGGGCTAGCCAACTCTTCACTTTTAAAGATATGGCGAGTCGAATACCATACAATTTTCGGCAAATTGCAAGCCATCAACGGATTTGAGACATCTTTACCAAGAGCCGTTTGCTCCTGGATTAGCCAATCCTTTTTGTGGGTTAGACATGGCGGACTGATAACCATTTTATTTCGTTCTAAGTGAGAAAAAATTTTAAAATTTTGGCTAAAATGGGGGTACTAGATGGTACGTTTGATTAAATTCGCTAGAATTCCCCCCACACTTAGAACTGAATATTGCCCTCAATATTCAAAGTACCGGCTGTGAAACCAACACTTAGAACGTAAAAAGGAAATATTAATAGCCATTTTATTTTATATACACTTTTTTTTTTTTTTTTTTTTTTTTTTTTTTTTTTGAAATTCCCATATATACAACATGTGGGGCATCTCCCCCACACTTAGGTGGTAGAAAATAGAAAGAAGTCAGAAATATGGGTGAAAACCCATATGGTGCTTGAGTTTTTGATCACCGAGTCACTAGCTTGACTCGACCCCGAATTGAGTTGATTTCTCCCGAACAGTCAGGTTTGTCACTCAAGCTAACCGCTTGTGAACGGCCAACCGTAACAAAGGGTTCCTGAACAGCCCGGGAGAAAAATCAATTTAAAAGTCTATGGGGAAGTAAGTGGAAGAGACCATCTCCCCCACACTAGGTAGTAGAAAAGAGAAAGAAAACAGAGACACGGGTGAGAACCCATGTTTTGCTAATGTTTTTGATCACCGAGTCACTAGCTTGACTCGACCCCGAATTCATTGGTTCATGGGGAAAGTTTGGAGATCCGGGACAACCATGGGTGGTATGTCCTCTCCAAAGTAATGTTTCAACCGATGGCCATTCACTTTAAAGTTAGGTCCGTCAGCTTGAGATAACTCAACGGTACCATATGGATAAACTTTGGTGATAGTGAATGGACCAGACCAACGGGATTTGAGTTTTCCCGAGAAGATCTTCAATCTTGAATTGAAAAGAAGGACTCTATCACCAATGTTAAAAACGCGGTTCTTAATTTTTGAGTCATGGAGCTTCTTTGTTTTTTCCTTGTAGATCAAAGAGTTCTCGTAGGCTTGATCACGAAGTTCATTCAATTCATTTATTTGAACTTTCCGGTGATCACCCGCTGTCTGAAGGTCAAAGTTTGCATGCTTGAGGGCCCAGTAGGCTTTGTGCTCAAGCTCAATCGGTAGATGACACGCCTTTCCGTACACAAGCTTGTATGGAGTACACCCGATGGGTGTTTTGTAAGCTGTACGAAAGGCCCAGAGTGCGTCATCTAGCTTATCCGACCAAGATGCACGATTTTCTCCTACGGTCCTTTCTAAGATTCTTTTAATTCCTCGATTTGTAACTTCCACTTGCCCACTTGTTTGGGGGTGATACGCGGTAGAAAGACGGTGTGTAACACCATACTTTTGCATGACTTTATCAAACTTGTCATTGCAGAAATGCGTACCACGATCACTAATAATAGCACGTGGAGTTCCAAAACGAGCAAAAAGTGATTTCAAAAATTTCACAACAACTCGGGCATCATTTGTGGGTAAAGCTTTCGCTTCAACCCATTTTGACAAATAGTCAACAGCCACGAGTATGTATTTGTTTCCTCGAGATGATGGAAATGGCCCCATAAAATCAATGCCCCATATGTCAAAGATTTCACAAACTTGAATGACATTTTGTGGCATTTCATTTCTTTGTGAAATATTTCCGTAACGTTGACAATCGTTACAAGTTTTGACTATTTCCTGGGCATCCTTGTAAATTGTGGGCCAATAGAAACCAGAATCAAACACCTTTTTGGCGGTGTAGTTGGGATTATGATGTCCCCCAGTAGTCCAGAATGGCAAGCCTTGAGAATATCGATGGCTTCCTGACCATAAACACACCGCCGGATGACTTGATCCGCACAGATTTTAAACAAGTAGGGGTCGTCCCAGAAATAATGTTTGACATCCTTGAAGAACTTATTCTTCTGTTGGGACGACATCCCTTTCACAACAAAGTTACCCGCATGGTAGTTTGCAAAGTCGGCAAACCATGGGGTAGTAGAATCTCCACGAAAAGCAACCGCACTGAGTGTTTCGAGAGGAAATGTTTCATTTATTTCCTTTTTCTCGAACACATCTTGGTGAGGGTTCTCTAATCGGGATAGATGATCAGCAGCTAGGTTCTCAGCTCCTTTTTTATCACGTATGGTGATATCAAATTCTTGCAGGAGGAGAACCCAACGGAGCAATCTCGGCTTTGCATCTTGTTTTGCAAAGAGATATTTGAGAGCCGAGTGATCCGTATACACCACGCATTTGGTTAAGATTAAGTATGGCCGAAACTTCTCAAAGGCATACACCACAGCCAACAATTCTTTTTTTGTAGTGGTGTAATGAGTTTGAGCTTCAGTCATAGTTTTACTTGCGTAGTGGATAGGCTGAAAATGTTTAGCTTTTCGTTGCCCCAGGACTGCACCGATAGCAAAATCACTTGCATCGCACATGAGTTCAAATGGCAAGTCCCAGTCGGGGGCAACTAAAATGGGTGCTTCAGTAAGCTTTTTCTTTAGAGTTTGAAAAGCTTCAACGCACTCAGGAGAGAAGATAAAAGGAGCATCCTTTTCAAGGAGATGAGTCATAGGCCGGGCGATTTTAGAAAAATCTTGTATGAATCTACGATAGAATCCGGCATGACCCAAAAAACTCCGAATACCTTTGACGGTAGTGGGATGAGGTAATTTACTAATGACATCAACTTTAGATCTGTCAACCTCAATCCCACTCTTGGAAATCTTATGGCCGAGGACAATGCCCTCTTTAACCATAAAGTGACTCTTCTCCCAATTTAGACAAAGATTGGTGTCTTTACACCTTTTCAACATGTTTTCTAAATTGGAGAGACATGTTTGGAACGAATCCCCAATGACCGAGAAGTCATCCATAAAGACCTCCATTGTTTTACCGATCATGTCGGTAAATATGGCCATCATACACCTTTGGAATGTGCCCGGAGCATTACATAAGCCAAAAGGCATACGTTTATAGGCAAAAGTTCCATAAGGGCATGTAAAGGTAGTCTTTTCTTGATCTTGCAGATCAATGGGAATTTGAAAGTAACCCGAGAAACCATCTAGGAAACAATAGTACTCGTTTCCCGCTAATCTCTCAAGCATCTGGTCCATGAAGGGTAGAGGAAAATGGTCTTTACGGGTGGCATCATTTAACTTGCGATAGTCAATGCAGACACGCCACCCCGTAACCAATCGAGTTGGAATCAACTCATTTTCTTCATTTGTGACAACAGTAATGCCACCCTTTTTAGGAACGCAATGAATGGGACTAACCCAAGGACTATCCGAGATAGGGTAAATCAATCCGGCATCAAGAAGTTTGAGAACCTCTTGTTTGATAACCTCATGAATTTTTGGATTCACCCTTCTTTGATGTTGAACTGCCGGTTTAAAGTCATCCTCCATTAAAATCTTGTGAGTACAAAATTCAGGGTTAATACCCTTGATGTCGGAGAGCTTCCAAGCAATTGCTTGCTTGTGTGACTTCAAAACTTTTATGAGAGCAGTTTTTTCATCCTCACTCAAATCCTTAGCAATTATGACGGGTAATTTATCATCACCCTCCAAAAATGCATACTCGAGATGAGGTGGTAAGTCCTTAAGTTCGACCTCAGGAAATTCATCGTTTTTCTCAACCGATTTGATTTCCTCTTTATGAAGTTTTTGTGGAAGAACAGGAGGAAAAGAGGGATCTTCATTTAACATCTTCTCAATGAGAAGGATATCCCCCTCCAGGTCAATCTCTTGGTTATCAATTCCATCGGGAACCGAATCACTTTTGAGAAAGGCCTCGATTTCCTCTAAGATGAAGTCACTTCCCTCAAACGGAGTGAGAGAAGGAGAAGAATTGGCGATTATAGGTTCAGAAGATGGAGTGGGATCACCACTCGAAGAATTATGAACATAACCAAGAACTTCTTGAGAGTACTCCTCTGAAGCAACATCAATGACATCTATTCGGTTAACCGATTCAGAGTCAAAATTTGAGGAGTACCTCGAAGTTTGATCGAGGTTAAAAGTGACTGCTTCATTATCAACACGAAGAGTTATTTTCTCTTCGAAAAAATCAATTAGAGCACGGCCCGTCCTTAGGAATCCTCTTCCAAGAATGAGAGGAACCCTTGGATCAGCATCAAATTCGACAACAACGAAGTCAGCCGGAAAATGGAACTTTCCTACTTTCACGAATACATCTTCGGCAATGCCGAGTGGACGAGTGATAGAACGATCTGCAAGCTCAAGAGTCATGCAGGTAGGAGTAAGTTCGGGAAGAGAAAGTTTCTTCCATACTGAATTAGGCATCAGGTTAATGCTAGCGCCAAGATCGGCCAAGGCGAAGCATTCACCCATTCCTGGAAAAACACACGGAATGAGAAATTTTCCAGGATCTCCAAGCTTCTCGGGAAGCTTCTTTAAAATTGCTGCAGAGCAATTCTCGTTTAAAGGAGTTTTTGCCATTTCGTACAATTTTTCCTTGTTGCTTAACAAGTTCTTGATCATTGATGCAAATTTGGGCATCATGATGATAGCATCCGCAAGGCTTATGTCAAAGTGCAAATCTTGAAAGATTTGATAGAACTTGTCCATTTGGTGACTAGCCTTTTCATGGAGCTTTAGCTCATTGAGTCGTGATGGATAAGGTATTGAAGGTTTGGATTTAGGGATCTCAACGGGAGTTTCAACAGTTTCAAAGACAACTCCAGGGTTGAGTTTGGTTTTTGGGATATCCTGAGGTTGGACGTTTTTGGTACCTCCGTTATTAGTAGGAAGTACATTGTCCTTGGTCACCTCAGGTTCACGTTCCCCTACCTTAGGAAGAGAAGAAACGGTAGTGGGAATCTCGGGTCCATCATAAGCTTTGCCACTGCGTGTGGTGATAGCTTTAAGTTCACCCTTTGGGTTGACCACAGTATTACCCAGGAGACCTCCCGAGGTAGAAGGTGGAGTGAGATGGCTTATGAGACTAGAAAGCATATTCTCGATGTTGCTTTGAGATTGTTCCATTTTGTTGTTTGTAGCCATAAGCTCACTCTTCAGCTCATTACCCTGCTTGGTTATTGTGGATTGTAAATCATTCCTCAAAGTGAAGATTTGATTTTGCATTGCCTTCAGTTTGGAATCATTAACCTTGATATAGTTATTGAGTTCACTTGAAGGCGGTTCTTGGTAATGAGGAGCTGAATACCCTTGATTACCCCTTGGGGGTGGGTATTGATTGATCGGGGAATGAAATTGATTTTGCGTGCTTTGCCCTCTTTGCTGATTAGGATTAAACCTATTTGGATTGTTGGGTTGAGGAAATCCGGGTGGTCCATTTTGAGGACGGTAGTTTGGATCCACTTGAGGACGGTATTGGTTACCTCCTTGGTTGGAACTACCGGCTACTGCATTAACTTCAAATGTACCATCGGTGGCAGTACAATTATAATATGCATGTGGACCACCACAAGTGACACAAACTTCTACCTTTTTGATTTCGGCAGGTTGAGAAGTTTGTGGAGAAGAGGGAGAGGAAACTTTCTGTGTGGTGAGAACCAAGGATTTTATAACCTTCGTGAGTTCGTCAAGTCTAGCATCGGTGCTAGACTGACTCACGGATGATGAGGTAGAAGGACCAACACTCATTTGGGAAACAACCGGTTTGCTTCGTGGAGTGCGGACCTTAGACTTGTTCTCAATGATTGCTAAAGCATCCTTTGTGGTTCGATTCAAGAAATTTCCTCCAGCGGAGGAATTGAGAGATTCTTGATCAGCTGAGCTCACACCATTGTAGAAAGTGTCGAGTTGCATTAACTCAGAGAAACCATGATGCGGACATTTGCGAAGCATTTCTTTATAACGATCCCATGCTTCACTAAATGATTCATCGAATTTTTGTGTAAATTTCATGATTTCGTTTTTAAGACTCGTGGTTTTGGAAGGTGGGAAAAATTCATTCACGAACTTCTTAACCAAATCTTCCCATGTTACAATCGATCGAGGGGGTTGTTTAGCAAGCCAAATCCGGGCAGCCCCATCGATGGAAAATGGGAAAAGAAGAAGTTTGATTGCCTCTTCAGGGACATTTTTGCATTTGATGGTAGACGTGATTTTGTTAAACCATCGAATGTGATCTTGAGGATCGTCCCTTTCAAAACCATAGAATTGACGCGAGGTTACAAGATTTATTAACCCCGTCTTGAGTTCAAAATTCTCGGCCACGATGGCCGGAACAACGATAGCATCTCCGTAACCCTCGATGGGTGCTTGGAGAAGCTCATTCATAGTCGGCTCAGCCGCCATGAGAACAGGAATAGCACGAACTTCGGGTTCGACTATTGAAGAAGAACGTCTACGTCTACGACCTCGTCTTCGAGGTATGTTGACAAGCTCACGTAACGGGCTCGTAGACCTAGAAGAACGCGTGCGCATGCACTAGAACACAACTCTAAGAAGCCTCAGAGTCGAGAGAATTATGAAAAAGGATGGAAGATTCTTTTTATTTTTTTGAAAAGTGAAGATGAAAACAAATCCAATTAAAACAAGATCGAGAGAAAACACAAGTGAACTTAAACCAATAATCACAAGATGAATGGCTTCTTTGAAAAAGGTACACCACTCACAAGGATACAAAGGCAAGTTTTAAATCTTTGGTTTGGGAACTTATTATGGTCGTACCCCCAGTTAGGTAGTACTCTGTCTTGGTTCTCGATGGTAATTTTTTATTGTTATTTATTATTAACAAAGAAAACAGAAAATGTTTTTGGGTTTTTAATTTTTTATATATATATATATATATATAAAAGAAAAGAAAAAATATTTTTGTTTTTTATATTGTTTTTGAGAAATAGGAACTTCTTGAAAGAAGGATCTCGAATCACTAATCGCTTGAACTTAACACAAAAGTCGCAGCACATCTCCCCGGCAGCGGCGTCAAAATTTGATCCGTGTGTGAGTATATATAAATAAATATAGTATCGTGCACACGTGATACTTTGGGAAATAACAAGTCAAACCTTAGGAAAAGTCAAACTTGCAAAACCCGTGAATGTGATGTGTGTGATACCGGGCAAGTGATCACCCGGGTCGTGTCCCAACGAGATGTGAATGGGCTATTGTGGAAAGCTTTGGATTAGAGTGATTGATGATTTAGATTGCTTTTGATTTTGCTTTTCTTTAACAATTCTAAATAACAAATTTAAAACAGATATGCACAACAAAATTAAACGCTAAGGACTTAACTTAAAAACGCGCAACGAAAAATCTAAAAAGGACTAAAAAGTAAAATTTATGAAATTTAAAACCTAAAAATGTAAAATTACTAAAAACTTATTTTAAAACTTAAATTCTATTTTTTACACTTTTTATTTAATTATTATTAATTATTAATTATTTAAATACTAATTAAACTAATTTAAATTATAAAAAATACTAAATGAGCTAAGAAAAATCTAAAACTTTTTCTAAAAATATTATTAAGTAAATAGAAGCTAAGAAAATTATAAAATTGAAATTTACTTAATTAAAATTTAAAAAGATAAATTCTATTAAATAGAAGCTATCACTATTTTTCTATTTTTGATTTTCTTAAGGACTAAAAATGAAATTATATTTTTCCTAGATTAAAAATGATAAAATAAAATTATGAAAATTGGATTTGTATTTTTCTGATTATTTTTCTATTTATTATGATTTAATTACTAATTTAAACTATTAAAATGATTTAAAAATATAAAATGAAAACAGAAAAATCTGGAAAAATTCTAGTAAATCTAAAATGATATTAAAAAGCTGAGAAAAATAAAATCAAAGCTTATCTACCCCTAATAAGCAGAATGGGCAGAATAAGCAGTTGGCAAATAAGCCAAAAATAAGCTAAAAAGCACTAAACTCAACCAAATGCTCAGGATATGTTAAACCAACTTATATGAGCTTAAAACAACTTATTTCAAACAACCAATCCCACAGATTAAGCAAATGAGCACCTTGGCTGATGCAAAATTAAGACAGAAACATGCAGAATAAGGCAGACTTTCAAGACAAATTAAGCAGTCTAAATAAGCACTGAGATGCAATATTATGGGGGCAAAAGGTAGCTTACATGACTGGCTATCTAAAAAAACTAAAAGCCCTATCACAACTACACCAATTGAAGTCCAATTTGACCTCAGATCAGCAGATCAGAACAAGGTGAAACCTGAATTTTTTGACTTTTTGATTTAAACTCCTACTTTGACTTTAATGAGATTAGATCCTAATTTGTTGACTGAAATGGTAATAATAAGCTATAAGGAGACTAAAATAAGCTGACTTAACAATTATGGAACTGATTTGATGATTATGCACATCCAAAATCCTAACAGCTAGACTGAAATGGAAATCAAAGGACCAATTTGACTTTTTATCAAACAAGGCTTGGATTTTATTGTTTGACTGAGATAGATGATCCTAGTATGACATGTCTTAAACAACAAACAACAACAATACAACCTGTATGCCACAGAGATCAGCAGATCCAAACACCCCTTAACAACTATGATTTTGAGATTTTCAAAGCTAATAACTGATTCAGTCTAAAATCAAGGTTCACAGGGTTTAAGTAAAGTGTATTAAGCTACAAGAAACACTGAAATGGCAAACTTAACAACAAACCCCAAGAATCCACAGTATGCTATTATTGCACTTAAATTGAAAAACAAGGTAACCAAGTATTTTACTGAATAAACTAGTAAGATTAACCCACGACTTAACTTAAACAACTAATTAAACACAGGAAACAAGGAATTGAACAATGAGAAGCAGTTATACAGTAAATTGCAAAACTTGTACAAAAACTTACAATTGTGCAATCCAAGCTAAAACCAAGAACAAGAACCAAAGAACAATCCTAATGGCTTCCCACGAAACCTCTAACCCACTGCCATCCCAAATTAACAGTGCTCCATGCTTGATCTTCTTCTTTCACTGATTTTTTTATTTTTCACCTATTTAATTCTATATATATTTTTTTTATGATCCTAAACTGATTTAAACGTTTCTAATAGCTTTTAAAAGCTATCTAAGGAACTTATATTTGCCTAAGAGTCCATATCAACAACTTTAAACAACATTTCAGCTAATTTGAAATTTTGAGGTAGAATTAGCATAAGCTGAATTAAGAAGATAACACTGAATTTGATTGATGAAATAAGTTTAAAATACATAAAAAAACACTTAGTACATAACTTGTAAACTGAAAATTACACTGGAAATGAAAGATACATTAAAACGATTAAAATTAGCTAAATTAAACTACATACTCTTCCACACTGCTTCTTTTTCCTTTTATAGGGACCTTCTAGGGTTTCTTGAGGTCTCTGAGTAAATCCCACTTCATTTCAGAACCGTTGGATGAGTTAAACATGATCTTGGCCTTTAAAATAGTTTTGGCGCCAAAACTCTAATAATTGCAAAGTACTGATTTAGCGTGTTTTAGTGGGATTATGTTGGACTGGGGTGATGTTTAGTGGGGTTTCAGAGATTAGAGGTGATGATGAAGGGGGTAGGGTTGCTATGGCAGATGCACGTGTGTACTGGTTTTGCAGACAATGGTGTGCACGTGAAGGTAAAAGGGAGAAGGGTGGTTTGACTGAAGGGTTGACCCTGGCTTAGCTAAAACAAAGAAGGTGGATTGGGTTGGATAAGGATTGGGTTGGGCTTGGGTTAAGAAATTGGGCTGGGCAAAATAAGGATAGGATGGGTTTGGTTTGTTTTATTTATTAAGGGTCCGGTTTGGTTATAGATAAATCACAAGGACCATACTTGTAATTTCTGAAATTATGAGGACCGAACTTGCACATCTTCCAAAATACACCAAGGTAAAATCCTGCCATGTTTCCATAATCCAAGAACCAAAATTGCACTTTTCTAATTTTTAAAATTCCCAGGGACTATTTTTGACAGATTTCAAACTTGAGGGACCAAAGATGTAATTTATTCAAACTTTTCACCAAAGGACTAAATATGATAATTTATGATTTAAAAAGGACCTTTGGTGATTTTTCTGACAAAACAAATGCATAGGGACTAGTTTTGACAATTTTTGAAACTTGAGGGACTGAAACTGCCAATTTTGCAAACTTTGTTCGTTTTTCAACTGTTTTTAAACATTTTGCATTTAAAACATATAAAACACAATCCCTGGGATATTTTCAGTATTTTGATGCATTTCTGAGTGTTTTTGAATGTTTTGGCAGTTCAGATAAGACAAAAATTATGAGTATTTAGACACTCATCAGTGTGTCTCGAAGCAAATTTTTTAAATTTCAAAGTTTGGTCATACTAAAAAGGCAAGGAGCTTAGAATTTACATTAGTTTTAAATTTGAATTTTTGAAGTATACTTTGTGCACAAAAATATGTGTTAAAAGGTGAATTAAAAAACTTATACTTTTTTTCAAAAAGAAGTGCAAAAGGTTGCATTGAAAAGGCAAAACAAAAGTCGCTTAGGTCGCTTGATTGTTATTGGGGACATAAAGAATAAAATATTAATATTTGATGTTTGACTTTTGTACTCAAAACTGACAAAAAAAAAAAAAAAAAAAAAAAAAAAAAAAAAGGTCGCTCAAAGTACAAACAAATCGCTTAAAGTAGGTCGCTCGAAAAGTACATACCCTTATAGCTTACACATGCAGAAAAGGTACATGTCACTTGACGACTTCTTATTAAAAATAAAAAAGTTGAAAGTCGCTCATTCTAGTTAGGGAATAACACTTTTGTTGGTCTAGAAAAGATATAAAAGTTGAGCGACTTACCAGGCCCACTCATTGTTATTGAGATTACAATCATCTGCGAAACAACCAATGGATGTAAATGCTCCTGTGGTTGTGGAAGCTAAATTTATACTAGATAAGGAGCATGTGGATGATTGAATTAGAGCACAAGGTGCAGTGAGCAACCAAAGCTCCTCATTTGGGACCCACCGGGTGCCACATCACTTTAACAAACCTCCACAACTAACCCTCCCCCTCACTAACAACTAACCACAACTTACTCATTTGAGGCCCACCACTTACAACTTTATTTTTTTTATTCAAATTTCCAAATAAACTAAATTCATTTCATTAAAAATAAAAATACTCATCCACTTTGAAGTCCAAGTTTAAATTCATGGCTGAGAGACACTTTTTAAAATATTTTTTCCAGATGCAAGGCCCAATTAGAATATATACTACTTTGAAGTCCAAGTTTAACCCAACTAATAACCCTACAACTTTGGCTATTTAAATAGACTAACCCTAAATTTACTACACCAGCAGTCACAAACTCCTTATCCCAAACCCACTAGCAGTCACAAACTATAGATCTACTTTCTTACTTCTCATCCATTTCATGTTATATCAAACGTGAATCACAAACATTACAAATTTAGAAAAAAAAAAAAAAAAAAAAAAAAAAAAAAAAAAAAAAAAAAACGCTGACAACAAGTACAAGCATTGCCTCGTCGTGCAGACGACGATGTGCACTATGGCGAAAAAAAAACGAGGGGTCGTGGTGTGGTGAAGAGGCACGGCGAAGTGCCAAGGTGGACTGGCTACGTATAATTTCAACTGCACCTTGTGCTCTTACTCCTTGTTTCGCTTCTGTTGATAGGTAACCACCGGTTTCGATTTTGAATATAACCAATATTTTATATGCTAAGTTTATTTCCTTTCTTGCAATTTAAGTAAAAACGAGTGGGATGACCCCCCGCGTTGCGGGGGAGGGGGTGGGGGTGTTCCCCAACTTTTTTTTGTTGGAAAAATTATTTCGTTAATAATGGCGCAAGTTTCATAATTTTTCGAGACCATTTGGTACGAAAAATAATAAAAACAAAAACAAAGAAAAATATATTGATTTCGAGAAAGTATTGCATATTTATACTCGTTTTTGTTGGAAAAATTATTTCGTTAATAATGGCCCAAGTTTCATAATTTTTCGAGCCCGTTTTGTACGAAAAATAATAAAAAAAAGAAAATAATAAAAATAAAAATAAAAATAAAAATAAAAATAAAATAAAAATAAAATTAAAAAAAAAAAAAAAAAAAAAAAAACCTCGGCTACTGTAGCATAAACAGTAAAAAATAATATTTTATTGCATTTGGCAGACTTGTGTTTTATTATATAGATATAATATATAGGGCTGTATGCATAAAGTATTGTACCTTTTTATTATGCCTTTAAAATGTGACTTTTTGTAAAGATTGGGTCATTTTGTAGTCTTCATCAAAACAAGGGAAGGCGTTTAAGGATCGTTTCATTACTCCTTGTTCTGTTTCTGTTGCTAGGTAACTACCTGTTTAAATATTGATAATAATAGATTTTTTATACTAAGTTTATTTCATGTTATGCAATTTAAGTAGAATATAGGGCTGTTTGCATATTGTACCTTCTCGTTATGCCAATTGTGTAAAGGTTGGGTCATTTTTGTAGTTTGTATTTGTAGTATCATATATAAAATCAAAATTATGTATAAATTTTAGCAATTTTAAAGCAGTTTTAAGACTAGTTATACGGTTTTGTTATGAAATGACCCAAATTGGCTACAAAAACCATCTTTTAGTGACTCAGATTTCCAAAGCAAAGTTTTCATTTCAACCATTGTAGTTTTTTGTTTTTTTCTTCTTTCTTTTTTTGTAATTTTGAGTTATTAAAAGATAGTTTTGTTTGGGTCACCGACATTGAGAATTGAAATTTTTATATATACAAAAATGTGGGTTTTTATAATGTTAGATTAATAAAGAATTGGGGTGATCACGGTCCAAAAACCGGACCGGACCGGCCAAGACCGGACCGGACCGAAGACCGAGAACCGGAAAAACCATAGACCGAGACCGGACCGAATGTGGTCGGTCCGGTCTCGGTCCGGTTCGGTCTTCGGTCGGTCCGGTCCAATTAGGCAAGATTTGACAAGTTTTTTCGGTTTTTTTGGTCGGTCCGGACCGGACCGAGGACCGAATTAGCCAAAAAGCTTAGACCGAAGACCGAACCGAATGTGGTCGGTCCGGTCCGGTCCGGTCGGTTTTGTCGGTCGGTCCGGTCCGTTTGCTCACCCCTATGTTAGATTAATAAAGAATTGCTAAGATCACCTTTTAGAGTGATGGGTACCCTCGTGTCTTGGCAAAAAAAGTGATGTCACGTCAGCAAAAGTCTATATGACACCAGAAATCCCATGGCATCACATTCTGACCGTTACCGTTCATAGGATTTTATTTTTATTTTTTTTTTATTTTTTTTTATTTTTTTTTTTACATAAAATAAAACATACACAATATTAATAAACTAAAATAAACTTCATTAAATTAAAAAAAAAAAATTTATAGGATTTTATTTTTATTTATTTTTTTTTTATTTTTTTTTTACATAAAATAAAACATACACAATATTAATAAACTAAAATAAACTTCATTAAATTAAAAAAAAAAATTTACACTAATAATAAAAAAAAAAGTTACATAAAAATAGAAAACATAATACGTAAACAAGAAATAAAAATTACAAACTAGTAATTAAGGTTCTATACATGCTCTACAAGGTCTTGTCGAAGATCGTCGTGCACTATTCTATCTCGAAGTTCTTTATTTTTTCTAACATGTAAATCACATCTTTCGGTCCAAGTCTCTGGAATGTTCGTGTAAAGATCGTTTCCTCGAGGTTTGTTAGGCCTCATATCTAGGATTAACACAATAACAATGATTAAGAACAATGTGCAGCGGAATAAACAAACTAATCATTATTATTGAACAAGATTTTCCTCATCATCATCTCTACAAACTTACAAACCTAGGCATCCATTGTAGGAACTTGATGCCTAGAACACACACACCTTTTTCTGGAATTACATCTCTAATTCCTGTACATAAAACAATACGCCTCTAATCTCTTTATATAATAGAGATTAGGGTTACAAAGACTTTAAAATTTAACATAATTAGTCCCTCATCTTTGTCTTCATAAGTTTCCTTCATCTTTCATGTTTTGTCAATATCAACTCAAAGTTTAATTCCTAACAATCTTCCCCTAGTTGATATGACAAAACCAACGACCAATGAAAGATGATCTTCCCCTTAATCCATGCATACCATCAAGGATCTTCAAGCTGCAAATCTTCATAATATTCTTCCCCTTTTTGTCACACTCAACTAGGAAAAGAAAAAGAAATATGCAACTTTGATCGTCATAATTACCAACCAGTACCATACTTCCAATTGAGTCTTTTAATGTCTTGAATTACCCACCATTAAGAACACCAAAACGCTTACTTATTAAATGAACTGAAGACATAAAAATCCCAAATCTTCAGTAAGAGTACCAACGAATAATAATGAAAACCTTCACCTCGATGTAGCACATAAATGGTTAAACATTTAAACAGATAAGCTTCCCCTGAAACCCATATGTTAACCATTTTAAAGAACTTGTCGAATAACTAACCACCATAGAAACAAATACCATGTAGTACCAGCCATGAAGATCACCAAATAGCTTTCAAAAAATGACTACAATAATATTTGAAACCAAGCAGTAGTAGAATAAAGAATAGTTCTTTACCAAAAATCAAATACCAAAATCCATCTGTGTGTGTGTTGTCTCCTCTGTGTGTGCCCAATCTCCAAAAGCAACTGAATATGCTTCCCCTCACTTTTAGACTTCCATGCTCTAGCAGTACCAAACAGCAGTACAAAGTTTATAAACAGCAGTATAAACTGTTCATCCTCCAAAGCTAGCAGTACAAACTGTTGTCGAGCAGTACTAACACGAAAACTAAACAGTACTAACTGTTAATCCCAGCAGTACAAACTGCTAATCACAGCACTACCAACTGCTAGTAGTATGTATCATGAGCGGTAGAAACTGTTAACCAATAACCATCAGACCAATATCTACTCCAACAAGCTACTGACAAACTTTGACCATACAAGAATAAATTAGCAGCAGTACCATTTTGTAGCAGCCCTACAATCGTACAGCACCTACTGACCTATGTCGTTGATTAATGAACTGAACCCACATGCACTACATGACAGCATTAAATCAATTCGTATCCTTTAACAAAGTAAATACGACGGGTCCACAAGTATTAAATCAGTACGCGGATTTAATTGTATTGATGACCCACAAGCTCCAATCCCTTTGATGAATAAAATCAGTACGATGGTAAAAGCATAACTCCACTTATCATATTCGCCAATAAATACTTATTATATCCGATCAATTATTGTAATCATCATCAATTAATATTCAATAAAGACACCATTGAATCTTGCACCGAGCCTTCAATTCACCTCGATCAGAATAACAATTAATGTACCACATGCAGTACATCACCCACATACTGAATTTATTAATTATAGCCAAACAATTCTCCACTTGTATTATATTAATCATGCTCCACTGATAAATATTAGACCAATTCATATTAATGCATTCAACAATGATTGACAATTAATGAGTGATGAGAACAAAAACAATTCAGCCGCCAATATCCATTCGATAACTATGACCGACCTCCGATCCATAATACTCCGTATCAAATTAATTTGTACGAGGTATTAATTGTTGAAACAACCAATCAGATCGAGCAACAACAGCAGATTTATCACATATAATTTTTATCGCCAAGCAGATTTATCACAGCAGCAGAATAAAACGATCATACCTTTTTCTTCGATTATGCTTCTCATCGACAACAAAACCTTGTAACATCCTAGATATTGAGAGCAACCTGTCTCTGATACCACTTGTGAAGATCGTTTGCTCGAGGTTTGTTAGGCCTGATTAACATAATAACAATGATTAAGAACAATGTGCAGCGGAATAAACAAACTAATCATTATTATTGAACAAGATTTTCCTCATCATCATCTCTACAAACTTACAAACCTAGGCATCCATTGTAGGAACTTGATGCCTAGAACACACACACCTTTTTCTGGAATTACATCTCTAATTCCTGTACATAAAACAATACGCCTCTAATCTCTTTATATAATAGAGATTAGGGTTACAAAGACTTTAAAATTTAACATAATTAGTCCCTCATCTTTTTCTTCATAAGTTTCCTTCATCTTTCATGTTTTGTCAATATCAACTCAAAGTTTAATTCCTAACAGTTCGGCCTTGGATCAACGAACAAATCTCTTAAATTCACTTCGAATCCTTCGTCTTCCAATATCATGTTGTGTAACATTATACAACAATACATGATTTTTTTCATCGCGTTGATTTCGTAAGCACGTGCGGGTTGTCGTATAATTCCCCAACGACCTTGTAGGACTCCGAAAGCTCGTTCAATATCTTTTCTAGAACTTTCTTAAACTCTTTTAAATTTCAACGTTTTTTCATTCCTTGCAACAGAAAACGTTTTGACAAACACGGACCATGCCGGATAAATGCCGTCGGCTAAATAGTAACCTTTCTTATATGTATGTCCGTTTACTACAAATGGACATTTCGGAGCTCTACCGGCAAGTTCATCATCAAATAACGGGGAACCATATAACACATTAAGATCATTATTTGACCCCGGGACACCAAAATATGCATGTCAAATCCATAATTTTTGATCTGCAACCGCTTCTAACATAAGAGTTGGGTATTTATGATCACGTCTTTTGAATTGACCTTGTAAGGCCTTTAGGCAATTTCTCAAATCCCAATACATACAATCAATACTCCCGAGCATTCCCGGGAGTCCATGTTTTTCTTCATTTAATGTATATATTTTTTCAACATCCGCTGAAGTGGGCTTTCTTAAATACTTTTCAACGTATAAAATATGTATGCATTTAGTAAAATGCTCTAAACATTGTCGTGAACAACGTTCACCAATTTGCAAGTACTCATCAAACGCATCAGGCGCAGTGCCGTACGCCAGTTGGCGGATGGCGGATGTGCACTTCAAAATAGGATCAATACTTAAACGACCGATAGCATCGTAACGTAGTCTAAAAAAAATTAAAGTATCGGGAAGAGGATGAACATCATAACTTAAAATATCGTTGAGTATTTTATTAAAAAGTCTAGAACTCATACGATACCTTCGCCTAAAATTCTCTTCAGGATATTTAGGAGTCTTATCATCGTCAAAATAGTTGTCGATTAAACGTTGTTCCACCTCTTCTCGATCACGTGGTATGTATGCCCTCGTCCTCTTAGGACCCGATCCTGATCCCCCGGCTTCTTGATCACACAGAGCTACAAATTGTTCATACGCCGCATAATCCTGAAGATTCGCTCCCGGTCGTCTTGAAAATAAACATCATAAGGGTCGTAATAGGTGTCGTTGGGATTGTTTGGATCAATAATTGAATATTATTGAAGTACAAATTAAATTGGAAGAGTGTGTGAAAAATGGTAGAATAAGAAGGTATTTATAGGATTTTTAAGGGGTAAAAATTTTTTAAAAAAATGGTATTTTTTGCAAAATAGCCATTACCCAACGTTTAAATTAAAAAAATATAATTACCCACGGCGTGAGCTGGCCACCACAGCGCGAGCAGCCATGGCGCCACCCACGTAACCGTGCGCCGTCGAAATAATTGGGCTGGTGGCCATGGCGCCACCCACCAGCCATGCGTACCTCCCACTCTTACAAAATGACCTAATGTAAAACAAAACCATCTTCAACCGACGTGTATGTGCAAAATAAAATTTTCTATTATGGCCGACTGGGTGGGTAATAAAAGAGAATTCGTTTAGAGAAAAGTCCAAAATACATTCCTGTGGTTTGCCAAAAGACCGCTTTACATCATTTTTCTTTTTTTTGGAACAAAATCATCCACCGTTAGTAAAGTTGGCACAAATACATCCCTCAGTTAGTAATATCAGTTACTATGGACTAACGATGCAAATGATTTTCCGTTATCTCCTAACAAGAGTTAAAATATTTGCATCGTTAGTCCTCATTGAGTTAAAAATTTTGAATCGTTAGTCCTCATTGACAATAGAGTTAAAATATTTGCATCGTTAGTCCTCCTTAAGTTAAATTTTTTGCATCGTTAGTCCTCATTGACTATAGAGTTAAAATATTTGCATCGTTAGTCCTCATTGAGTTAAAATATTTGCATCGTTGGTCCTTTCTTACGTTTTCGTCCGCTTTTTTACGTTTTCGTCTGTTTTTTTACGTTTTCGTTCGATTTTTTACGTTTTCGTCTGTTTTTTTACGTTTTCGTTTGTTTTTTTACGTTTTCGTCCGCTTTTTTACATTTTCGTCTGTTTTTTTACGTTTTCATATGTTTTTTTACGTTTTCGTCTGTTTTTTTACGTTTTCGTCCGATTTTTTACATTTTCGTCTATTTTTTTACGTTTTCGTCTTTTTTTTACGTTTTTGTCCGCTTTTTTACGTTTTCGTTTGATTTTTTACATTTTCGTCTGTTTTTTTACGTTTTCGTCCGATTTTTTACCTTTTCGTCTGTTTTTTTATTTTTTCTATATTCAAAACTACCCATTGATCTCGCGTATTAATGTACGTGTGGGTACGCGTGATTGCGTGTCAACATTTTAGTGGTCGGAAAAAAAATTAAATAAAAAAATTCATCATGCGTAATTTTAAACGTGTGGTACGCTAGATGTAAAAAAAACTTATATATTATTTTAAAATTCATCACGCCTAATTTTTTACGTATGGATACGTGTAATGATTTAAAAAACAAATATAATCTTCTATTATTATGATCTTTATGCATGGGGAAGGAGCAATTCATAAAAGAAGCTATAGAATGTATCCACACATAAAAAAAAACATTTATTTTCATATGTTAAAATGAATGAAAACAGAATAGGTTGTTGGACTGCAATCTTAGTTCGCTAAAGATAATTTTACAATAATCCATGACTTACATACTTTATGAGCTATTTGGACTCATCAAAATTATGGGATATATATTTAACTTTTAAGACTTAAATATTGTACAAATTATGGGATATATATTTTAAAATCCATGACTTACATACTTTAAGAGCTATGTGTAACATTCTATAGCTTCTTTTGCATTTTCACACTAAAACAAAATATTGTACAAATAATTTTTAGAGAAAATTAAAAAAAAACAGACGAAAATGTAAAAAATCGGACGAAAACGTAAAAAAAATGGATGAAAACATAAAAAAACAGACGAAAACGTATAAAATCGGACGAAAACGTAAAAAAACAGACGAAAATGTAAAAAATCAGACGAAAACAAAAAATCGGACGAAAACATAAAAAAACAGACGAAAACGTAAAAAAACAGACGAAAATGTAAAAAATCGGACGAAAACGTAAAAAAACAGACGAAAACGTAAAAAAAACGGATGAAAACGTAAAAAAAAAACAGACGAAAACGTAAAAAAAACTGATGAAAACGTAAAAAATCAGACGAAAACGTAAAAAAAACAGACGAAAACGTAAAAAAAAAGACAAAAATATAAAAAATCGGACGAAAACGTAAAAAAACAGACGAAAACGTAAAAAAACAGATGAAAACGTAAAAAATCGGACGAAAACGTAAAAAAACAGATGAAAACGTAAAAAATCGGACGAAAACGTAAAAAATCAGACGAAAAAGTAAAAAAACAGACGAAAACGTAAAAAATCGGACGAAAACGTAAAAAAACAGACGAAAACGTAAAAAAACAGACGAAAATGTAAAAAATCGGACGAAAACGTAAAAAAAACAGACGAAAACGTAAAAAAACCGATGAAAACGTAAAAAATCGGACGAAAACGTAAAAAAACAGACGAAAACGTAAAAAAAAGACAAAAATATAAAAAATCGGACGAAAACGTAAAAAAAACAGACGAAAACGTAAAAAAAACAGATGAAAACGTAAAAAAATCGGACGAAAACGTAAAAAAAACAGACGAAAACGTAAAAAATCGGACGAAAACGTAAAAAATCGGACGAAAAAGTAAAAAAACAGACGAAAACGTAAAAAATCGGACGAAAACGTAAAAAAAACAGACGAAAACGTAAAAAAACAGACGAAAATGTAAAAAATCGGACGAAAACGTAAAAAAACAGACGAAAACGTAAAAAAAAACGATGAAAACGTAAAAAATCGGACGAAAACGTAAAAAAACAGACGAAAACGTAAAAAATCAGACGAAAAAGTAAAAAAAAACAGACGAAAACGTAAAAAACGGACGAAAACGTAACAAAGGACTAATGATGCAAATATTTTAACTCAATGAGGACTAACGATGCAAATATTTTAACTCTATAGTCAATGAGGACTAACGATGCAAAAATTTTAACTTAAGGAGGACTAACGATGCAAATATTTTAACTCTATTGTCAATGAGGACTAACGATGCAAAAATTTTAACTCAATGAGGACTAACGATGCAAATATTTTAACTCTTGTTAGGAGATAACGGAAAATCATTTGCATTGTTTTCCATAGTAACTGATATTATAAATTTTTCGTATTTTTATAAATTTTTTTAATTTTTATAAATTTTTTCTTATAAAATTTTTCGAATTTTTATAAATTTTTTCGAATTTTTATAAATTTTTATAAATTTTTTCGAATTTTTATAAATTTTTGGAATTTTTAAATTTTTTTGAATTTTTATAAATTTTTTGAATTTTTATAACTTTTTTCGAATTTTTAAAAAATTTTCGGATTTTTATAAATTTTTTCGAATTTTTAAAATTTCTTGAATTTTTAGAAATTTTTCGAATTTTTATAAGTTTTTTTGAATTCTTAGAAATTTTTCGAATTTTTATAAGTTTTTTTCGAATTTTTATAAATTTTTTCGAATTTCTATAAATTTTTTGTATTTTTAAAATTTTTTGAATTTTTATAAATTTTTCGAATTTTTATAAGTTTTTTCGAATTTTTATAAATTTTTCGAATATTTTTTCAAAAAAGGACTAACGTTGCAAACGGCCGTTAAGGAAAAGGACTAACGTTGCAAACGCTTGTTTGGTTAATGGACTAACGTTGAAACTTGCTAACGGAATATATAACTTCAGTTAGCGATAGGGACCATAGGTGTTATTCTTTTGCTGTCAGAGGGACCATACACGCAACTTTAAAACTCGAGGGACTAAACCAGTGATTTTGGATAAACCACAGGGACGATCCGTGTAATTTACTCTAAAAGAAATCCTCTATTTGAATAAAACAAAAGGTATGGTTCGACATCAAATTATTGCCCATCATTGACTTCAATAAAGTAGCGCAATATACCTTCTGTAGGGAATTATGTTTTTGCTTTGGAGTTGTGTTTGAATGTATTGTGTGTTAGAATTGAATGAGCAGAAAGTAGTTGTTGTGAAAGGTTGAAGTTTATGTATGATGACTAACTATTGTATTTTTCTCAAGACAGATGATGTGGTTATTGATACATAATATGGCCCGTCAATTATGCTCTCAATTACATAATAATGCTTAGATAAAGATGTTTCCCTTAGTCAACATTTTCAAACTCTAACTCAGTCTTGCACAACTGTTTTCATGTCTACTATATTCATGATAAGGACTTCGTATAACTTAGTGCTATACAATTGATGAAAACCAATTGATTTATCGGTCCTCTTTATCTATATTACAGAATTTTTGTTTACTGTTAACACAATTTAGTTATCTATAGTTGTAATTTTTGTTTTTAATATGTGTTTGCTGTTGTAAATATCGGTTATCGGTATATTATCGACCGACCACCGAGAAGCGAGATATCAGACGTAGCGGGGATATATCGGAGACCCTAAATTATATAAGAATTTATTTGTAAAAATATATATATTCAAATAAACTTATAAACTAACAAGTTCATAAATATGAAAGTTCATAAATGAAATAAATAACTTATAGTAAACTAGATATAATGCCCGCGCACGCGCGGGGTTTTTTCTAATCATTTAAATAAATTATTGTTTTTAATTTCGGGTTTTAATTATTATAACAGGATCTTCAAAACCATTGTATTTTGATTGAGGTATTGAATTAGGGTTATTTACGAATGTAGTGGGTTTTAATATTAATTAGATTTGGAGGAGATGTTCTTGTGTCAATGAGTGTGCGTGAATGAATGATAAGAGATCGAGTTTGATTGATGGAGGAGGAATTTGGAAATGTTGGGACTTCAAATATTTAGTGGGAATGATACTGAATTTTAAGTTTCAGCCCAAATCTTTGAAAAACTTGCTCCACCGTTTTCAGGTTTTAATTTTTTATATTTTGACACATATATTTTTGTAAGTTTTTATTGAATGATTACAAATCACATTCGTTTTTTTTGTAGAATATGGATAAATTTAGAAGTATTTAGGCTTTTTTTATTTAATATTTAAGAAAATAATAATAATAATAATTTGATTATTACTAAATAAGGTATGATTTGATTTTTTTGAAATGTAAAAGTCCCCACTAGGGGTTTTGTTTTATTATATAAAAGATTGTCATTACCCGGATCATAGTGATAAAATCGTAGAAACTCGAAATAGTCCAAAGTCCAAATATCAAATTCGTCCCATGTAGAACAGACCCTGCTCGTCCCTTAAACTATAAGCCCAAGAGTTAAATACAAATCCAGTCCAACCACACTATACCAATCAAAGCCTAAGTCCTAATCCAACACTAACCCTAACTTTTACCTATATAATACCACTAATCACCACAACCCTAAACTTTTAATAACCCTACTCACCCAAACGCAGCCACATCACCCTGAACATCTTCTTCTCTCTTCTTAAAACAAAAAATTATAAACACAACCACAAATAATAACATAACTAACCCTTGTTCTTAAATCACATGAAGGCTTCTCGATCTTGAATCGATTTCAGGTTGGTTAGGTTTGTTATGTTTGTTTCGTTTATCTTTTTTGATGTCTGCTGAAGTTACAAGCCCTAACTATTAGTGTAAATACAATAATACATCTGAATTTTGAACCGACCCTGATCGTTTAAAAAAAAGTCAAACATTTAAGTTGACTGATAAGTCAATATCTCGCCGATAAGTACCGATAACAGACGAGTTTGACCAAATTTTGACCCGGACGAGAAATACACACGATAACTAAAATCTCACGACGGTGGAAGCCCGAGACACAAGATCTCACCGATAACTCGGTTGATATTTACGAGATTTACAACACTGCTAAATTTTAATATGTGTTTGCTGTTTTGCATTTCATCAGGGATCCACCCAGAAATTCTCGTTTTGAATTGTTTTTATTGGTAAACAGAGAGAAATGAGAGAGGAATGATTGAGCGGGAAAATTGGTTATATTTCATTCAAGTGTAAAATGAGTACAAAGAAAGGTATTTATACAAGAAAGTCAAACTAAAACTAACTAATTACAGTTAAGCTGAATTAACAACTAAGCTATAAGCTACATAACATCACAATCCCTTTGAGCCTTGAGATGCAATTGCACCTTGTATGATTGAGGCTTGATCACAGATTGCATATGGTTGACTGTGTGTTTGACTTTATGCTCTGAGTTGTCTTGACTATGCTTTGTCTTCTTTGTTCCTTTAACCCCCCCCCCCCCCCCCCCCCACCCACATATACACACACAAAAGTTGGCACTGTGTATGCATCATAGATGCCAAACTTGGATAAACACTGATAATGGAGCACTTTTGGAATACCTTTGGTTAGCACATTTGCTGCCTGCAACCTAGTAGGAACATAAGCTTGTAATATTTGATTAGCCTTGATTTTATCCCTAACAAAGTGGCAGTCAAGCTCATTATGTTTTATCCTTGCATGATGTATTGGGTTTGATGTTAAGGCAATATTGGAGGCATTGTCACAGTATATTGGGACTGGAAGTTGTAACTGCAATTGTATCGAAGCATCCTCTCAAAGATTCTTAAAGAGACATTGGAGCCAAGTGATCTCACATGTGCAATCAGCAAGTGCTCTGTACTCAGCTTCAATTGAGGATTTGGAGACAACTGTCTATTTCTTTGAAGTCCAGGAAATAAGGCATGATCCTAAGAATATTGCATAAACAGTCACTGATCTCCTTGTTATGGGACAAGCTGCCCAATCACTATCACAGTATGCTGAAAATGTAGAAGTAGGGAAGTGAAGACCCTGCTCAGGACACAATTTGATGTACCTCAAAACTCTAAGTAAATCCTTCATGTGTGTTGTTCTTGGAACCTAGGAAAATTTGCTGAGTAATTGAGTTGGAAATGAGATATCTGTCCTAGTGATGGTTAGGTAGATAAGTTTCCCAACTAAAGTTCTGTAGAGGGATGGATCTTGAAGTGGTTCACCATCTGTGAGATTGAGACTAAGAACAAGATCAATGGGAGTGGAGACTGGTTTATCATTTAGTACATTACCACATTGGAGCAACTCAAGGGCATATTTCCTTTGGGACATAACTAGACCATGCGAGTTTCTGAGTATCTCAATCCCTAGGTAGTAGTGTAATGGCCCAGGGTCTTTGATGCTAAATTGATGATGTAGTTGTTGCTTGATGGTGGTCATTGTAGGTTGGTGGTTGCCAGCAAGTAGGATGTCATCCACATAAACTAAGAGAGCTGTGAAGGTGGATCCTTTGGTGAGGGTGAATAAAGAGGTGCCTGCATAGCTTTGTTGGAATCCAAGGGTTAAGAGGAATGAGGTGAGTTTGTGAAACCATTGTCTATTTGCTTGTTTGAGTCCATAGAGGGATTTGACAAGTTTGCAGACTGTGTTGGGTAGATGATTGTGCTTATATCCTTGTGGAATTGTCATGTAAACCTCTTCATGCAGGTCTCCATGGAGAAAAACATTGTTGATATTCAGTTGCTCAATAAACCAATTATTGTAAGTTGCAACAGCAAGTAAAGCTCTTACACTGACCATTTTAGCAACAGGAGCAAAGGTTTCTTTGTAATTAATTCTGTCCTTCTGATTAAAGCCCCTGGCCACTAGTCTTGCCTTGAACCTTTCTATGGTGCCATCAGCATGAAATTTGATTCTGAAGACCCACTTACAGCCAATGGGAGTTTTACAAGGGGGAAGTAATGTGAACTCCCAAGTGTGATTTTCTTCAAGATCTTTGATCTCCTTGTCCATTGCATCCACCCATCTTTAGCTGCTTGGGCATAGGTGTGTGGTTCAACAGATGTGTTGAGGTTGTGGATGAAATGTCTGTGAGTTTGTGATCTAATGTTGTGATAATTAATGTTATTGTGAAAGGTGTATTTGTGAATGTTATATACAAATGATTTTGGGAGTGTGCAGTGAAAGTCACTAAGTTTGGTTGTTATGTGTTTGTGTCTGGTTTATGCCCTTGTAGGTTGAGTGGTGTGTGTTGATGTTGTTGGTTGAGATTTAGTATTGGTAGGTTGAGTTGTTGTGGTTATGGGTTCTGTGTTGGTAGGCTCAGTGGTGGTGGTATTATTGTTGTATGGTTGATGGGAGGTGTGTTTGATTCAGTTGTGCTCTGAGTTGTGTTGGTTTGTTCAGTGTGAGTATGTATTGGGGTGTTTGGGAAGATGGGTATTGTGGTTGGATCAGTTATTGGAGTAGGGTCTGGTTGAGTACTTGTTGGTTGTGGTTTGAGGAAGGGAAACTCAGTCTCATCAAAGTCTACACTTCTGCTTGTGATGGTTTTGTGTGTGGTAGGGTCATAGAGTATGTAACCTTTTTGAGTTGTAGGGTATCCAACAAGGATTGCTGGAATTGATCTAGGTGCAAATTTATCAGATGTATGATGACGAACATAGGCTTTACAACCTAGAATTCTGAGGTGATTGAGGTCTAGTGGAACTTTGTAGAGGATTTCATAAGGTGATTTGTTGTGTATGGTTTTTGATGGAATTCTGTTTATGATGTATGCAGCAGCATTGAGACAGTATCCCCAAAAATGAGTAGGGAAATGTCCTTGAAATTTGATTGACCTAGCTACTTCCAGTAAATTTTTGTGTTTCCTTTCGACCCTAGCATTTTGTTGTGGTGTGTTTGGACATGATGTTTGATGAAGTATTCCTTTGTTTTGAAAGAATTCAGTGAGAGATGAGTTGATAAATTCAGTGCCATTGTCACTTCTTATGGTTTTGATTTGTTTGTGAAAGTGATTTTGGACATATGCACAGAAGGTTTTGATGTTTGTAATTGTGTGAGATTTTGTTGGCATTAAATATGTCCATGTAGCTCTTGAATGATCATCAACAATGGTTAAAAAATATTTGCAGTTATTGATTGTGGTGTGCTTGTATGGGCCCCAAACATCAATGTGAACAAGATCAAATAATGAAGTAGCATAGGAATTGCTAGAATGAAAAGGTAAAGCAGTTTGTTAAGCTAAATGGCAAATTTTACAATGATTTTCAGAGTTGTTTGAAATGAAATGAGACAAGCACTTTATTCTTTTGAGTACAGTAAGTGATGGGTGACCAAGTCTTGAGTGCCACAGTTGTATCTTGCTGCTACATTGAAGGATGGTGGATGGTTTTACAGAAGGTGTAGAAATTGATGACAGGAAGTAAAGACCATCACAAAGGTTACCAAGTGCAATCCTCTTGTTCTGCTCCTGAAAATGCACAATGAAGCAGTTAGAGTGAGTGAAATTGTGGTTCCATGTAAAAGTTTGCTTACTGAGATAATGTTGTAAGTGAGTGTTGGTATATAAAAGACATTATGAAGTGTAATGTGTTTGTTAATTATGACTGATCCAACAATTGTGACTTTCACTGTCTGGCCATTTGGTAGTGATACTATAATGGGTGTTTGGCAATGATGTAAATTATGCATAAGTTTGAGTGTTGTGGAGATATGATTTGTTGCACCACTATCTATAATCCAAGCAACCTTCAGACAAGTGATAAGTGAAGCAGTAAACTTAGGCAATTTAGTACTTTGAGATGAGAAAATACCATGAAAGTTACCCTGCTGATTCTGCAGCATAAGGAGCACTTGATTGAGCTTGTTTTGCACCTGATCCATCCTTGCTGATATATGTGCCTCTGATGGTTGTGCTGGTTGGTTTGAAGTGCTAGCCTTATTGTTCTCATCTTGTCCAGTGACCATGTTTACTGCGCTAGCAACCTTGTAGTCCTGCACTGTTCTAGCATGCCTTGTTGGTTGAACCTTTCCATGAAGTGGGTGGCCAATTGGATACCCAACAATCTTGTAACATTCCTCTTGGTAATGACCTTCTTCTCCACAATTTCCACAGTAAACACCTTTCCTAAAGTTGCTTCTCCTTTCTGTTCCTGAGTTGCCCTTTGCACATTGTTTCTTGGATTGGGGGTGTTTGGTACAACATTTCTGTGATTTTTTGGAGCACTTTGTGGAGAAAACCTTTGATTGTTAGAATAACTGTTTAGAATGGTTGCATTTGCAGACTTTGGAGCAATACCCTCTCTTTGCTTCTCTTCTTGTCTCACCATTGTGTAGGCCTTTGTAGCAGTTGGTAATGGCTACATGAGCAAAATTTGTCCCCTTATGTTTGAATAGCTTTCATCCAATCCCATCAAGAACTGGATTAACCTCTTTCTTTGATCTCTTTCCCCATTGTTTCTACCATTTTCACAGTTACACAAGCACAAACACAAGTATGGTGCCTCAAGAGCATCAAATTCATCCCACATCCCTTTTAGCCTATGATAGTATACCTCAACTGAGCAGTTTTCTTGTTTCAATTGGACTATATCATTACTCAACTGATAAATTCTATGACCATCAATTTGAGCATAATGCTCTTGCAACTCAGACCATAACTTTGAAACTGAATTAATGAAGTTCAAATTGTTACCAATCGTTTAAGATCTAGGAGATTAACATGTCTTTATTTCTTTCCCAAAGTGCCCTTATCTCAGAATCCCTACTTGGTTCAATAAATTCACCAGTTATGATTTTCATCTTGTTCTTTGCATTCAAAGCAATCATTAATGACCTTTTCCAAGAACTATAATTGTCTGACCCAGTAAGCTTCTTTGAAATGAGAATAAGGCCTGGGTGATCTGTTTGATGGAGAAAAAGTGGATGGTTTGATGTGATTTCTTCATTAGTTGAAGTATTTTCTGCTTGTGTTGTGTTTGAAGGTGTTCCCGCCATTATGTTGTTTTGAAAAATTTGATAAGATTTTGATTGATTTTATGTGATTTGTGATGTTTTGTATGAATCTGATGTGATAAGAATGATGAGGAGATTGTTGTGATTGGAATGGTGTATTGATTGATGGTTGAATGTGAGTTTGATGCAGTTATGGTGGTTTTGGGTGGTGGTCAAAGTTTGTTACGGTGGTCAAAGTTTGTTATTTTGATCAGAGTTGGTTATCAGTGGTGGTTTTCCACCATGTAGCGGAAGTGTGCTTTGATACCATATTGGTAAACAGAGAGAAATGAGAGAGGAATGATTGAGCGGGAAAATTGGTTATATTTCATTCAAGTGTAAAATGAGTACAAAGAAAGGTATTTATACAAGAAAGTCAAACTGAAACTAACTAATTGCAATTAAGCTGAATTAACAACTAAGCTATAAGCTACATAACATCACAATCCCTTTGAGCCTTGAGATGCAATTGCAGCTTGTATGATTGAGACTTGATCACAGATTGCATATGGTTGACTGTGTGTTTGACTTTATGCTCTGAGTTATCTTGACCATGCTCTGTCTTCTTTGTTCCTTTAGTTTTCAATTTGTCCCTCTATTACAACATATTCCAAGTTTGAAAAGTGTAACCTGTTTGGGCTCATTTATGTACTCTCAGATGGAGGGTCTCACTTAATTGAGTCTGATTTTGCTTATGTTTCTTTATTCAACCATGATTGGTGTAATCCCATAAACATGCGCGATGAAGGGGTTGTATACCTTGGCAATCCTAGTTCGCGTCATTCAGTTCCATTCTCATCCTCCATTGAGATTCATATGGAACTATATGTTACAACTAAGAAAAAGGATGGGTGTTTTCAACTTTGCAATCGCAAGTTTGAATTAGACCTGTCAAATTTTTGGGAAGAAAAATCAGGTAGCAAGTGCAGTTGTATTGATGTTAATGGGGAGGATGGGATTACATAGATGCACTGCATTCTACTAAAGGATGCAATAGATACTGTTCTTGAAGTAAGGTTTAAAATGGAGACTTTTGGTCGCAAAGTTTGTGGAAATGTATATGCTTATTATGGATCTAACTTCCTTTATGAATGCCATCCTTCGGTGGAAGTTTGCTACATGGCATTACTTTTTCAATCCGATATTCCTTCTGTTTTAGAGGATAGAAAAATTCCGCTCAAGAAATCTATTTTGGCGGTACCCAAGAATGGCTCCCTAATAATCAAAGCATACTTTGAAGATGTTGAATCTGGGGTAGTGATTTTGGAGGGCTCTTATGAATTCAGTTCGCAAACCCAAGGTAGCAGCATAGGTGATATTAATGGGATAGAGGGGACATATTGCTCATTGGATCTGAAAATAGATTGGAAACGAGACCTTCGTACCTATGCGCTGCACAGTAATTTATGTTTTTTTGCGTAATGTTGTTGTAAACTAGTTGCGTAATGTTTACGCGTTATCCGGACATATATACTAAAAAATTTACACTACAATTTTACCCCCAAAATTTATAAACAAACTCATAAGACAACTAACAAAAAATTCAAAGAACCCCAAAGTTCATTAATAATTTCAACGAGTCGGGCGACGGTCGGCCGCGTTGCGGCCTCGCGGGTTTTTTGCGGGTTTTGTTGGGAAAACTATTGCATGATATATTTTGTCTGGTTAGTGAAATGGTTTAACTATGAAAATGTACTAAATCAGTATTTGTATATTTACACTTGTTAAATTATGGCAACAACATATGACTAAAAGTTTGGACAATATGCAAGTAACTAACAGATATAAAAAGGCAACATTATTATACAATATACTCCATAACTGTATACACATAGGATTGTCTAACAATGTATTGTGCAAGCATATAAAAGTATGTATAATACATGTTAAAATTGGCTTCAGGTTGGATTTTGCAAAGAACAATTAAAGATGAAGCTTATAGCATACCAAAAGAGTATGTTGAAACTGAGAACTGTGCTTGCCATCTGCTGTAACAGCAGTCCAACCATCAGGCCACATCCTATCTCTCCAGACGCCTATATAAAATTTTGAGCTATATGTTACTATAAAGATAAATAAGAGAATCCGATAGTAAGATCATTATCACAAAAACTCATTATTATGAGTGCACAAATACCTGAAGCTATGTAATATGAATATGAACCATAATAGTGCGAACTGTTCAACTCGCAATTTACAAACATTTAATTTTTTGTTTTAATTTTATGAGTGCACAAAAAATTATTGAAACTCATTGTTGAAATATGAACCATAATAGTGCGAACTGTTCCTAAAAAATTTGAAAATGTTGTTTTGCATTCTTCACTTGTTTTGCAATTTACAAACTCAGTAACTTAGAAGTACTATTCCATCAAATTGATACTTTCACATAAGGGATATAATGCTATAAAACATTAATCCCAACAGTGGGTTAATATAATAGCTCGTAAGTTGACTCGAAACATGTTGGACCATTGTCCCAAATCCAGTTTAAAAAACCTGTACCCTTGTTTTGATTTTAAAATTTTGCTCCGCATCTAATCTTAAGACCTTTCACATTCGACTAAAACTAATATGATCAACAAAGTATCTATCTTGAAAATAAGTACAATAAAGAAAGCTATAGTTTTAATAAGCAACCCTAAACACTATCTTAGCAATCACCAAATATATGAAAATAATGTAGTGTGATGAGTGTTACCTGCTGTTAGGATCGAAGGCTTGTCTCTTGCTGGTCTTAGTGTGATCTTTGAGTTCCCGATCGTGCACCTCCTGCGCGTCTTAGTGTCATCTTTGAGTTCGCGATTCTAACAGAAAAAGATAGTTAAGAGTTATTATATGTGCAATAATGGTTACATCATATTTGTCAACAAAATCACAGTCCCAATATGCACATGTATAAATATAAATCAAAGCATACAAAAATAATGCAGACTCATACCTGTATTTGTACGGTTCACCTTTCAGAGTTGTTATGAAGCATTAGATGCATAATCTTGGGAAGACATCCTGTTCTCACTCAGATATCTTTCTCCATTCTAAGGTGAAGAGCAAGATAAGGTATTTTGCTTTTCATCTTCTCGGTAAGGTTGTTCCCCAGTTCAAAATCGGTGGGGCAAACCTCAAAGCGTGAAATGGAACCTGCAAAAGTTCTAAATTTATGAACTAAGATAATTAACCTTCATGAGGTGATCTTTGTCAGCAGCAACACATGAACTCATTTTACCTTGCATCGAAGCTCTTGAAGATCAGAAGGAAGATCCATAGATAGCTTAGAGTCTAGACCTCGTAGAAGCAAAACACCTTCTCTCCTCATCTGCAATGACAAACAAAAGACCGGCCAAACTTAGTAAATATGTATTTTTTTAGTGTGCGCTTTATTAAACCAAACTTATCTTCTCATCATTAACTGGATATATAGTTGAATGTTTAAAAGTCAAATGTTATTAGTTTCAAGGTAGCTTTCCAAAACAGAAAAGTGTTGAGAATATCCTATGTGCTGATTAAGACTTGTTAACCGACCCGCCACTTAAGAAGCTGGTGTTTTCTGAGCTTTTGATACCAAAGGAACCAACACATTTATAAAAGGTAAGAAATTTATACCAACGGAAGATTCCTTATAAGCATGGTTGACCTCAACATCAATGGACTCCTTCTTTAACCCCATAATTTGATAAAAACCATTCCCTTGATCACCTGCTACAACCATTTTACAAACCGAATATTAAAAAACCGGAAAAAATAAAAAAAATTATAAAAGCCACTTATTTGTGCTGACGAATTCGACAATATATGACTACTCTAAAAAACATCATACAAAAGAAAATAATAATAATAATAATAATAATAATAATAATCTACACTTATATAATCCATGTATTCATTTCATTATACAATTAGCTGTCAATTTTCTCATATATTTATTGTACCTAGAGTAATAGGAGCAAAGATTCATACCTTAACAATTGAAGTTTACATTTCTCTTGCATCCATTCATTGACAGCTACAACATCAAAGGTGTCTTGTTTAGCCTATAAACACAACAAATGCCAGTAAACAAAGAAGCTATCATCATCACCTATAAAATAACAAATTCTACAAAAACAGATTTTTTTTTTCCAAAGAAAATGAAAAAATAAAAAAACTTGATACCTCAAATTGAAGAACCACCATCAACAATCACACAAACCCAAACGTGTCTAACCCCTTATGAAAGGGAAATAATTTAAAGTCAAATTATTAAACCCCAATTCACTTTTAATGATGAAATAATTAAACCCTAACTGATTAAAAACTTTAAAAATTATATGATCAGACTTACTATTGATGGTAGGAGTTAAGACGACGGCGCAAGGTTAGCCGGAAAACCCAAAGACACGGCGCAGACTTCATTCTTGATTCCATTGTTCTTGTCTCTTCACGACCACATCTTTTTTGTTCACTGATCCCTTCTGACGCCGCACCTTGAAATCGATTTGTTACCATGGATCTGATAACTTTTCAATCGTTATTTTTTTGTGTGTTTGTGTTTTGTGATTTGCGGAAAGATCGAGGAAGATAAGTATAGATTTATCCAGAAGATGCAAGGTCTGAATTGGGCGGGAGAAGGCAACTGGGCTGCGGAAAAGACGGCCCAAAATCAAAACGATGGTACTGTTCATATAGCGACGTCGTTTTAAATGCTATATAATATATATAGTAATGATACATAATATTTAATTACAAAATCGAACTGATATTAAAACATATGTATCCTCCTATATTGTAGTATAACAACTTTTGCAGCCCATGTTTTAACAATTTCGGATCATAGTCCAATACAAAATCGTGTAAGCCCAGTCCAAATTTCAGATATAGTACAACCCACTAATAATATCAGGTATTCCCTAATCCTTCTCACATGATTTAACCCTAAACACACATAGATTACTCATCTCATCACCATCAAAACCGAACACACAAAGCATCGTGTTTCAGTTAACACACGAATCCAAAGCAAACTTAAACGTGATGTCTTTAGTTTCTGCTCAATCCGAACCATGAATACATGTTTATGACATTTAAATAAATGCGCAATATCTTCATCAAAATATGAAGTGTGTGGTATTGAAATATAATAAAGATTGATTCGTAAGGTAAGTCTCCTTAGAAACATAAACATTATATTTGAGTATTTGTTGATATAATGCCTAAGTATTCGAACTTATGACCAATTAAATCTATTAAAACAACTAAAATGTCAAGTTTTGAAGTGGATGTAGGTGTGCACTGAAGCTTCGTGAGGGGTGTAGAAAAATGGAATTTAAGCACAATACCAAGACTTGGTCGTTGTTTCGTTTTCTTTCCTTTTCGTTTTAGTTTCGACCGATGATGGTATAAACCGAGGTCAATGCGGTTGTTATTTATAGGCTTGTTGTGTGGGTATTAATTAAAGAGTCTATTGATTTTCTTTTAACTTAACATCATTAATTAAAAAGTATTTATACGGGCCACATTTATGCAGTCTATATCTCCACCATGCTTAGTATTTCTTCCCATTATTTGGTGTAAATGTGAAGCACTCTTTTGTAATGAGATTCTTTGTTTCTCGTATGACCAATGCAGAATTCCTGGAAGTGCAACTCGCATTACCTTTTGTGACATTAAATTGAGAGATTGTGTGAAGCTTTAACATGTTTGTACCGGACTTTGTGTTTTGCACATTCACACTTGCATATTAAATTAGTGTACCGAATATCTTTGACATCTCTTTGGTTGGTATGTCATGTTATCATATTATGTTGACTAGACAGTCATACAATTTTAGAAAATTATATAAACTTGCATATCGTATCTATTATGTTTATTTATATGAACTTACATATCGTATCTATTATGGGTACTTATGATCTTTAAAATATGATTACAATGACAATATCAATATGATGTCACAGTGAGTACATTATAAGAATAAGCTTGAACCAATTGTTAAGTTGCAAAATTAGGAGCCATAGTTTAGCATTTGCCCTTTATACAAATGGTATTTTTGCATAATACTTTGGTTTCACTCTATGAAACTATTTTTTTATGTGTTTTGCACATTGTTATTTTAAAAATCCGTGGGTCCATTTGTATCTCACCTCATATAACCAGAGTTAAGTGTATGTTAATGTTTCCCGAAAATTGAATTTACGAAAGTCGAGTAATAAACATCCAAGGCGGATTAGCTAGAACTGAGCTTAAATTTAATTTTGTAACCGCCTGTATACGAACCTGAAGATTAAAAAACATACCCGCGCAACAAAGTGGCAATATATACATTTATTGCATTTTTTGATTTTTTTTTTTCTTCGTTTTTGGCTGTAGAACGATTTTTAGTAGGGGTGTTAGCATGGGACGGTTTGCGGTGGTTAACATCGAAGTTCGGTTTTTGAAAATTATGAACCGCTTGATTTTGGTTTTGCGGTTTTTCTATTGTAGTGGTTCAACTCTGTTTTTATTTCAGTATGTTTCTTAATATTGTGCTTTGGGTTTTCTGTATACACAAAACCGTGCCACCAATAATAAACTCATTTTGACATAAACTGAGCCGATCATAATTGTAACCAGCATAAAAAATAGTAGTTAGCAAAAGTGTTTTCATTTAACAAAAAAAATACGACTTAGTTTGTGAAGTAAAATATTATTCAAACAAAACTATAGCAACATGAGTTAACATTTTGGGTTTACAGGCAATAATATTCAAGTATTCAACATAATCATTTTCTTATATACACAAGTCCAAATCAAGAAATAAAGCATATGAGAAGACTCGCTAATAATAAAATCAACGGGCAATTTTAGCGAAATTCAAGTCAAAGACATCGTCAAAGCATCAAAGATAACTTGGAAGACATACTTGCTAATTGATACGGAGTCAGCTACTTTGTAGATGGAATTGAAGTTGAAGGATAAAGTTTCATCAAGGGTTGACAATAACTTGATGAACCCTATCAGCTCTCTGACTCTTTCAACATAGCATAGCTCGAAATATCTCTTTAGATATTTAGGCGTGACTTTTCAAGAATGCAAAAGAGCGGAATAAAGTCAAATCAAGTATGAGTCGATGAAAACGCAGTGAACAGTTGACGTAATTGTTAACTATTATATATAAAGCTTAAGTACCTTAATTTAATGTGCAAGGGGGGTTGCGCACAACCATAAGTACTGTACAAACATGAGTATGCATACCCAAATAACTACAAACAATTGCGATTTTGCACCCTCAAAGAATATGAATCACTCTACAATTTCTGTTTGAGAATCGTTTATTCTTCCGAATGATTAATTGCAGGTATACAAAGAGCCATGGAGTTACAACATTCGCCTATGATTAATCACACGATCTCTAAATTTAATGTGGAGGTATTAAAGTGTGTGAACCTTAGAACTAATGATAATTTATTTGAGGTCTTTGTATCACATTTTTGTTTTCGGTATTTTTTTATTTTGAAATTAGGGTTTCGTCATAATTTAGGGCTTTTGTTAATTTCATTTTTTATGACGATTTTGTGCAGGTGAAGTGATGGGAAGGTTAATCGATTTCAACCATGGACCCCGAAGTATGTTCTTATTGAATATTGTTTTGAGAAGAAACCCCATGTTTTGTAAGATATTGTTTTGAAGACTTTTTATAACTTAGCATCAAAACACAGACACACACACGATGAAGAAGATGGGGAAAAATGAGGTAAGAAGATGAGGAAGATTCAAGAATCAAGATGTATGTAATACCCAAAAGGTATCATTTGTGGGTTTTTGGAGTTTTTGGATTTTTTTTTTAATTTTATTTATTTATTATTATTATTATTATTATTATTATTTTGATTCTTGATATCATTTGTGGGTTTTTGATGATTTGTGAAAAAAAGATGAAACTAAGGGTTTACTTATGATTTTGGAATTGAGTTTTTTTATAAATATCTTTTGGTGTTAAAGGATTTGAAGATGTTGATATTGATTGTGTTTTTAGGTTTGGGGTTTCTATTATACATAACTTTGGGGTTTAGATGATTTGAAGCTATTGTTGATATGTTTTGTTTGGCCGTTGATTGCAGGATTTTGATGTCATGAATTTTGATGCCTTCGATTAGAGTTGAGATTCTCCGCAGTTTCGCCTGTCAACGTATTGTTGTTGTGGGTATTGCGGATACTGCTTTGTGGAACTGCTGCACTTTCTTCTGTTTTTGAAAATATAACGTTTGGGGTTTCTATTTTGGGAGATTTTGGTTTTGGAGGATTGTTTTTGTTTATGCTTTATCCGTGTTCAATTTAGCTCAGTTTGTTTACTATTAGATTTTGTGTTAATCAATTCATGTGGGTATTAGTTTAATGGTAGAAATATTTTAGGCATAGAACCTGAAAGTATTTGAATTTGTGTTTGGTATTTGGGTTGTTTATAGGCTTATTTGAAACTGAACAAACAGTTAACCGTATAAGTCCTAAATGTTAAGCTTTTTTAGTTTCTCACAAGTATTCTGATTAGCTGATTTTTTTGGGGTCAAGTTATTGTAGTTTGTGATAATCGGATGTTTGGGATTGTGTATTTGAGGGGCTCAGAAGACGGGTATAGCTTTTGTGTCATGGAGTGAGTCGCCTCTTTGTGTTTGGCAGTCTTTATTCGTATTGCGCAATTTTAGCTAATCTATTATTTGCTCCTTTTTTCAGTGGATCTGCGATGTTGCAGCCGTTGCCAGTATTTGACGGTCATTGGTATGTTCATGTGACCCATCGTGTTGACGTGTTTTGCTTCATCCGAAATCGCGGTCATTTACTTTATAGATGTATAATATAGCAATGGGATATTGATGAATATAAAAGCATTCTTCTTACAGGAAAGGTATGTAGTGAGGTTGGTAAGTGACCGGAAATACATCTGAAGGTTTCAATTTTACATTTAGTTGTGTTTTTCAATTATCTTATCATCATTTTGTTACAGTATTTTGTAATAGAAAAGATGACGAGTTAAAAGGGCTTTCTTTGTGCAATTGAAACGAAAGTTGAGGGGGAGATGGGCTCAGTTGAAGGTAAGAAGCAAGAGAGATTTGAGATTCCGTAAGTAAATGAGACTTTAACTAAAGAGCAATAGCCTTTAATTCCACCAGGTACAAATCTTAAGCGGTGAGTTGTTGATTGTTAAAGCTACATTGAGATAGGCGCATTATGCATTAGAAGAAAGTCTTATTAGAAGAAAGTCTTATTAGCTTATAATTGTATCCAAACACAATATATCAGTTTTTTAAGTGTGACATGCTATGTATTCGTAATGCATAATGCACCTACCTACGTCAGTTGTAACACTACTTAGTCGACATGATCTAACTTAATATACATGTGTGTGTCTGTTCATTTGCAGACAGCCGAAGGGTTATAGAGCTTTGGATGTCCCAGTTAGGCCAACAACCCAACGTAAAACAACTGAAAGGTTTGGGACAATATGGTCAGGCTTACATAGACGTAAAGCATGAGTGACAACTTCATCTCAATGTAACATTTTTTTGCCTTATCATGTTTTTTGCTTTTCGTAACTCATTACTTCTTATTTGTTTTTTACATAACAGTCCAAAGGACAGAGTCGACGAGAACAGGTGATTAGTGTATATCTTTTTTTGAGCCAATGTATAGTGTCGGTTTAAAATATGGTAACTATACTACGACAGCAAACAATGGTGGCATATCATGTAAACCAAACAAAAGAACTAAGTCTTTCTCTTTCTTTTAGTAAAGGGTCAGTTCAAAATTTTGCATTAATAAGCGTTTTGATGTTGCGAAGTCTTTCTCTGTCTTTAAAAATTGTTGGAGATTTGCTATTTATGTTATACTTTGGCAGAATCTAAGATGTTTAAGGGTGTTTGGGAATGCTATGTGAACATAGATTATTAGATTTTAAAATGCAAAAGAATAGTTTTGAGTAAGATGAAGATTGGATGAAATTTAAATCTGGCTTGATTTATGGATTCTTTGATGTGTTATGCATAGGCTGTGTTTTGAAGGATCCAACTTTGGAAAAGTTTGGATCACAAATTATATTGTTTACAACCCTATAGTTAATAAGGTATCATTAACAAACCTCTGGCATCAATTTTGTTACCCAGCTCACCACTGTAATGTTGTTTTCTCTCATTATTTTGCCACTACTGTTTGAGCATTTCATCATTGTTATAATATAAGCTCCCGCTTCAGTGATGATGATGACGGAGATTATGACTATGCTCCAGCAGCAGCAGAAGGAGATGGTGATGATGATGATGGAGATTATGATTATGCTCCGGCAGCATAAAGTAGTTACTTAACAAATAACATGAAGTCTTCAATTCTAACATCGACAGGATTAGTAGTGAGAATTTGAGGGAGAAGAAACCCTGATCATGGGGAATTTTTGGTTAGCTTTGAAAATGTATTTGGTTAGTTAGATTGTGTAGATATACTATCCCTGACCAAATGGTGGTCAGAACCAGTTCAACGGTTATGATCCAGATCTTGGTTACAACGTGTCAAATGATTTTCGTGAAGGTGATAAGTATTTGTTTTAGGATTAAGTTTTTCACGTTAATATAATAGGTAGATTTTAATGGTGTTAATTTGTAGATGACAGACCAAACAGTTGCACAATCAGCAACTACCAGTGGATACCTCTAACTGATCGAGTGCTCCTCATGGTAAGCGTCGTTCTTACACATATGGCAAGAGTCGTACCTGCTGACGGGCCCTTTGCCATTCCCGGAAAGAACAAACTGAATGCTTATGTAGCTCTTGAAGGAACTCTCATTTCACGTAAGCAACGTACCAGAAAAAAAAATTACATTGTTTATGTAATCAACATTGTTGAGTGATGTTTCTCATATCTGTTTTATTTTGTTTCAAAAAGTGCAGTTACATGAAGAAGGAAGAGGACGCCGCGTTTACCTTAGAGTATTCATGGGATACGATGAAAGGAAAACTAACTGAATCCATAACTGAGATTGAAAATGGCACCAGCAACCTTCAAGCTTATTTGTCATTGCATAGGGTCCTAGGTTTCGGTTGGTTCGGCCTTCTCTTCATTGGCTAAAAATTGAGGTTATGCCTTTTTTCTATAATACTTATTTGTTTTTTTCTTTCCTACTTATGGGTAAAAATTACATGTTTAAATGATGTGGAACATATTCAGAATCACAACACGTAGATGAATAAACCATGTTGCACTATCCTGGGTGATGGGTCAAAATGGGTTGGCCACTGTATTTGATCTATGCCATAACGAACGCGTTAGGAGATATCAGTTAAATGAAGAAACTGTTGTTGGTAAGTCGTTGATTAGATCTCCGTACATGACGAAATTGCGAATTGATGAACTACTTTGAGATATGTTCTTCAACTATTGTATGCTCACGACAAGTTGTATCCAACTATAAACGCATAAAATTATATCTTTTAACAAAAATATGATGACAATGGAATGAGCCCTTATTTCTACTGAATTTCTTTGGATTTTCTGCAGACCTGCACACAGGGAATTTTGCACAAAACTATAAATACAGACCAATAACTTTCAATACCAAGGATGCGGAAAAAGAAAAGTGTGGCTTGGACATGTGAGTCAGCCGGTTTATGAAGCAAGTTTAAACCAGGCTACTGCATTATAAATATGTGTTTGGAGCAGACCAACAAACTTTTTAGTCAAATATTCTTACCGCAACAAACTATGTAACTTCTTTTTTGGGCAATGGTACTGTATTTGGAAACAAGGTGCTGCCTTTTGTGGTGACTATCTGGTAGAGTAAGTTTCAATGTAAAATTTAAAGGCATACCAACTGGATGAATTTTAAGTGTATAGTTTAGCTTCTGTTGCATATGTGTTTGAACTGTTGGAATGATGTACCTTATATTTGATTGATTTTTATATACAAAGCTAAATACATGCTTAATGTCTCAGGTTTGTATGTGTATGCATAATTGTATGTGTATTATTCTTCATCCAACTTCTCTATATTGGTCCTGATCATCCATCCTCTTATACCCCCCTCCGCTTCCCTTCTTGCTTCATCCGCTTTGGTCTGAAACATTCTAGCTTCAGCTTCTTTTATTCTCACCACGCTGTCAAATGCATGAGCACATTCAACAGCTCAAGACTCTTGGCCGCCTATAAGTCGATATGATGTATCTGAAGATTTAACCTATATGTGCTTGGTTTGTTAGCCTTGAAATCTCTTATTGATATAACTGAATTAGACTTGCAATTGCATATAATGTTATAATCCTCAAAATTTTCATTCACGTGCTAAAGATGTCCAATTCCTCAGTACAACCTCAATATACTGCTTTCGATAAATTTTAGCTAAAGATTTAAGCTTTACGGCTCATTGGTAGACAAATTTGTACGTAGTATTTATTTCGAATTGATCTACATCCAAAGCATTAAGTTGTGGAGGGCCCATGTTTAATGGTTCATGAGGCTTGATCAATTTAAGAGGTCTCAATATCAATGCAGGTGTTTATAACAAATGGTCGTCTATTCTTCAATGCCTAACCAACTAATTGTTCCTAAATTTTTTTGGTTTTATTTTGGAAGGTGATGAATGATGCCATTATTTTGTGTAAACTTCGCATGTTGTGATTTTCACCAACTCTGTGACATTTGATTCATCCACTCATTTCCTTATTGTCTTCTATATTTATTTGTTTGATATCAATTACCATCTTCAATAAAAATTAAGAGAGGTATAAATTATGAAACTATACAAGTAAACAATGGAAAAAGTTTGAACAAACTCAAATAAAAGTGATCACTTTCTATTTACAACATTGAGTTTGGATTTGTATTTTAAAAAACTTAGTAGTGGTAACTCAGGGCGGTGCACGTTGTCATGTGAGCGTCCTAATATTTTATGCAGCATTCATAACATCATCTTCATATTGACTATGTAACGCAATAAACCAAAAAAAATGGTTATTCTACCTAAAAATTAACAAAATCCAACCGAGGCATGCCAAGTTATACATTGTTGTAAATTTTAGCCTCACCATCACGGTACCAACTAAGCAATTTACTCAAACATTACGCAATCAACAATTAGATACAATTTGTGCAACGCACGGGTTCGTAAAGCCACATTGGTTGTACCAAACATTACGCAATCAACATTGAGTTTGGATTTGAACAAAAACGAATAGCGATCCGGACCTTGAGCTTTATGACTACCACAATCCCATTACGCAATCAACCATTAAGCTATGAACACTTAGATATAATTGGTGCAACGCACGGGTTTGTCAAAGCATCTAAATACCGTCATATGCTTATACAAGCAGCTGCATCAACGTTACGAAAAACCACTTAATTAATCAACCAAAAGACCGTGCATCGCACGGGTTGTATAAAGTTGACCTCGTTGTTCACTAAAGTAGACACATCCTAAATAACCCCACACGTGATATCCTCGTCCTCGAGTATATAAAGAGAATGTTGGTTGGAGTAAATGTTTACCACTTTCATATTTATTGTAAACATTTAAGAAGTGCATTTACTCTCTTTGAACTCACATTTAATCCATGATCCTATTAGCGACCTTAAGAGTTCACTTTGTAGCTATAAAGCAGATGTTTATTTTTCTTCAAATGTTTATGATGATATGTTTAACCAAACTACTCGTTTGGTACTTGAACTCGTTGTTTTGTATTAATATGATCATTTCTTACAGAATACATGTGTTACTATTTTGGGTACACATATAATAGAACATTTGAGAAAGATACACGAGTAATAAATAAAGAAAGATCCATCTGTCATAAATAAATAAGATTAAATGACTTTTTTGTCGGTGCCTCTTCTTCTTGTAAGTAAGATAAAGATAGTATGTTTGTCGGTGCCTCTTCTTCTTGTAAGTAAGATAAATATAGTATTGTAATAGTGAATGAAGAGATATGTGAATCCTTAGATTATGTGATGGACTGCCTTTATTGGTTTAGGCCCATACATAACCCAAATGGGCTTAAACCGATAAAGGCAGCCCATCACATAATCTAAGGATTCACAGATCTCTTCATTCACTATTATAATACTATCTTTATCTTACTTACAATTACAAGATGAAGAGGCGCCGACAAAAATACTATCTTTATCTTACTTACAAGAAAAAGAGACACCGACAAAAAGGTCATTTAATTTTATTTATTTATGACAAATCGATATTTTTTTATTTATTACTCATTTAATCTTATTTATTACTTATTTAGTCTTATTTATTACAATTATTTATTATGAAAATGATTTATTATTGTCCATTGTATAACTAAAATCCAATTACCAAAAACAATACTGTACTTTGCTTTAAGTTTCTCTTTTTAGTGCTAAAGTTTAAAAGTGTGGATTTGGTCAAGTTACACTTTATTTTATTACTTTCATGTAGTTTTTTTTATCGGGCTACATTGCCGAGCCATCACAAGTTCCTACGTGGATCAAAAGTCCAAATTTGAAAACCTTCAAAATTTGATTTCTAATGTTCAAAGCTTTTCTATTTTATTCTCTTGCAATAATTTTTCTCTGATACAAATCGTCATACTACCAAGATGTGCTTAAAATATAAGGATAATTATTTAAAAATATATTTAACTTGTCAATTTTTCTCAAGTTGTGTGACCATTTCTTATTTTTGTTTTTAGAGTAAACTGCAAAATATATCCCTGTGGTTTGCCAAATTTCGCACCATACATCCAAATCTTTTTTTTCTAACTTATACATCCCTCCGTTAGTAAAAGTCAAACACAATACATCCACGAGGACGAACGGTGCAAACATTGTGTCGTTAACTTGGACACGTGGCAGTTATCTTTTTTAAGAGAGGGTAATTTAGTCCTTTAACAACCACACCTACTCACCCTCTTCTTCTACAAATCCAGAACACAACCACAAACACAAACACAAATCCAAATCCACAAATCAAAACAAAAGGAAATAAGACCTTTAACAGATTTAAAACAAAGAGATAACTGGTTGATCCACTCACTTGCCCTCCTCTGTTCCAAATCAAAGTCTGTCTTTTGACATTATTATATTGTCAAACTTCATTCTTTGTGGCCAATGATTTTTATCAATAATCAACAACCCTTTGGTTCGATATTCGCATCCGAAATTAATCAGATAATCAAGTGCTTCTGCTGCTACTCTTCTTGTTACTCCGTATTATTATTATTCTTATTATTGTTACTCCGTATTATTATTATTCTTATTATTGTTATTTAAGAGGCTGTGATGATGAATTTAATTGTGTCTGAGTGGATTCAAACGAAGTTGAGATTATCCCTCTCTCAGTTGTAGTTTGTAATCCTTTGTTGTTTGGTTGAGTGTTGTGGAGTGAGAGAGAGGCTAATGGTTGTGACTAGATGTAGGATTCGGTTTGTTTGGTCTTGGGTGATGATGGATCTGTGGTGTAATCATGTTCACACGAATGAAGTCTTTAAAGATTTGTAATAAGTGAACAATTGATTGAGATCTTGAGTCTTTTATAATTGTTGTAGATAGATGATGAGTTCATGTATGTGTTTAAATCTGTTAAAGGTCTTGAATAATCTTAAGGTAAACATGAAACTTTATTGAGATCATGTCTGTTTCATCTTATTTCCTTTTGTTATTTGTGTTCATGATTTGGGTTTTTTATTTGTGTTCATGATTAGGGAAAACAAATGACAAGAGATTAGGGACTTGGGTTTTTTACTTGTGTTCATGATTTGGGTTTTTTATTTGTGTGTGTGTGTGTGTGTGTGTTTTTTTTTTTTTTTTTTTTTTCCTTCTGTTCATGATCTGGATCGGATTTGTGTTTTGAATTTGTGTTTGTGTTTGTAGAAGAAGAGGGTGAGCAGATAAAACAATAAAATGACAGAAATACCCTTACTTAACTTACTTAACTGCCACGTGTCCAAGTTAACGACACAATATTTGCACCGTTCGTCCTCGTGGATGTATTGTGTTTGACTTTTACTAATGGAGGGATGTATAAGTTAGAAAAAAAAGATTTGGATGTATGGTGCAAAATTGGGCAAACCACAGGGATGTATTTTGCAGTTTACTCTTGTTTTTATAAACCCAAACTTTTTAATTTCAATTTTTTGACTATTTCACCTCTACGATGGTAATAAGAGTGTTGTAAATTTATGGGTAAAATAGTCAAACAATATACACAAAAGTCGAAATTTAAAAGTATAGGTATAGAAAAAAAAAAATGATTACACAACTATAATAATAAATAAAAAAAAAAAAAAAAAAAAAAAAAAAAAAAAAAAAAAAGTGTGACAAATTAGCTACATTTCTAGATGATTATCCCAAAAATATCCAACCGGATATCAAATCTGTTTATTTTTACTTCATTGAGTTATTCATCTTATTCCACTCCGTTCATTCGTTGAGTCATCCATATCACTTAATGACAAGTAAATGGATATCAATCTAACGTCTTGCTTAATAAGTAGATGTACAAGCTCGAAGGGTAATTAAAGCCCGCAATACACCCTTTTGAGACCGTTAAGGGGGTGTTTGGCTAAGATTATGAGTTGGACTTATGCTTATGTTATATAAGCGGCTTATGGCTTATATAACATAAGCCCCCATGTTAAGTGTTTGAATTAGCTTATGTTTAGTAAGCCGATAAACATAGACCTTTGATTTAGTTTTGGTTGTTAAATGACCAAAATGGACATGGATTGAAAAATATCAATGTCAAATTTAGGTATAATTGAGAGTAAAATTGTAATTTGTAATGGAACATGTTATATAAGCCCAACCCTAAAAAAAAGGCACAATTTTGTGGCTTAGCAAAACCCCCTTATATAAGCTCATAAGCCCACTTATATAAGTTTAGCCAAACACTTGGTTTAGGCTTGGTCAAAAGATGTAGATTGGCAGGGACACCTCAACCCTGTGTACCATAATGGTACCCATCAACCCTACCCAGCAAAGGTTTGATGCCTGTGAAATACCTCCACCCAATACCCAACCATGCTTGCGGAACGGAATCGAACTCGCGCCCTTCAGTTGGTCAAGACATCACATGGTTGGGCCCGGCTTCAAAGGTAGCTGGTTGATATCATTAGAGCTTATGGTCCTCATGTGAGGACTTCCCGGTTGGTCACCCAATTCGGTACTACTCTCACCTAGGCTCGCTTAACTTAAACACTTGGTTTAGGCTTATTTGACACATAGAAGCTAATAAGCTCATAAGCCCACTATATAAGCTTAGCCAAACACCCCCTAAATGAGCTTGTGCAATTAAAACTTACTACAAGTCAATAATACATTACCCAAAATTTCAATAACTGAATGACTAATTGTAATAGCATACAGCTGATAACTCTACAATTAAGTTGAACCAACTACCAAAGGTTGTAGGGAATGGACAATTACAATTGCAGGCCAAAACATTCTTAAAACAAAATCCCTCAACAAATCACACCTCGCTAAATGAACAATATCCGTATCTTCAACTTTAGCCCTCGCGGTTTAAAAACCGCATTGAAAGTTCATTTTTATTGTGAATGCAGAAACATAAAAGGATAGTGATAAAAAGTCTTCTACCTAACCTTTGATATAGTCACAATTGATATACTAATGATTGTAAATAACGCTATAAACCCCATGATACAAAGCTGTACTATATACACACAGTTCGCGCAACCTATAACATTTACCAAAAAGAATAAGGGGGATTAGATGCAAAATGAGCGTTCAAATAATATTTGGCTAGCATTAGTCCAGGAGACCATTAAGTAGTGGAGACCCAATGTCTGGATTCCTGGTTGTTACTCTACTACCTCCTCGATGTCCGACCCCTGAAAATAATACGATTGAATCCAGATTATGATTCAGAATATCATATCATTGTTGAAAATAATACAGTGGTACAAAAAGTTACACGTTTTGACCCGTCACAAAAACAGCCCACTTTGCAACCACTATTTATAGGTAAGGAAATAGAGACCTTACACTAGTTGACTGAAGCTCTACTGGACCTGAATCTTCATTGTCCTACACATACAAAAATGAAACTTTTCAATAACCTCGGTGGTGTGAATATTACATACAAAAGAGTTAGAAAGTTTAAATACCTCAAATAACAAGTCCTTTCTGGTGATCATGCCAATCACACGAGAAGCACGAGGAACAACAAACACGTGCCTCAATCCTAATTGACGGAACATATTATAAACCTGCACAATGTCGAATACCAATAAAAATATGATACCTAAACCAATATTCTCATTGCTCAAAAGTTTGTGATCAGACAATATAGAGGTGTTTGGATAATTATTTCCATTTACAGTCATTACACTCAGTTTCCATTGTTTAGACTGATTATTTAGGAAATATCAGAATTACTTATCTGCCCCTTTACCTACATTTTCATTGTTACTTGTAAATGATACACTCGCTAGAACTCTATACAATAATTTAGGGGATAAACTTGTCCACAAACAACTTAAAAGACATTATACAGTCGACAAAATATAAATTATCATAATGCATACTTGAATACACTACTTAAATGTCTGATTTGGTTATTATCTTGTCTACAAAATCACCACGTTATCATTTTCAAAGTGCACAAACAAACAATCAGCCATATTGCAGAATGAGATGGTCACCTTTGTTAAACTCATATCTTCAGGAACAACATATGGCGACGGGTTCACAAAAGGGGCTAGATCTATGTACATTTCCAAATCATCAGAGCTTAAATGTATATCATTTATTGACAATCCTTTACTAGAAACAGGCTTCACAAAGTCACTAACACTGTGCCTGCAATTCAAATACCCATAAGATTCTCAGCCATAAAATTGTTTTAATAAACAGAGTCACATGAATTTCTATGTACCTGATTGGTAAAGATTGGCTTCTCATATCAACTGCAAGAGGGCTATGCTGAAAATCTGCCTTGGATTGCAAAAGTACTAACAAGTGACTGCATCACAAACAAAAGTGAATCAGGTCGATTTTGTACTTCAATTCGTATCTCCTATATTTTCTGTTACATATTATTAAAATGATCTTCAAGTCTTATTTTTAATGAAAATATAATTTAATTTATTTTCAGTAAAAATTCTGCGTCTCATCACAATTGAGATTGAAAGTTATTTTATACCTGCGCAAGATAAGACCAATGACCATCGTCTCTCCGCTTCTTGACTGATCCACAACCTAAATGAAATGCGAAAACGTAATTTTGAGTTAAAAAATCATTGCGCTACTTGGGATTACATACACATAAAAACAAGCAGTACAGTAAATGACAAAAGACATACAGGGAATCCATTGTGATTATTAGTCCTCAGCATGTTGGCTACATCAGCAACTTTCATCACACGAGAGAAGTAAGTTACCTATCAAGTGTAGAAGCAAAGAATGATTTTATGCAAACAATAGGAAGTTGTGTTGTGAGAGAATTAGCAGCCATTGATAGAAAAATCATGGTTTCACTTGTATCTGAATGTGAGATACTTTCAGGTATATATCTGGAGAAAATGAGAGGTACCAAAATGACGGGTTGGGAAAGGAGTTGATTAACTTTCAAACCTTTTGATTCCCACATGCTTCTTTTGCTGTCATTTTTCTCATCAAGTTTTTGGGTCTGGATTCAAGTAAAGGAATACCCTTCAATCTAGCTTGTTCTTCATATAAACCTTCGTTAAAAGCATCACCAACAGCCTGAGAAAGGTAAACAGTAAAAATCTTGCATATTTTGCCATATAATCCATCTTTGAAAAAAGTGTTACCTTTGATATGAGAAGAACAAGCATAATAAGAGGTAAGAGCTTTAAGTTATTCGTAATTTCAACCATAATAACACAGAGTGAGACTGTCATTCGCATTGAACCGCCAAGAAACGAAGCAGCTCCAAGTAAAGCATACCTGCAAATTCCTTTGGTCATACAAAGTAGAAACTAAAGGACAATGTGATGATTCTGACCCATCAACTTATAAATGGGTCGATCTCTATGATAGATTTTTCACAGGTCAAATGGGTAAAATACAAAAATTGAAAAAATAAATAAATAGCTAAAAGTAGACGGTCAAAAGTCACCCAAAGTGAATTATTTATGCATATGACCTAATAAATTGCTTTAATCGTACTACCTTACTTTTTGCAATCAAATATAACAAAAATGTTTATATATATACTCATGGTCTCATGGATAGAAAATTTTCCAGGTTTTATAGACCCGTTCGTTTGAGTATAAAACAAAAGTACTCATTTTGACATGTTTCCACGTCTAACCACCACGACAGACATATGTAATTCTAGTAACTAAAGTCCCAAGAAAATGCAGATCAACTTATAAGGCATCACACATCAAAGATATTAACTTACGTTCCTTCTTCAATGTTCATCCTTGTGTAGAGTCTAACAACAAACATGCCAACAAGGCGTCCATAAGTTGATCCAATCATTATACCAGGAACAAACTGGCCAGCTGGAACAGCAGTACCAAACGTCACCACTGCCAACGAATAGAACATAACCTGAGGAGGAAGACATGCCAAAAATAGGGTTATCAAAACAAAAAGTTAAAGAGCAACAATACACTACACAGGGGCGAAGCTTTATAGGGGCCGGGGGGGGCGCCTGACCCCCCGAAATTTTTTTTGCGATATAGGGGGTATATAGTTTTCGTGTAGAAAAATTTCGGTATATTAGGTTTCGACCCCCCATTTTAATTGTGAAATTTCGGTATATTAGATCCGACCCCCTACTAAAAGTTGGCAAGCTTCGCCACTGACACTACATGTGCAAACAAATGTCACTATAAAAGAACTTATCGGAAAAATCATTGGTAGAATATAAAAGTTGATATTACATTAGGGTGCGTTTGGTATCCCCTATGGAATCAAACTATGACTATGAAAGTGATTCATTGTGTTTGTTTATGATGAGGGGGCCCACCACTATGACTATGAAAGTGAGATATATTCCATACTCCATATACATCAAGAGAGGGTGGAATGGATCTTTCATAGGTGAGGGACCCACCACTACTATCAAACTCATACCCATTGTCATTCATGGCAACATACCAAACCACCCAGATGTTTTAAATCAAATATATTTCTTGTAAAACATAAATGTTATTATTACATTAGACGTTTTAAATCAAATTTATTTCCTGTACAATACTGCCTATCAAGGCAAATTTATTACAGGTAGCAAGGTGTACCAAAAAGGTCAGCAGGCTCTGTGCGCTGTACTCGTGAATCGTTTTCGCACTGAACAGATTTCTTATGGCGTCATCCTGCAAATGATGAGGCTGCATGTGAGTAACATAATATTTTATATTAAAAAAAATTGATGCATCTGCCACGATTTTGCTGACCTGAGTGTTAAAGAAGATGGTTGCAAGATCGTTGTATTCGTGGTCCTTGGTACAAAAGAACTGCAAATATAAAGGGTAAAGCCATCAAGAAAATAACACAGCATATAACCAGAGCTTGCAATTTCGACTCATTTACTTGTGAATGGGTCTATTTGGGTTTTTTTTATTCAACGATTTAGATTATTAATATGGCGGTAAAAATGTTGTTTTTACAACTAATAAAACATTAAGGCAAATAATGTTTACAGGTCAACATAATCAGCTTAAATAGTGAGTCATATCTACCAAGCCAGTTACCCATCTTGCGAATTCAACATATAACCCATGTCATTTGTGGCAATACTAGATATAATGATCAACAATGAAACTTACATTTACATAATTGCCGTACATCCCTGGTGGACGAGGACATTCGATACCACTGTCTGTGTCAGGACATGGACTACATTTTCTAAAAAGAGGCAATCCAAATGAGATTACTGATGTTATTACGGAGATAACGCATGCTTCAATTATCTGTATTAATCATTCAAAGAATCAAGTTCAGTCATACATTCCATAAACATACATGAGTCAATAAACGCATACGGTAAGAGTAGTGCTTGACAAAACTTACTTTTACACGGTTTCCTTTTTTGTGTAGATAATTTCGACGCCAGTGTGTTATATAAAGTGTCAGCTGGTTAAATAAAGCTCCTGAAAAACATACATGGTTACCAAACTTAAATTGGCATACACACATACCCCTTATCTTGCAATAAAAATCGATAATTGCACTATCACATACCAAGAAGACCGCCTATGACGCCAATAATAGCCATTGGCAATAACTCTGCAAATGAGTAATCCTCTTGACCACTAAATATGGATTAGTGAGAAACCAACAATCGAAAAGAATCAAATATAAGAAAAGGAAATATCAGATTCTCACTCTGAAAGATCCCATATTATGAAACCCCCAGAACCGAAATGCCCACACAATTCGTTCTTACACCACCCCATAGCAGTACGCACTACTACCGCCACAACTGCAGAAGTGAAGAAAACACGCCACATAAGCTGACTCCTCCACCTTCATGCAAAAAAGCAAAACCAGTTATAATAATGTAACTTGTCCTACTAACTTCCCCCTATTTACAAACAAACTTTTGCGGTTTATGTCTTATATTATTGTGCAAATAAAGGTGGCAATAACTTTATTCTTAAAAATAATAATCTACTTTATTGGAAAGATTTAAAAGGTTGAATCGTTCCACTTTTAGCTATTTTACCCATATGACCCATTATAGAGAATAAAAACCGTATATCGAGTGAGAAGAAAACTTAAAATGAGAAGAATAAGAAATAACTATAACCACATATTTGAGATGCATCGACATGAATTAGATGCATCTCTATTCATTTAGATGCATCCCACTTAGTTGCGAAAGTGATTTTGAAGTGAAAACGATGCAAAGTAGTACTAGCAACAAATTTGACCCGCAGAGGACGAAAATACATAGGATTCGTTCAACTTGATGAAATGCATCTAATATATGTATATGCATATAATTTTTAGCTAGAAAATATATTATGGTGCATCTAAAAGATTAGAGATGCATCTAATTCAAGTCGATGCATCTCTAATGTGTAGTTATAGTTATTTCTCATCCTTCTCATTTTAAGGTTTCTTCTCATTTGATCCTAAGTCTTTTGAGTAAATGGATCGAAATGGCCGCCACATGTATAAGAAAAGAAACAGAACAAAAAGAGATGAGAATTTTACTTACCAAGATGTAACTTCCTCTAGAGCAAACAATACACCGCCAACGGGAGCTCTAAAAGCAGCAGCCACACCAGCTGCACATCCACATGTTACCTTTCAAAGACATTAAACTCATAAACATGGAAGATTAAAAAATAAATAAATAATTTAAACCATGGAAACTAATTGGTTCATCTACCAATCAAAAACACAAACTGATTTGTATCCCAAAAACCGATTTGCATCCTAATTGGTTTAGTTCGAACTGATCTAACCAAAAGAACATATACCCTACATGCAACCGACACCAATTTTTGTTTGCAAGGGTAGAGGTGAAACATATATTGCACATTAGGTATGTCACACTCACACACTTGAATGTTGTAGATAGATGAAATCATGAAAATAATCACATGGAGTATCAAATGTGCAAAAAGAAAATGTATTAGTTATCTTTTTCATTCATTATAGTGTGAAAATCTTCAACCCAAAATGGGCAGTGTTCAAACACAGTTATACAAAGCAAGAATAAACAAATATAATAGCACTTACAAGATCACGGCGATCACGATCACTCTTAAAGATCTGTAGCCACCTAGTACTCAGATGATATTTTGTGGATCCACCCTGAATGTTACAATAATAAACAAGAATATGTTAGCAGATCAAAAGTGAAGAATGGTAGAAAATTAAAACTTCATAACATGGGATGCAGGACCAATTATGTACTTTAAACCTTCAAGATGAAAGATAAAGAGAAATTTAGTATTAAAAAGGCAAAGCACAGGCAGCTTGAGAATAGAGTTCGCTTTCTTAAACTTGTTTCAAACTCCCTTTTTTCTGTCCTTTTCTAAAAAAAGGCAAACGAGCTACACTGAAACTAATGAACTGATAAACAAACACATGAATGAAGATTCGTTTGAACTAAAACATCCAATGACTGCATACATTATAGCTATTATCAGTTTATGAGCTCGTAGCCACTATATAACTTCAAGAACTAAATAATAAGACGTCAGAATGCCACTAAAACTTAAAAGTGATAATGACTATAAGAGAATTTAAGCAATTTTAGCATTCAAAACAAAAATTCAGATAAGATACAATAGCTTATCTGTTAACTAGTATAAGAGCGTAAGAAGAATAAAACAATGTTGTGCTTACTTGTCCAAGTAAGGAAGCAATACAAGCACCAATATGAACAAGAGGCCCTTCTTTACCAAGTGCCAGCCCACCACCCACAGATCCAATGCTTCCAAATATCTATAACATTGCATACATATGTCTTTGTAAGATCATTTAAAATTCAACAGTAATACATAACCTTCTGAAAATAGAAAATAGAAAATAGTATCACCTTTCCTATTAGGGTTCTAAACAGAAGAATGCCACGTGTATCAATTCCTGCACATTTTTATATATAAACCGTTCATAAGCCACGAAATTTAAAGAAAAAACATGAACAACATGCGCATTAAATGCAAAGGCTTACCGTTCAAATAACCCTTAATTTCAGGTATACCAGATCCTGCTGCTGCTGGAGCAAATTGTGTAATGATATAAACAGACGAAAAGACTAAAGCCAAGTTAATCATGGTATATACAATAAAGCCAGCCACATATGACTTCTGTATTATCCGAAAAGTCCATGAATATTTCCATCCAGCAAAATTCTCAACGGATATATTGATAAGAACGGCAGCTAACCCAGTGCCTAAACTCAACCATTGAAGAAAGAAAATATGTGAGAAGACTGGGAAAAATCTTAGAATCTGTACAAAGAGTAAAAGATACATGTATAATGAACGGTTAAAATTAGTAAGATAAATGGTTCATATTGTGCAAGCCCTGAGATTTAGTTAGTCTAAGTAGGGGTTCATATTGTAGGTAGATGCGACCAGATAATCACCCAAGTCTATCCTAAGGGCAATGTTCAAAAGGTTAGAAATTTACTTTGAGGTTATGATATGTGCAAAAGCAATTACGTGCAGGGCCGGGTAGGACCATTATTAAGGCCTTCTTTAAGTACTTCACCTCATATTATCTTATCCTAAACTTTCGAGTACAATGCATGACAACCATGCGTACATACTCATTATCTGTGCTTACTCCATTCATCCTCCACGTTTCAACCTTTAAAGCCAAAATCCCTCAAAGTTTTTTTAGGCATTTTAGTTGTAATAATCATACCTTAAACTAATACCTACAAGGTTGCTCTCCAACTCCATTCAATAGATAGGGAACTCAATGTTATTAACCAGTACCAACGATCACACGGCAAGGCCACTAGCCACACTAACCAAAGCCATAGTTAAACTAAGGGAGTGATAGCCTGATAGAATGTCCGTTTCTAAAAGTAATTACACGATACAAGATAATCAAAGTTAAATACTCAGCTGTAATATAACATGGAGCATGAGATGGTGTTTAGGTGCTATTTCACGTTATAAAATGATCACTGTCGATTTTGTCGAGTATTGGGCAACTAAAAAATATTCAAGGAGCCAATAGATAAAATAGGGGCAAAATTAGAAGCATTTAACTAGCTTTTCTAAAGCGGTAAATAAGTTATGCTATATCACGTAATCCTAACACTAGAAACAGATTAGTACTACTTGGAAGCAAAACTAGAGTCACATTATCAGCTTTAATTCAACACAGCACACAAGACTGTTTATAGATTCACTTCAACACAGCACACAATACTGCTTAAATTTACACTAATCACTTTCGCTTATGTTTTCGCAAAATTCTAGCTTACTAAGTAATTTTACTCCTTGAAAATACTACTGGAAACCACATGGCAATGCCATAATCACAAACCCAAGCTATTGAGAATAGAATCAACCAACTGACCACAGCTAAACTAAGAGAATGTCGTTTTACAATAGACGGTGTTTTAATGCACTTGCACTGCTTACATAACCATAATCACTTTCATTTCTGTAAGTGTTGATAAAATCCTAATCATTTAACGACCAACAGATAAAAGATAACTCGTGTTTATTCCAATTATTCGAAACTAGCGACAAATCCTGGATGATCTGGTGTAATAGTCCCTATTACAAGTCGAAACCGAAAGTACATATAAAATCGAGAGAAAACAAGTAGTTACCAATGCCAATAAGCAGAGCAAAAAACCATTTAACGCCAACGTAATACCAAACATATAACCTCCCTCTTCGCGCCTACAAATAAAATCACTTAACTAATCACTAAACATCAACAATTCATAACTAAATTTTATAAAAAAAGAAGAGCATAATATAAACCACCTGTTCTTGTCGATAGGCGTAGTTTTCGATAACTTCGTAATCGAGAGACTCGACTCCATCAAATCCAACACTTGTGAAAACACCGTCTCCATCATCTGTTTCACCGTCTTCTCCGTTTTCATCTTCAGTGTTTGGGAGTCGAGACCAGAGCAGTTTGGCGGTCTCGACTCCGTTCTGAAGATGATTTGATAACATTATAATTACTCAATTATAATGTTAGGGGATATAATTAGGGGGGTTTTTTTTTTTTTATGAAGATTTAGAAGAAGAAGAAGAAGAAGAAAGAGGATTAAATAATGAGTATTGTTTGTTTAAATAATTTGATGGATCTAGAAGTAGAATGAAGATGATAGTCTACTGATCAAACGTGGTTTTCAAAGACGCTTTTTTTTACTTCTACCTAACTGACGGATGAATATAATTTAAGTGTATATTTAACCCATTTTTTACATACCCAAATAGACACATTAGATTTTGTGCATGCATCACACTGTATTTTTTAGCTTAATGTTTTAGGTCTGACTAACACGTAAGAAAGTGGCTAGAAAGTTTAAATTTGAACGAAATAATGTTGTTTGTTTTTTTTATAATTGTCTGAATGATTTTAATTGCTTGTTTCTGCAATTTATTTAAGTAACTTATGTAGATATGAAACAAGACTTTTTATCATAAATATAACATAGTTAATAAACCATCAAATATATTATATTAACACGAGTCTTCAATCTCTTATCGAGTAAGAGGCAGTAAGATAAGTCTCCCACCTCTTACTGAGTAAGATATTATATGTCTAACTGGTCTGACTCAAAAGAAAAAAACAAACAAGCAAAACGTCTAACCACCTCTTACTGGTAAGAGTAAGAGGGCTAGTAAGATTTTTTTTTAAAAACAAACACAATCTTAATGAAAGCTTGTGAGCGTATATAATTTCTTATCCCTTTTTTTCTTAACTTTTTGACAGCAGATCCTGCAAGTCTTTTTTACATAAATCAGGAAGTAATATTGATGTTTAATAAGCAACTGAGGCCAAAATAAGACTTATTTATATGCCGAACAAGATAGGGTTACCCGCGCGTTGCAATGAGACGCAAAAATGATACATGTTATTTATACTTAATAAAAGATAAAGGTGTACAATCAAAAGTTAAATCGAAATCCGACATATGCATATAGTGCGAAAAAATTACCTTTAGGCGAACAAAGATAGCAAATCGGGTAATCATTAGATAAATTGATATCATTTTTTATCAACCACAACTTGTTAATTAATGTTGTAGTTAGAAAAAGAAAATCGTGTTGTACTCTTTTTAAGTGATTTATAAAGCTTGGAGTTTATTTTGCGCAATATTTAAAGTTAGGGAGAGATTTTTGTGCTTTATAAAAATTAACAAAACAGATCAAAAAATGATGCAAGAATGTTGAAAAGGAGGATGACAATCATTGGACTAACCACATAACTTCACTATTGTGTCCTCATCTTTAGTATAGAAATATTAAAAGAACTAGCTACTATTCATTAGATAGTAGTAAGAGTTTTTATGGATTATTGCTATTGAAAATTAAAACGAAAATGAAGATAAGAGACATACTTGTACAATCATTGTACTCGTATTTGTTTTTACTACAACGAAAATGTTGGTCTTTCTAATTTAGAACTCATGTACAAGTTTGAAATGGACCAAAAGGAGGCTGGTCTTATGCGCGTTTGTGACATAGAAGATTACTCACACATAGCGGCAGCGGTGTATATTGTTTGACAAAATTTGGTTAAGTCAATTTGTGTGTCCGTATTTTAGTTTATTGCAATTTTAGTTAGTTTTTTTTTTTTTTTTTTGGTCGTAAAACGAAATTCCTGTAAAAGTGATGTAAATTGAAAGGAAATTAATAAGTAAACGAGAGTGTTGAAAGTTTGTGGGCTAAATTGTAATTAACTATCTTAAAAAATAATAGATTTCATTTACATTTATTAATAAAAGCATATTATTAATTGAACCTTTCTTATTTTGAGAGTTTTAAGCAAAAAAAATTTACTTTTATATGTAGCAAAGAAGAGATATATACATACAATTTGGAATCTCATATAAGCAACATACTTCGAATATATTTACCTATCATTAGAAAGAACGAGAACACTACGATATTATAAGCCCAAAAATAGTACTAATATTTATATAATAATAATAATAATAATAATAATAATAATAATAAAAAAAATAAAAAAATAAAAAACTACAAAGGCTTCAAAACATTGCATTCAAACCCTTTATGCTTTTTATCACATAACCTTAGTGATCTTAGCTTATTTAATAAAGTCCAATGGGGTGTTCTTTTGCCATGATGTCAACATGGACGTAGTTTTCCCTTCTAAAGACGAGAATGACCCAATACAAGAGCCTATAAACACTAATAATGTTGAAACAACACCTCACATTCAATGCCGTATTTAGAAACACATCCCCAAAAACGAAATGGAAACAAAGAACAACCACACACGAAAAGGTGGGTCTATTTTTTGTATATGAACACGTCAACTTATTAAAATAAAATAAAAAACTAAGATATATGTTTAACAAGAGAAATAAGCTGATCATGTAACATATAACAAAATTTTAAGCATACAATCACTCACTTTGACATGTTATGAAAGTGAACCAAAACATATGTCATCAAAATACGTCAAAATTATTTCATAGAAATAAGCATGGATAAGTTTATTTTACAAGTATAGATAATGGTAATGTCGTATTTATAGATATCGCTGAGCAAGTGCGAACCATAAGCCACCAAGCTGCAAAACAAAGTTCCAATCAGTCTTGTTTTCAATCAATTTGAATGCCATCAACAACCAAATTTAGCAGTTTTTTATGCACTTAAATACGCTTTTGGGTGACTTTTAACCCGTTCGACCCATTTGAGGCATTTTCTTTTTTGTTAAATCCTTTAGCTTAACAAATTTGACCCATTAACATGCCAATGGAGCCATTTACATGTGAATGGATCTCAATTGCCATCTCTACTAAAGATAATCAGTTTACCTTGTAACGTGTCACAATCAAAGGAACGTTGAAACTTTACTCTCCTTGTGTTTATGAGGACTTTGATATTTCCGCGTACATTGAAGCTATTGCTTTGGAAAAATATGCCTTCGCTTGAGGTCTCTTGATCTATAAATGATAAAAAGAAGAAAAAAAAATAAGTGAAAACATGTTTTAGTTCACCAACATAATTCTGAAGTTTTCGCAGGTATTTTGTTTTCCTTAGCACTTCAGACATAGAAATACATTCTAAATCACAGTTAGTAAACATGCCTTGAATGTTGGAGTGAGCAGACCATTCTCCATAGTGAAAGGTTCAACCACCAAAGTCACAGCTTTTACACATTCGAAACCTCTTAACTGGAGATCAGGACATGAAATAAGAAAATCAAAATAAAGTTGCACACGTAATATTTGATGTTGTACATAGGTGGAAAAATAGGCTGGCCGGGAGGCTGGTAACCAGGTCAAAATAAGTTTGAGGTAGTAAACACTTGGGATATTTTGGGCGATTTTTAATCTACGTCGTTTCCGGTTTAACTCATTCTTTTTTTAACTATTACTTGTTTCACCTGTTAAAAATACAATATAACTGCATTTATCCATTCTCACATAAATGGGTTTAAAGTACCCGTGTAACATTTGTATGATCTAGCAGATGTATTACCTGAGCTTTCTTTGCAACCTGAGTCATATCGGCCAGGACAGCTGCCCTTGCTCTTGGATCATTGCAAAGCTGTTTTAAATCTTTATACTACGATAAAAAGAAGTGGTAGAAAAAAGAGTATTAGCATAAACAGCACACAAATGGCTTGCAAGACTACATTCGTGACACACGATTTTGTGTTGACGAGTCCAGCGATCAAAACGGAACTGAAGTGGAAGTGTGTTGCTATTTGTTACATTTTGCCCTACAATTTATCAGAACTGTGGCATCATTTGATCTAATTTCTTGCTAGCTTTTGTATTACACATCTACATGCCATAATCATAATACGTAAGTGATGTTCTATAAAACAAATTCCTGAATGCAATACATGAATTGGTACAAGCTATCGTAGAATAACAACATTCAGTTCATGTGCGTGACAGTTAGATTGGGTATATTATTATGAACTTTAAAAGTCACCTTAATGCCTTCAGCTGCTGCCCATGCTTTGAGCAAGTCCTGGTCCAGTGAGACAACCGCAACCAAGGAGGACTTCAGGCTATCACCTATCAACAAAGAACAAGTAAGCAATGGGTCAGTTTGGGTTATGTTTGTTATCTACAATGGGTCAAAATTAGCTAATAAAGAAAAAGGTCAAATGGGTCCAACGTGTCCAAAGTTTTGGGTCAACCCTAAGGAGTTACCCCATTTGGACCAGTACCCAACCTGTACCATTTGCCACCTCAAGATAATTGAAAAAAAGACACACCAGAAACAGAAATAAATGTAAAATCTATCATACCATACACAAAGCACTGAGCAACAAACTTGGAGTTGACATATACATTCTCAATTTTCTCAGCGGCTACATATTCTCCTTGTGATAATTTGAAAATGTTCTTCTTCCTGACAAAATATAAGTATAGTACATAAATCTTAAAAAGACTAAATACTCACCGAAAATACTCAGCCGGATATTATCACATACTCTAATACTAGTATAAAGAAATCAACACCCTTAAATTATGTGCTTACCTATCAATTATCTTTAAGCGACCTTCAGGTAGCCATAACCCGATATCCCCTGTATGAAGCCACCCGTCTTCATCAATGATTTCTCTCCTAAACAGTCAAATAGCATACAGTCAAATACTTTAACCTGTAGTACAGGTTCTAAGAGTATAGCCAATTTGTAGGGTCAATCGAGTCAGGTAATGGGTCAAATATGATTATAAGAATTATTGTGCCAGATTCTTATTTTTTTTGGAACACCAAAAAAATTAATTAATATGAATTTGTTTATTTCAGAGACAAGAACAGAAATTTCTTGTATAAAACAATTAGGATGTTCCATTTTAGCCATTTTATTACCCGTTTGACCAGCTAGAGATAACACATAGCCCAAATCAGCCAATTCATAAGTAAATCAGTCGAAATTGCTGCCTATTTCAGATAAATAATGGAAGCAGGATAGATAGAAAAAAAAAAAAAAAAAAAAAAAAAAAAAGTACGTTTGTACTTCATCTTTATAGTAGCCTTGGAACACAGTTGGCCCTCTTACACAAATCTCGCCACGTGGATGAGGCTGATCTGCTGATGTATAGTCCATTTCTGGAACATCTACTAATTTAATTTCTGAAACAGAAGCAAAATACATAAAATCAAATCACAGAGATTGTCATAGCGAAAAACACAAAACCATAGTTGTCAATTTCAAATTTAAGCATAACCACTAAGTCAGCCTGAAACCTGTCAATACATGTTATAAAGTATAAGCCAAAAATACTGAAAATATTCACAAGAACAGTCTTTTCCAGTATTCTGATTCGCTAACACAATCATAAATTTTCATGAATCAAATCTGAATCTCAAATCTTGACAATTATGCATGAAACAATAGAATAAATGGAACATATAAAAAGGAAACAAGATATGTAAAAGAAAATAATTCAAGAAATGCCCTTACTTGATGATATTCCTGTGCTACATAGATTATTTAGTATAATGTAAAAGTGACGCTTTCCCCATTCTTTATACAAAGCAAGTTAAACTTTACTGTTATACATACTATTGCCCATGTAGCTGAGATGGAAAAAACCGAAAAATGGTTTGCACTTAAAGGGTCAATACTTAATTCTAAGTAAATCAACACTGAGAAACAATATCATTACTCATGAGTATTTCAAGAACTAACCACAAGCAGGACATGGAGAGCCCACATGCCCACATAGGTTGTCACCGAAATCCATAGTGCTTATGACACAAGAATTTTCTGTCATCCCGTAACCTTCAAGAAAAACACAACCAAAGCACCTGTTGAAATGAAACGACTTGTTAGCAACAATAAAAAAAGACATTGAAGTGAACCAATGACTGGCAGATAATTGACCTACACTCTCAGAAATTCTAAAACATCAGGAGACAATGGCGAAGCAGCTGAAAGCATAAAACGAACTCGTCCTCCAAGCATTCCTTTTATTTTATTGAAGACCAAAGTGTCCCACATTGCAGATGAATTATTGCCTGAAAGTTAATTCAAAACTCCTATTATACTCCTTAATGATACTAGAGATGGCAAAGACATGCAGGTTGTTAAACGAGTCTCAGGGTAGGATCAGAAGTAATTTTTTAGCACAGGTTGTGATGACCTGCAACAACTATTTGTACACTTTCAAAAGATAAGGCATGATAATGATTGGAAATCAAAATCAGCTTTACTACTATACCGTCTAATATTGCTTGTCTCTTAGCATCATATGCAGCATTGAATAATCTCTGCCTTAGAACACCAGATGATTGTACAGCACTTGTAATGCTGCATTAAAAAAAAAAAAAAAAAAAAATCTCTGTAGTAAGTTGCTGAAGCGACATAGAATGCCCTAAGTAATACGCTTGTAGAGCCAATTACCTAGCATATAGTCTGTTAAATACTCGAGGAACGCCGAAGAATACAGTAGGTCTTAGAGATACCATATCATCCATTAGTTTCAAACTGTCCTGTACCCAATAACATAAATAGAACAACCACACAAACATAAGTCATTAGACGTAGCAATTTTCAACCAATTTATACTCAAATGGGTCGATATGAAGGGGCCAGACATCTTAAAGTGTTAAAATACATAGAACCTTCTTAACCGCTTTGTTATAAGGAAGATTACTTACACCCTGGTTAAACCCGATTCCAACTCCAAAATAAGCCAACATGACTTGGGTACTCCTTTCGAATATATGTGCCAAAGGAAGATATGATATATATCTGCAACACAACGTAATATATATTTGGTAACATAAGATCACTTATGACTTGGGTGCTCCTTTTGTTAATTGAATGACTCACATGTCTGAAGGGTAGAATTTCATTTGCAAAGCTTGACCAGCATTGTTTGCAATTAAGTTTCCATGAGAAACTACAGCGCCCTGGAAGAGATGAGAAAATTCAGAATAAAGGAGTCAAACATAAAAATTATGAGGCGAGACTCATGCAAAATGGGATGAGAACCTTTGGCTTCCCAGTGGTTCCACTTGTATAGCATATAGTGGCTATATCCTCTGGTTTCGGTGGACAGAATGGTTTTGGGTATTCTTGGCCCTGAAAAAAATCATGCACGTCATATTCTAGAAATTTGTACATATGTATAGCTAATGGGTTCAACTTGAATAACTTTAGTTCAACACTTCAACATATAATACATAATCCCTACAGTAAGGTGCTCATACAATAGAAATAATCCAAAATTACCTGACTCTGCAGTCTCGTATATGTTATGATCTCAACATTTCTTTGCAACGGAAGGGATGCTAAGTAATCATTGCTTGCTCCAATCACCTTGACAGTGGTAAATCAGAATGGTGAAAAAGGCGAGTCAAGTAACAGGGTGGGTCAAAATGGTTAAGGTATGGGTCAAAACGAGACGGGTCAGGTTGACTTGAAAGACTCTGTGTCCTTCTCAGAAAATTGTTGTAAGTAATATGTGTGTTCATAGTAATCTATGTTTTTTGTAAAATGGGATTTAGTAGGTTGCACTGTTGTACGTATAAAAAGTATAATTTGGCCGATTTCGACCCCTTTTTTTAGCCAACCTTTTCTTTTTTACATTGTTGACCCATTAGAGATAAAACATGACCCAAAATTGACCCGCACATACAAAAACTGGGTCAAAATTGACAGCTCGAGTCCTTTTCATCCGGATTGTTAGCACTAATGCTACTAAAAGATTGAGTTACATACCACTATTAGACGCACCGAAGGAATTTCAGACAAGTAGCTCAGCAACTGAAATTTGGCACACGTATAAGACGAGACAGAAATAAGAAATCTCAAAAAACTAAAGTGATTCTGTAATGATATTTAATATGGCTAGTTTTTGTGAATGATGTAAGATACAAAAAGTAGTTCAGTGTAAAACCGAACATAACAAGCTCACATCTTTTAATGTTTGTGGCACACAAAAGACAACTTGCACATCTGCATGATTGACAATGAACTTTACAGCATCCGGACCTGTTGTACGAAAGATAATACAAGAATAAAAAGCAACACAAAATGAAACTCAGCCAAATTAACTTTTATGTAACTATTTCCAAGACAGAAGGCCACATAAAAGTACCAAGAGTATCATATAAAGGAACTGATATGTATGAATATGCAGAGCATGCATGATCCACTATTAGCCACTCTGGTCTGTTGTTAAAATATAGTCCGACACAAGAACCCTGTTGCAAGCCAAAGAGATAAACATTTGGATGATGAAAAATTACAGAAACAAATGCAGCTTGTCTTCCAATAAGGTAAAAATAACAAAAATACACCGTGCCCAACTACCGAAAAGTTGTTTTGGATCCGTTTTTAATCACCAACATTTTTCAGTTAGTAGTACTACGTGTGAAGTTAAAATTACATTCAACAAGAAATAGCCTTCTTAGTGTTCAAAGGTGAAACATACTGCTGCTGTTTCAGAATAAATATCACTTGTCTTAAAGGGAACGAGTAATTTTGATTAGCTTGCCTTGGGGATCCCATGATGTACTAAACCGGAACCAACTTCCAAGCGAGCAATACCTGCTTCCCTGTAGGTCATCCACTTGTACCTGGAAAATAATACATAAATATATCGAGTATTTCAAGAAAAGAAACCTTTGAAAATATATACTTGACTTACTCCCCAACTGTTCCGTCTACTCCAACTCGTGTTCCGAGGTATTTGTAATCCCCATACGTCTCCACAGAATGCCTATATAGAAAGAGCGAATAACAACAATTTCGTCATGCAAACCAATAATTAGAGGTTGCAAATTGATGGGTCGAAACGGGTGAAAGTATGGGATGATTCGAAACACTTTTTTCATAAAATTATATAAATAGTTAGTGTCATTTATGAAATTAAATATATAAATTATACTTTCACCCGTTATTAAATGACATAAGCTGGATCTCGAAAGATAAAAATTACGTCTACGCTGACCAGTTGCTAGGAGTAAATGGAGGCTTACACAAAGTTATCATGTAACGTAGCTATTTCAGGATGACCACGATATCTACTCACAAGCTTCAAAGGTGAAACAGCAGATCTGTCACAGAAAGAAAGGTATGTAAATGACGACATTAGCCAATAGTTATAGATCACTGTAAAGAGATGACTCGTACCTGTACACATTCCACTTTCCTGTCTGCAATTTTTCAGGAAGAACAACACTGTAACCTTGTTCTGCCAACATACAACATCAGCATAAATGAAATTGAGATAAATAATATTACGTTCTGATTATGATCAACTCTTCTGTTTGGACTAATTGATCATGCTTCATTAAATTTCATGTATTCCATCATCGCTTAAGATAGAATCGTCTAAGAGAGTAGCTATCAAAAGGCAAAAGTTGATTTGTATCTAAAACCTCCAAGAATATGTTATTATTGTTTTAGCCCAAATTTGCAGGAAAAATTATATTGTCTTAAGGGATGGAGTATAAAATATATCTTGTAACAAGGAACATCAACCCTCACAGATAAAAAAAGTTTCTACTTGCAACAGATACCAACAGATTACATGCTCTTTAAATTACGTTAATTAGCATTTAGCAAATTACTTTCATATTCTTACTAATCATAATAACCAACTTATAATTTCTTACCACTCATCAACAACCTACTTTAACTACATGTGGCTATGATTGGTAACATGATTATATAAAACGTTGGGTGTGTTTGGCAAAACTAGCTAGAGCTATATTTTAAAAGCTACTCAAAGTATCTTACACTTTTTCAGCCAAAGCGTTTTGCAGCAACTAATGTTTAGCGTTAGAAATAAAAAGCTTGCTTGGCAAGGAGCGTGTAGCATTTTGAATTTTGTTTAAATGCTACTCAAAGAAGCGTTGAAATATAAGCCCTATTGGTTCATGCTACCACTAGTTTTGCCAAGAAAAGCCTTTATATTTTGAAGAAGCTTATTTCTTTAAAGAAAATAAGTTTTAGCTCATATAAGCTTGCGCGCCAAATATGGCCCTTATATAAATGTCAGTAGTTTCTACTTTCTGGTATATTTGATATTTCAATATCCACGCACATAAAATTATGGGTGACAATTCTTGACACGACACGATAACCGACACGAAGTTAAACAGGTCTACCCGTTTAATAAACGGGTCATGTTTGGGTTGAGCAAGTATTAAATAGGTCAACCTGTGAACCTGTTTAAGTATGTAAGCGTCTAAAAACTAGAATATATAACTTGGATTATGTGTAGGATTTTGATTTAAATGTATTATGTGTAGAATATGTACTTTATATGACTTAATTAAAATTATAGCTTGGATATTATTAAAGTTGTTGTATAGGTATTTATATGTTATTTATTTAAACTAAATCAACAAATCATAAACTTTCTTCACCACTCGACCTATTTACTTAAACAAGTTAAACAGGTCACAACGAATTACATATAGTCGTGTTTGGGTAGAGTTTATACCAACCCGCCACCCCGCCAACCCAAATAAGTCAACCCGAACACGACTCGATTGTCACCCCTATATAAACTAACATGGAAAAAAATAATAATAATAATAATAATAATCAACATGAAATATTCACCAGCAACATGGAGTATAAGAAAACTTGATACTGTCCCATGATAAGCATAAAAACTGTCAAAAGTCACTCTAAACCAATAAAATGTCACTCAACTTTTATTAAATTATCACTAAAACTTATAGGTTGACACTTATTTTGAAACTAAAACGGTAACGCAAATATGTTATATAACAAAAATATAAGAAAATGAAGGATAAATAATATATATATATACCTAAAAAGTATTCAGCAGCAGTTTGATGAGGCCTGAGAACAGAGCTACTGGTATCGGGTTCATGCAGAAAATGTTTTTGGATCACTTGAATCCGGCGTTGACTTTTTGAATCCATTGGTTAACTTTTTGTATGTTTTGTTTGATACAAGTCCAAGATTTTAAAAAGCACCCGACAACGGTAACTGTTTTCTTTTTATGATTTCTACATTTTTTTTTTTTAGTAATGCCACCTGGTCTACTTAACCAACGACCTGGTTTGACTATGTGGGATCTAGAAGTTCTGACGTAAGAAATATAAGAAAATAAATATAAGTTATTTATATGAGGCAAGTAAATTAAAATAAGAGTAAACCTCATTTTTGGTCCTTGTGGTTGTACCAATATTTCACTTTTGGTCCAAAATTCAAAAAAAGTTTGATTTTAGTCCAAAAGTACACGTGGCTTGCAATTTTGGTCCAAATATTAACGTCTCCGTCAATATAACCGTTGGCTTTTACATGTTCCACTCACGTGAGGGCATAAGTGTCTTTCTACTAATAAATTTATTCCTCTTTTATAATAAATACAAACCCACCCACTTTGCTACTCACCTCCCCCATTTTTTGAGAACAAAAAAAAACCCAAACATGGTTCGTTGCCCTCGCTGTGGCTCACCAGCGGTTATAAAAACTTCATGGACACAATTTAATCCAGGAAGACGTTTCTACTGTTGTGCTAAAAGGGTAAGCAATGAATTTATATGAATTTATATTTTCCCCAATTTTGATTTTGACCTAATTTTGAAATATGCTTTAATTAGGGTTCCAATCATGGGATTATTGATTGGTATGATCCACCAATGTGTAATCGAGCTGTGCAAATCATTCCTGGGTTATTACGCAACATGAATGAGTCACAAGCTATTGTTGCTGAAAATCGTGGAACAATAAGAAGGTTGAAAATGATGTTAGTTTTTAGTTGGGTATTTGTCGTCATTTTATATGTTTTCAAATGATGTTAGGGTTTAGTTTGATTTTAGTTGGGTTGACTTGTAATGGCAGTCAATATGTAGTTGTGACTTTTGTTTAATGGCAGTCCAAATGTAGTTGTGAATTTTGTGTAATGAAGTACTTTGAATGAATGAATGAAATGAAGTTGCTATTGTAATGCAGCTGTAATGTACTTGTGATGGTTTGCATGACCATAAATAAAAATGTTGACTTTTTAAAGTCAACATTCTAGTATAATAAGTGAACCTAATTTTCAGCTGTATAATGTACTTGTGATGTTAATGCTATGGCAGTTTATTTAATGAATTATAAATGTTATCTGTTTTGGTTTGGTAAATTACATACTTGACTTATCAAAGTCAAACATAACCAATTTTCCAACATGAACACACAGTTAACAAAAGTAAATAACACTTAATAAAAGTCAAACATAACAAAGTCTTACAAATAGACATTACCAAGTCTTACATAACATAACACTGCCTTACATAACACATGAAAGACTAACTTAAAAGTCAAACATAAGAAATTCAAACATAACAGTCTTACAAAAGATTGTTTAACTTAACAAAGTCAAACATAACAGACTTACATAACAAAGCCTTTAAAAAAACCATTTGCAGTCCTTTTTCTTGGTGAGCTCCTTGTTGGTGCAGCTGGCCTAACAACAGATGGAGATGGGTTCACATTTGTTGCAGATGGGTTAACAACAGGTGGAGATGGCCTAACAACAGATGGCCTATGAGTTGGTGCAGGTTGTCTAACACTTGCAGATGGTTGTGATGGCTTGAATCTTTGACCTTTGCATGATCTTTTGTTATGACCTGATTGACCACAATTTTTGCAAGTTATACTTTTACCTTGCCTACTTAGCCTTTGACCATTTTTCACCATGTTATCATATATCTCAGCTGCACTTTTCCTCCTCTTTTTTGGTGGTCTACCAACAGGTGGGTGATAGTCTGGTGGTGTTATTGTGATTGGGTTTGATGACTTTTCCCACATATCTGGTCCCCTAGTTGGATTTACCTTGAACCTATACATCTCTTGCCAAGTAGACAACCAATAACATTCACTTACCCAAGTCTCAGGTATTCCAGGGTCCATCCCATTGCTAGCCATGTCCCAGATGCATGCCACTGCATGCTTGCATGGCATTCCTGTGAGTTCCCACTTCTTACATGAGCAAGTCCTCTGATTCATGTTCACAACACATTGATCTCCATGAGGACCAGTTGCTTGATATCTATCTCCTCCATTCCATGTAACAATGACATCTGCAGCATTCTTTTTAATGAAATTGAACATCTTTTTGGCATTAGGTGTAAGAGGTCCATCACTCTTGCTGATCTTTTGTTGCACAATGACTATCCTTTTCATAAGATAGTGTCTAATGAATTCTAGGCAACTGATGATGGGCTTATCCCTGCCATCTAATAGTTGTCTGTTGAGAACCTCACACATATTGTTCAACAGAACATCACACTTTGGTCTTCCTATATTGACAAAATCATTGACAACACATTAGATAACAATACCAACATAATTGTCTAACATTAATTAGCATTAATATTGTTCATATTCTTACCAGAGAAATGAGACCTGCTCCAATGTTGAGGTGGAATCAATTTCAGCCAATCATAAAGTTCCTTATTAGTTTTTCTAATTTCATCCATGTTTTTTTCAAACAACTGCACAGTAGGTGATGTTGCACACCTCCACAACAATTCTTTAAATTGTTGCCCCCTCCATTCTAATTTCATATTGTCATAGATATGTTTCAAACAATATCTATGCTCAGCTGCTGGGAACATTTCTTGCAGGGCAGGTATAAGACCCTGACACACAAGTTCAAATACAATGAAATTATAATAGGTGCAGTGCATGAATAACAAAATAAATGCATTGAAAATCATTTAGTAAGTACCTTTTGTCTATCTGTCACAAAAGTGAAATTTGAATTCTTGAATAGCTCCAAGTCATCTCCTAGGCAGTCTAGAAACCACTTCCAAGCTGCTTTGTTTTCAGACTCAACCACTGCATAAGCCAAGGGATATATCCCATTATTTGGATCAACTCCCACTGCAGTCAATATCTGTCCTGGATATGGTCCAGACATGAAACAACCATCAAGACCCAAGAGATCTCTCTTTCCAGCTTTAAATCCACCTTTTAAACCTCCCAAGCATACATAGATTCTTCTGAATTGCCTTGTTGGACTACCTGGTGCACAGTTTCTATCCACATCAATCTTTATAGTTGTGTCTGGATTTTGTGCTTGCAATTCTAAGGCATAGTCTCTTAACCTAGCATACTGCTGGATGTAATCCCCTTCAAGCCTATCTTTTGCCATTTGTTTTGCCCTAAAAACTTTTGTACTTGAAACACCTAATTCATATTTCTGTTGTATTTGATCTTTCAAAGCAGCTAAAGGTATCTTGGGGTTTGGTTTTATTGATTCTTGTACTACTTTGAAAAGAAACTGAGCTGTACACCTTTTCACATTTCTTGTTTGTAAACAAGTATGGTTATCTTCAAAGATCTTCACATACCAAGTTTCTTCCTTTGATTTTGAACAATGTAGCAGCCATGGACAAGATTGAGTATCTATAACATTGACATTAGGGTTTTCAATCTGTGATCCACTAGCCCTAGCACATGGTGTCTTTTTTTTCTTAACCTTCTTGGGCTTCTCAACCTGTGATCCAGTTGGCCCACTAGGCCCAAACTGAGATTCACTAAAAACAGGTACAATCCCTCTACACTCTGCCCTTACCCTGGTTTTATCATTCTTTTTCAAGTATATATCCCTTCTTGATTCAACTGAAATTCTTGTAACCATCTCCTTTATCAAACCTTTGTTACCAAAAGTTTGCCCGACAAAAAAGTTGTCACTATAGAACTTCCCATCTACAGGTTTGTGTTGATTTGCTAACTTTTTTAAGGCTCTTTTCCTATTACACTCTGGATCATCTGAATCAGTGCCACTTCCAAAAGCTTCCAAGTCTTCTTCTTCTAAACATGGTTCATTTAGTTCAACTGTTTCATCTTGGCCCTCATTACATCCTACCCACTCAACATTAGCATCAGTGTGCTTCCTAAAATCTTCCATATCAACCTCAAAATCACCAATACTATTTTCCCCCTCCATATCAAAATCGCTATCTTCACTGTCATCACTATCATAACTATCAGAACTTTCCTCAGTACCATCACTCTGTTTACTATGATCACTAACTACAGTATCTGCATTGTTTGGTTCACTAACACTGGGATTATCATTTGGGTCAGTTTGCTTAGGCCTAGCACTTGACTCTCCATTTTCAGGGTCTAGGTCACAAAAGAATGGATCAAAGTCATCTTCTAAGTTAGGAACCTCATTTGGGCCAGGTACTTAAGGAAGGTCAACAGGGTGCATAACATACAACTCAATGAGTTTACACTTATCAACATGCTTTATCAACCCCAAAACATCACTGTCATTGTGTAACATATAAAGACCAGTATCTAAATTGCCATTTGGAATTTTATAGCAATATTGCATATTCTGATTGACATAACCTAAGCCTGCTAACATACTTTTTACTTCAACAATTGAAAACCCATCTGCATCAATTTGATCAAACCAACTTACATTTCCATCATTGTAGACACGCTTTGGTGACCTAGTAAAGTAACCACCATGGTGTATTTCTAGGGAGAAAATAGTTGGAAATTGACCTGTTGCAACAAAAAAGATGATTTAAAACTCCCAACATTGACAAATTTGTACAAACCATTAAACCCCCAATACAACCATCAACCCTAAATTACAATAACATAAGTAACTTACTGTAGACTTTGTAGGGATCAAGTGTACGACCAACATGTCTCAATACCCATTGACAAAGCAACATTTAGGGTTCTTCTCGATTAGGGCCTTTTTTTTTGGGATGATTTTGATCGTGTGAAGTATGAGGATCATATGTGAAATCAATGTTTTTAGGGTAATATACCCACTTTCAATTAGCGGGAACCGTAAAAGGACCAACATACCCTTGTGAACTTATAATAAAATAATGAATAAGTCACGTGTTTCTCACATGACACACGTATTGACGGAAACGTTAATATTTGGACCAAAATTGCAAGCCACGTGTACTTTTGGACTAAAATCAAACTTTTTTTGAATTTTGGACCAAAAGTGAAATATTGGTACAACCACAAGGACCAAAAATGAGGTTTACTCTAAATTAAAATAAGAAGGGGTGAGAAGTGATCATAACCACACATTTGAGATGTAACGACTTACATTAGATGTATCTCTATTCATTTAGATGCACCCCTATAAGTTTCGAAAGTTATTTTGAAGTGTAAGTGCTGCAAATTAATTTTTACGATTTTAACACATGTAGAGAAGCAAAATAAAAGAGAAATCATGAAATGCATCTAATATGCGTCTATGCATCCAATTAAAAGTTAGAAAACATATTATGATGCATCTAAGATTATAGAGATGCATTTAATTTAGGTCGGTGCATCTCGTATATTTGGTTATAGTTATTTCTCATCCTTCTTATTTTAAGATTACTTCTCATTTAATCCAAACTCTATGCCGGGTATTTCATTTTCAGTCCAATAGTTTAAAAAATCTCAAATCCACTCCAAAACCTGACGACCCGTAACAAGTTCAGTCCATTTTTGTTAGGTCACAATATTAATCACACAAAAGATATATTCTAGAGAGAGAAAGTAAGAGAGAGAGAGAGATGGAAGGAACTTGTATAAGTAATAAAGAAAGTTTCATTAACCAATAACCAACCCCCTCTCCCTTCAAGGGAGGGGGTATTTATAGTCTTTACAACATAAGGGGCATTTCCCTAATAACAAATAATAGGCCGCTCATGGGCTTGCTTCATGAGCGGGTCTTGTAACTAACATACAAGCCTTATAGTTTACGACCTAATACATATACTAAATGACCGGCACTTTATAATGATTACACGTAATCCCAACAATCTCCCCCTAAGGGTTGGTCATTTCAATACTTAGGTCGTCTGACGTCTTCTTTGCTTCTTTGGCTTTGACGTCTTTTGTATCTTTGTTCTTTGTTCTTGTTATGTGTGATATGATAATGTTGTGATCTGCCTTTCATCAACGTCTTTAATTCCGGTGTCTTTACGTCTTTTCCACCATGCTCATACTTCTTTTGACTTTGATCTTTAACTTTTGAACGTTTGCTTTGCTTTGATGTGAGAACATTCTTTGTGATGTTAGTATGAGCATGTGAAAATTGATGTAGTGTTGATGATGGTAATGGTGGTGGTGGAACTCCCGGTCTCCATAAGTACCTGCATGAAAACAGTTAGCAATAAAGCATCCAACACTTACAGGTTCGGACTTCAAGATCGTTAACAGCATAGTGTAAAAACTTTCTCTAATTCTTGCCAAGGCCGTTCCTGAATCGGATGCCCCCAAGAGGGCTTACACAGATACACCGAAGTGTATCAACGATTCAAGTGAGCCGCTGAAGTATACCGAAGTATCACTCCACGAGTGTAGACCGTTTGAAACCACCGCGAACACTAAGCGTAACCCACAAGGGATTACCGAAGTGACCTGCTGTCAGGGCTGTTTGATGTTCACCCTGGCAGGAATTTCCAATCAATCACTGAGAATCACAATTGTTAATTTCCTCAAGAATGTTCTTGGAAGATTGCTAAGATCTGCGTACGACTCTTGTTATTTACAACTGGTGTCCTTAATGTTGAACAACCAGTGTAGAAATATTAAGTGTTCCTAAGAGATCTTTTGATGTATCTCGCGGCTCTAGACTTGATTTGGTGCATTTTGATTTAAGTCATCGAAGGCATGGAGCAGAGTGCCTCCTTTTCAATATCAACACATATCGAAGTGAGAGGTCGATAGATTATGCGAGGTTCTTTGTGAGAAATGAAACAAGCATCTTTTGAGAGATACTTGAGTGGCTAGAAGGTTTAGTGCAATGCGTCACTGGGTCCATGACGGCTTGTCTTCAATCCCGGTGTCACCGTAGTAACTATCAGTAGCATATGAATTGAACCCGGTTTTTTCCCTAAGGTTGAACATCTTGAGGGCTATTTCTTTTCACCATTTCATTTACTTTTCTTTTTAATTCTTCAACCCCTTCTTTCTCCTTTCATTTATTTTCTCCTTTTTTAATCATACCTAAGGACTTCTAGTTCTAAACTATTAGTATTGTCCATGGGTAGATCCCTCCGGTTCTGGCGAATCATAGGACGTATTTCCTAACCTTAGTCACCTTATAACTCCATGACTATCCTATGTTGCCATAAACCTTTCATTTGAAAAATCTCTCAAAGTGTTTATGATTATAAAACATATTTTGTTAACACCTTGAGAGTTTTGCTTTTTCAGAAATACTCCCCCTTCACATGTGCTCATAAGTTTTTAAGATAAATTTTACATGTTTGGTGGAGTTTGCACTTTTGAATTGATTGATTTTCAGTGAACATGACCGATTCGAGACACGCTTATATCACTAGTTAGACTAGCTTGAAGTTATTACCCGTCCTAGTCATATTCAAAGAAAATCTCTCGAAACGGTACTCTCTACTCAGACAAGTCCTATTCGAGACACGCTTACATCACTGGTTAGACCAGCTTGAAGTTATTACCCGTCCAAGACAAGTCCTTTCGATTAATGACATTTAAGTTTCATCAATTCTTGGGTAAAATATGAGTCGAGCTCATGCGAGATTTCATACTTCACACTCATATTTTAATCATATTTTTATTCTTCCCCTCAAAAATAGCATATTGATGTTGTTTTTGGAAAACATTTTGATTAAAATATGCTTTTTGAGGTTTGTGGGAAGAATCCAACAAGAACTTTTTGTTTTAGAACAAAGATTTGTTTCAAGTACTCCCCCTCAACAAGTGAAATCATTTTTTGAGGTTTTAAACACGAGAGGGAATACTTGTTCTTTTGAGCAGAATTTTGAAAAACTTATCAAAATTTTGATTAATTCTACGCATAATTAAGAAGCTTTCGCTCCTTATATTAGGATTGAGGCACTGAAGCCTACCTCAGGGTCCTTTCTTTACAAGGTACGGGTTGTGCACTGTTATGTGTACACAAGCCATAGTCATGCATAAGCAATATATAATGATGAAAAACAAATGACATTTATACCAATGATTACTCAGGACGATGAAATGTGAGAATGTTAGGATCCTTAGCTCTTCCCCCCACATAGCTTTCCAATCTCCTCATTTAAACCCGGTGCTTGAGCATGTAGTCAATACGTGCTAAGAACTTGACTGCCTGCTTTACATCGTTTCGTCTCCATGTCATGTGTCGTAACCAACCTTGATTACGCCCTTCTGTATGGTTTTCTAGAATATGATCAAGCACAGACCTGACTTGTACCAAAGTTTCATCACTGAATTTGTGAATGTCTTCATATCCCATGAACTTTGGTCTCCCAGATCTAACGTATACTACTCCAAATGGTCTTTTGATAAATGAATATGGCTTCATTTCTGCGATTCCCGGAGGTCTAAGATCAGGTTTGATGAGGTTGTGTTTCTTCTGGTAACTTTCAACACCGTGGTGAACATCTTCGACTCTTGTCTTTATTACTATTCTACAGATGTAAAGAAGTAAGGAGTTGATGATGTCGTATTGAAGGCTGCCAGGGAGATGCTCGATTTTTCCTTGTATCTTAAGCAAGTACATATCTTCAATATCGTTGAGATTCAAATGAGGATAGTCTGCTTCGTTGAACGAGTACTCCTTGTCATCTTGTCTTCGAACCATGATCTTTGTCAGAAAGTTGTACCCATATTTTGATTCTGTTTCAGCACTCTTGATGGAAAGGATCTTTTGTTTGTAGTTTACCTTGTGTTTCGAAGTAAACGTCAGTTTCCATTTGTAGAAACATTTGCCCATCTCTGGCCAGTGAAAAACTCCTAGAACAGCTTCATCATTATAATCAGCAATTGAAGTGCTGAACAAGTCTCCAATCTGTTCTTCGAGTCCTTCTTATACATAAGTAGCAGCTTTGAATTTGGTAAGAGACGTAGCATATCGTTTCTCTGGATCAATGTTCCCATATATCAAATACTCCAAGTCATGATTGAAGAAATACGCCTTAGGAATCTTGGGATTGTGAGCTTGACCAATGAGCGCTAAAGGTTGAGAATAGTCACGAAACTTGAATGTGTCGGGTTCATGTGAAGATCTTGCAACATCCCAACTAACATTCTCTAATAAGGCTCTAGCAACTTGTTCAAGATTGTATTCAAATTCCAGTTGAGAAGTAATAGATGTCTTGAACTGTGAGAAGCCTGCTTTTCGGATATTAACAATATCAGACAGTTGTAGTTTCTGGATCTTCATCACCTGCTTAAGTTTCTTTGTGAAATCCACAACTGAGCCTTCTGCAGGAACTTTGTCTTCTGGAATGTCAAGATATGCATCCACCATTTCTTCAAACCAATCAAACTTCTCAGCAGATGGATCAATCCATTCAGGAACAGGTTGCATTGGTGCATCCGCAGGTGGTTCAGGAATAGCTTCAGCTTCGTTGTTGTGTGTGATGTCATCATGAGGTTCAGCATCATCAAATGTTCCAGTATCTTGTGGTACTAGTTCTTCTTCGCCAGTATATTGAAATTTGGATGATTGCAGTTTAGCCGTAGGTTCATTCATTCGTGTACGTTTGTCTCTCGGCTTAGCTTGGTCATCTTTGTCAGAATCATCATGACGACATTTGCTTGACTTGACCTTTTTGCATGGATCATCTTTCTTTTCAGCTTTCTTCATTAACTTGATCAATGCTTTGCGAAGTTCACTTTCTTCTGGATCATTGACAATGGCTTCAAGCAATTGACCTTTGAGATCTGCGGCGGATGGATTTGATGGTTTAGTTTGAATAGTAAGAGGTCTTGTTTGAATATGATGAGCAACTATTCCATCAAGCTTTCTCTTGACATATTCCTTCATAACTGATGGAAGTGTTTCTTGAAGGTGTTTGCCGATCTCTCTTGGTAAGTTGTTGTTGAAGAAATCTTCCATTGCTTAAGACACATCATACGTCTTGAACTCATCAATGTCTTGTTGCTGTGACTTAACTTGAGCTTGTAACATGCTGAGCTGTTCCTTAAGAGCTTGAAGTTCACTCGGTTCAGTTTGTTGGGGTATAGGTTTTGGTGAGGGAGGCTTGGTTTTGGAGTGTTGATCATGAGATGATGGTACAGAATATGGTAGAATGGGTGGAGTAGGTATACGATCATCTCCTTCAGAGTTGTCATCATCTTCTTATTTATCGTCATCCTGATCATTATCACTGTCATTGTCTTCATCAGTTTCATCATATTTTTCTTCATCTTCTTCATCGTCTTACTTTTCTTCATCAGTATTGTCTTTATCAGATCCTGAGGGCGAGTGAATGTGTTGGTCTGATTCTTCTGATTCACCCTCAGATTCACTCAGTGATGCACTTTCAGATTTAGACAACGTGGCTTCCGTTTCATCATCACCAACCTTTGACCCAGACCCTTCACCTTTCTTCTTCATATTGAATTTCTCAAGATCAGCCAAATATTTTGCTTTGTTTTTCTTGTAGGGCTTTTCTGAGTTGTGCAATTTCTTCTTTGTTTGTCTTTGGTGGTTGTAGGGTATCATCCGTTTTGTCTTGGGTCATTGGTGATTTGCCTTTAGCCAGATCTTCATCATATTTTTCTTTCTTGATCTTCATGACGCGTTTTCTTTCTTCCCTTAAGTCCGTTTCCTCTTCTTCATCTTCAGTAGATTCATCTCGGAGCATTGGTTTCCTTTTAGTTGCTCGAGTGACCTTCTTTGTTCTTGTTGTACCAGCTTTTACTCCTCTTCCTCTACCTCTTCCAGTGCCAGTGGTTCCTTTTATAGTTAGCCCCACCAATCTTGCTTTTTCTGCTTCATCATATCTTTCATAAGCCTCTGTTGCCCTCACCGTCTCTGTAATTAATGCATCTGGAATTCTGAGACCTTGTTTGGTGGTGTTTGTGGCATGAATTCTCACTCGTGAAAGAACATGGTCCATTTGTTCAGAATGAGATTTTTCATTTGGGCGTTTGTCAATATCTTGTTCTCGGGCCATGAAGTGAGCAATGAGAAGCTTAGTGAATCTGGGGAATGGAATCTTGTAGCCTTTCTTTTGCCCAAATGGACGAGCTTGGTATATCATGTCAGTTCATATATACTTGGCGTAGTCAAGATGTGCCAAGTTGATGACTCCCCAGAAGAATTGCAGATGTTCAAGTCTGGGGTGCTCGTGACCTGTTTCCTTTCCCGTGATGCAGTGACTTAGGATGGTGTATATAGTCAACCATGGTTGAGGAATATATCTTCTGTCAACCTTGGAATGGGATGTGATTTCTTCAAATGAATCGTCATAGCCAAGGTGTTTTAAGGATTTTACTATACGTTCAAAGGATGGATCATCTAAGAACTGTGTGTATTTCCCAAAGACTGTTGGAGGAAGTCTGTAAGACCGAAAATATACATGATTTATGTGGTTCGGGAGGTCTAGGTTGATCAAAGAAGATGAAAGGCTTCATCTTTCTAGTGAGAGAAAGAGTAGAGAGATGGTGAAGAAAAAGGGTTTTATTAATAACAATGAATGATACATAATTTCCCACACCCCTGATGCGTGGTTTTGCAACCTTACAACAGGTTTTACCTCTCGAGGGATCTCAAGAGGCTTACAACCCCACCAGGCAGTGTACCTGACCGATGTAGTATAGTGTAGTGGTAAGTACGGGGGATTGATCGTTCTCCACAGGGAATAGTGTTCGTTAGGTATGAAAGACTACTCTAATAGGTCTAAAGGTTGAGGAAGATTCTTTTTTGTGTTTTTTATATTTTTTTATGAAAGCAAGTAAAATCTCGGGTTTGAAGGAGTGGGCGGAATTAGTTGCTAGTCAACTAACCCAAATTACTACGAATGCAAATAAAATAAAATAACAAAAATAAAAATGTTGGTGAAAACTTAAGTGTAGAGAAATGTGTTTACTTAGATTTCCTTACTCCCTAACTATCTTTTACCGGTTGATTAGTGTGTATTAGTTGCGTGGATGACGGGTGTATTCCTTAATACCAATCGTGGGGTGGCGTACGTACTTCCCCAACTCTACAAGCTCCTACTTCACTCCTATGTCGAGCCGGCTAGGAAGCTCCTAACATGGGATCACTAGAATTCGCTTGTGCATTAAATACAACCATAAAAACCTTTAGTACGCATTTGGTTCATGTTTCTTAAGACGTTCAAGCAAGTTACCGAATAGGAAGTTAGCCAGTTTTCTTAAGCCTAACATAGATAAACAATCATCCAATACAACTAATAACACACTAATAACCAATAATCAATAGCTAGGTTTCATTAGATCTAAGCAAACACAAGATAAATCTAGCCTAACATGTTAAACAAAAGACAAGAACAAGATAGAATCAAACAACACATAGACATATTGAATGATTAATTGATAACTTATCTTTCAATGTAACATGGAAGATCTCAAGGCAAAAAGCCTTGAAAAAGATGCTAAAATCGTCTTAGGGTTTTCTCCCAAAAATTCCACACTAAGCTCTCTCTAATGACAAAGAATTGCAAAACTATATATAGATTTTTACATCTGACGGCGTCACCTTATGGAGTGTGACGCCGTCACCTCGCCGCTTCTAGGGTTCCCGGATGACCTTCTTGACGCCGTCCCTCTTTAGCTCTCCAAAATCCGTTCTGGCTTATCAAGGCTTGACGCCGTCAGACCTTGAACGTGACGCCGTCCCTCTTTGAATTAAGCCGTGACGCCCTTGATCAGGTTAAAGCGTGACGCCGTCAGAATTTACATGCAATTTTCACTGGCTTATCATGAGTAAATTTCACATCCACCTTTTCTTGCCAAGCCATGACGCCGTCCAGAGTAAAATCTGACGCCGTCAAAGGTAACTTTTAGCCGATTTTTGAGACTTTGTCGTTTTCTTCACTTTAATGCTCCAAAAACGTCCAAAATGCCTCCTTTTCCAGATTTCTCCTCAAAAGTACCTAAAATGACAAAAGGAACGATTTAGGGCAATATTTGATCAAATAAATACGATTTAGGGCTTAAATGACCCCTTAAAAGCGGTACACTTTTCGCTTCATCAAATACCCTTACACTTGAGATTTGCTTGTCCTCAAGCAAATGCGCTTTTATTCTAATCAAAATACAAGTTAGGGGTCATTTAATGCAAACATAAAAGTAATTACAACAAATAATCGTTCCACTTCAATCATAATAAGCACGGAGATTATAAACTAGCACCTCACAAGTAGTGTTTAGATACTCACATCTCTCAAGTGTCATCAAAATAAATCTTATAAATGAAAACGGATAATATCTCTCACTACCTGTCATAGCAAATAGATTACCATAGGCTTGGGAAAGGATCGAAAACCTCCTCCACTAGGCGTAAGCACCTAAGATAAACTATCAAAGAGGGCTTTTACATGGGTTATAACGTTAGGTGTAAGGAAAAGGAAAACACGGTTTTGTTGGATAAAGGATATTTTACTGGTGGCGAGTTAAAGATCTTGATCAATTACATGTACTATACAATGTTGCTAAGCCAAGACTCGACTCCATCTTAAGCTAGAAACAAAATAACAAAATAACAAAAACATAAAAATAAACATAAAATGAAACGGGATGGTAGTCCGTATGTTTTTTCTACTTTTCTTTTTCTCATTTTTTTGTATTTTTCTTGATTTTTTCGATTTTTTTTTTTTTTTTTTTTTTCATACACTCTTGCCCTACCATCCAAAATAATACATCATAGGGGCGTTGCATTCCCCTTACACTTGAACTTTTACATAACTTTACAATTAACTATTCTAATGACTCGAATTAAGATAATTGAAAAACTTAGAGTACTTTTAAAATATTTAGCACATATGGGGGTAATAAATGATGTTCTTCCCCATTACTCCATTACACTAGTACTTTACCCATGAGTCCCAATCGTCCCAAAACAATATGTACAAGGATATGACTCGACTTAGCAACCATGTAATCAACTAGATAATTAACTTGGGTTTAAACAAATGTTGTCACAATAATGCACTAAAAATGAGTGCATACAAGGTAGGCTAAGGCGATTTGGGTGTACATTTAAGTGGGGTGTAACAAATTCTTCCTTTAAGTAAAATGCTTAAAGGTTGAAACGAAAAGATAGGCTCTAAGGGGTGTACTAGGGGTATCGTGTACTAAAAATGAGTACAACGCAAAGGGTGTGGGAGAATTACTTGACCAATGTAGCCAACGTAATTATAACAAAAACACAGGTGTAAAACAATGGGTTAATCCTAATGCCTCTTATCATGTAGTAAATCTAACTACACGAATGTAGTCTCACTTGTGGCCTCGGAATGGTCCTAACGCAAGTTCTAGAATCTAAGTGCTACCGGTACACACATCATAGCATAAATGCTTTTCCTACCAATTCTAGGGGCGAACCTCACATATTTGGGGGTGGAAAATTTTTTAGTGGTACGGTTTTTGTGCTAGTCATATAACTCCTATCCGTGAGACGCTCATTAAGATCAAAGTTTCACTCCTAAATGTTGTAAAAAATTTTAAATTTGGCACTAAAATTACCTTAACAAGTATTTCTCTCAGTTTTATTACACATCTACTATTAAACAAACAAAAATCAAGCGTAATAGCATTCTCTTAATCGTGCTTTTACCCTCCCCTTACACTTAAGATGAACATTGTCCCCAATGTTCAAATAACAGGATGTAAAAGCATAAAGTAAAAGAATGAAATCAAATACTCCCCTGATTCGCTCGGTGGATAATGAAGTAACAAGGTTAAATCTTCGTCCAAAGTAATGTTGAAGCTCCATGACTAATGCATCGCCATAAGCTTGATTCAAAACATTTTCTTGTCCAAAATAACCTGTTAAACCTGAGAAAACAAACACGAAAACCTGCATAACATCGGCGGGATAAAATCTATATATAAGGATATAATGCTTGTGGAATGATAACTTTGCAGATTCCTGGAGATTATAAGTTGGAGATTTTAATAAAAACCTTTTTAAAAACAAAACTTTCAAAAATTTCTGAAAATTAAATCTGACGCCGTCAGGTTATAAACCCTGACGCCGTCAGAAATGACCTGACAAAAATTTTCATTTTAAGTTTCCGGAAAATTTCTGGAAAAACCTTTACCTTACTTCTTGGAAATCCTGCAAAACATCATTATGACTCGATACAAGCATTTGACTCAAACAAATACTAATATGTATGTTAATTTATTATTATTACGATTCATGTTCATATGTGTTCTAATAAACCAATTTAGATTTCCCTTACACTTATCTTTTGCAAAATACCTTTATATGTAGTTAAGACGAAGTTAAAAACAAAATAAAGCATTTTCACAAATTACTTTTGAACATGAATCAATAAGAATAAAAATTAAACACACATACGGAAACAAATAAAAACAAACAAACAAACACACAAAGCAAATAAATAAACAATCAAATGAGGCTAGCATGCGATAAATAAAATCAATGTAACAAATGTTTTAAGGCAAACAGATGCCTTCCCTAAATTATTACAGACCATATTGTTTCAACACATACAACCAAATATCAAATTGTTCAAACATCAAAACATCAAATCACATCATCACTGGGGTGGAGGACCTTGGCGATAGTCGTAGCCTGGAGGGAGGTGCCCGTAGTACCCATATGGTGGGTAATCCTGCTCACGACCCGGGAAAGGGTCAATCTGCAGATGTGGGTCCAACTGATCACGTGTAGATAGATGCTGCATCTGACGAACCGTGTGATCATACATCCAGTCGAACCTCTCGTCCACCCTGGTCCTCCAAGTATCAACCTGGCCCATCCAGGTCCCCTGGTGAGCCTGCCAGTCCCCCCTGCTCATGTGCCGGTAGTAATCAGCTGTACCGGCCTCATAACCCTCATGCTGCTGCTGCTGGGGCTCCTCCTCCTCCTCATCATCCTCATCATCATCATCCTCAGCTCCGGCTGGATGATACCACATAAAGGACCCATCATGCATCTCCATAATCACCTACATCTGCTTCAGGGACCTCTCCTTCACCGTCCTGCATGCATCACCACTCAAATACCTCATGACCTCGGGCCTGAGGACTCCATAAGACTGGGCCAGCCGGGTGATAAACATCCCACCATAAATCCTGTCTCCTTCCCTCTCCCCAACTCCACCATGCATAAAGCTAGCAACCCAAAATGGGATGTTGCAGTAAACATCATTAGAGTAGATGGTGTACAGGTAGAAGAGATCAGAAGCAGTGACACGGTGGTGAGAGCTGTGACGCCCCGTCAAGCTGTAGGTGAGGCATCGATGAGTCAACCGAACCCTAGGATCCCTGATTTGGGATGCCACAGTGGTCGAGGTATACACCCCATCCCCAATAGTTTGCCAGAACATGGAACATCTAAAATCATTCTTCATCGACTCCCCACGCAACAACCTCTGCATGAACCCTGCCTGAATGGTATCATGCTGATCGTACAACCCAAGTCTCCACCCAAACTCAGTAACCGAACACGTCCTTAGCTCACCCCCCAGCCTGAAATAGATCGTGGTACTGCCCACATCGGTCCTTGCCTCAGCCATGTCAAAATGAAAGGTGGCAAAGAATTCACGTACCAATTCCTCATATACGGCTCTGAATTTGAACAGTCTTTCCCACTGAGGCCGGTAACCCATCCGTTGAAACTTTGGAGAAAGGTCTGCTCAAGACCTTCTCTCTCAGAAAGTTCCAAACAACTACGGCCCCATTTTCGACCTTGTGTAGTAGCAGTTGTGCGTATTTGCTTGTAGCAGCATCGTTGTCAAAGACACCCCAACTGAGGACCGTATCCCCAAAGTTCTCTTGTTGAGATCGGGAAGAACTTCCTCGGCTGGGTCTTTGACGCTTACTCATTATCTGGAACAAAGCAGGAGGAACAAAAGTGTTAATATGTGAATTAAAGATTTGGTGGCGCATCAGACAGGTCTGACGCCGTCACCCTTTGCTAGGTGACGCCGTCAGATTCGACCAAGTTCAAATCCATAATTACGAGGGAAAAATCAATATTCAAACTTCAGGCTCAATAACCACACACCACTTTTTACAGAAAAATGGGTGATTGGATCACAGGTTATGGTTCAAATTCGTGGCCACCCGATTAGTGAATTGACCCATTTGATTGCTAACAATCACATGCTTTTAATCATTGCTAAAATAACACTAATTAAAGGACATTATGAGTTCTAAGCATGAATCAACCCTAGGGTATCACGAGTAGAGGGCTTTCGAAATTTACAAATCCTATGAGTAATTGAAACGAAAAGAATGAATAAAAATTACTTACCACGTGGAAATTGGTGACGAAAGTCGGTGAATTTGATCCTGGAAATTCGAAGGTGGGGTTGGAGTGGATATGGTTTGTGGGGTTTGTGATGAAAGTGATGGAATTAAAGTTATTATTGCTGTGCAGACGGGGTGACGGCGTCACGTTCAAATCCTGACGCCGTCAGATCAGCGTAATTTACCACTTTGTGCCAGTTTACAAATGAGCCCCTCGTACTTTAAAGGAGCAGCTAGTCAGGGTCAATAATCCTGATAGCTAGTCTCGTTAACAAGTTCCTCCTGGGTCAAATGTTTTGTTACTGTCACGGGATGTGGTAAAATGTTGAAAAGGGCCGGTTGACGTCACATTCAGGTTCCAATCTTCGTCACGGCAGGTATTCAGGGAGTGTGAGGAGCTTTTACAGGGGGTTTTCGAAATGAGGATGTGCTTTAATTGAGTTCTTCTCACACCTGGCTTAAAGCCAAAAGATCGTTTCCTAGCCTCATGAAAGTTAGGGAGCGTGAAAACCATGCTTCCCACGAAAATGCTACGATCTTGAGAATTCTTTTTCTCGCGAGAGGGTCCAAATAGATAAGAGGGTTTTAAAAGTGAAGGCTCGGGGAGAGGGGTTTCATCATCCCATTCGTTGTATGGTTCATTAGGGACCGGGAGTTCAAAGATCTTCTCGATCTTTTTGTGTGAGGCTTCTTCCCTAATTTTCTCCTTTATTCTCACAATAAACTTTTCTGCTAGTTCCATGAACATATCTTGGGTGTTTTTCAAGTGAGTCTCTAATTCCTGGATCCGCCTTTCTTGGTTGTTCACGAAAGTTAGCATTATCCCTTCAAACTCATCTTGTCGTGAGAATTGATGAAACGTATGTTTACCAATTGTGTTCACGCACTCATCGGGATTTTCATCAGCCGTAGGTGTCTCAGCTTCCATTAAGCTCTCAACCTGCCTTTTTATGTTTTCGAACAGCTGTTCTTGGGTTGCACTCATGCAATTTAAAATCCCTTCTTCCGAGAACGTTGAGTCATTCCATTCTTCCTCTTCGTATTGTGCTAAGTCCTCAATGACTTCCCAGCACTTATCGACACTGAGCCTGCTCAATCTCCCATTGGCGGCGTAATCTATGGCTCTTCTAGTTTGATGATTGACACCATCATAGAAGATTTGGATTTGTAGCCAAGGATCCATGCCATGGTGAGGGACCTTTTGGAGTAAGTCCTTGAATCGAGTCCATGCCTCGTAGAGAGTTTCGCCTTGACGTTGTTGGAACATCAAGATATCATTCCTTAGCTTGGTAGTTCTTCCCGGTGGGAAAAACTGAGCAAGGAAACGAGTGGTGAGATCATCCCAAGAGGTGATGGATCCTGCGGGTTGACGTTCTAGCCATTGACTAGCTTGATCCCGCAGAGAGAATTGAAAGAGACGCAATCGGGTCGTCTCTCGAGTGGCAACATCAAGGTCTATAGAATCAACGATTTTAAGAAAGTCCTTGAGGTGTTGATTAGGGTCTTCAGATCGAAGTCCATGGAATGCGCATCCGCTTTGCACCAACCGGATGGTGTCGGATCGCAAGGGTGTGACATTGGCTCCTTGAGTGAGCTCAATGGTGTTTCGATAGCCATGGTGGCTAGGACGGGAATACTCTCCTAAAGTACGGGCTCTAGGAGGTGGTGGTTGTTGTGGTAGTGGGTTGTTGGGATTAAGGATATTATCATCTTCCATGATGTCGAATGGTAATGGTTACGAACAAAGACACGAAGAAAATAGATAGACTAAAGAAGACCTAAAAAAAAGAAAATAAAAATCTCACTAGAAGGGAATCTAGTAAGTAGACCTATAAAGTAAAAATTCAACCTAAACAATAACTATTCCCCGGCAGCGGCGCCAAAAACGTGATGCGTGGTTTTGCAACCTTACAACAGGTTTTACCTCTCGAGGGATCTCAAGAGGCTTACAACCCCACCAGGCAGTGTACCTGACCGATGTAGTATAGTGTAGTGGTAAGTACGGGGGATTGATCGTTCTCCACAGGGTATAGTGTTCGTTAGGTATGAAAGACTACTCTAATAGGTCTAAAGGTTGAGGAAGATTCTTTTTTGTGTTTTTTATATTTTTTTATGAAAGCAAGTAAAATCTCGGGTTTGAAGGAGTGGGCGGAATTAGTTGCTAGTCAACTAACCCAAATTACTACGAATGCAAATAAAATAAAATAACAAAAATAAAAATGTTGGTGAAAACTTAAGTGTAGAGAAATGTGTTCACTTAGATTTCCTTACTCCCTAGCTATCTTTTACCGGTTGATTAGTGTGTATTAGTTGCGTGGATGACGGGTGTATTCCTTAATACCAATCGTGGGGTGGCGTACGTACTTCCCCAACTCTACAAGCTCCTACTTCACTCCTATGTCGAGCCGGCTAGGAAGCTCCTAACATGGGATCACTAGAATTCGCTTGTGCATTAAATACAACCATAAAAACCTTTAGTACGCATTTGGTTCATGTTTCTTAAGACGTTCAAGCAAGTTACCGAATAGGAAGTTAGCCAGTTTTCTTAAGCCTAACATAGATAAACAATCATCCAATACAACTAATAACACACTAATAACCAATAATCAATAGCTAGGTTTCATTAGATCTAAGCAAACACAAGATAAATCTAGCCTAACATGTTAAACAAAAGACAAGAACAAGATAGAATCAAACAACACATAGACATATTGAATGATTAATTGATAACTTATCTTTCAATGTAACATGGAAGATCTCAAGGCAAAAAGCCTTGAAAAAGATGCTAAAATCGTCTTAGGGTTTTCTCCCAAAAATTCCACACTAAGCTCTCTCTAATGACAAAGAATTGCAAAACTATATATAGATTTTTACATCTGACGGCGTCACCTTATGGAGTGTGACGCCGTCACCTCGCCGCTTCTAGGGTTCCCGGATGACCTTCTTGACGCCGTCCCTCTTTAGCTCTCCAAAATCCGTTCTGGCTTATCAAGGCTTGACGCCGTCAGACCTTGAACGTGACGCCGTCCCTCTTTGAATTAAGCCGTGACGCCCTTGATCAGGTTAAAGCGTGACGCCGTCAGAATTTACATGCAATTTTCACTGGCTTATCATGAGTAAATTTCACATCCACCTTTTCTTGCCAAGCCATGACGCCGTCCAGAGTAAAATCTGACGCCGTCAAAGGTAACTTTTAGCCGATTTTTGAGACTTTGTCGTTTTCTTCACTTTAATGCTCCAAAAACGTCCAAAATGCCTCCTTTTCCAGATTTCTCCTCAAAAGTACCTAAAATGACAAAAGGAACGATTTAGGGCAATATTTGATCAAATAAATACGATTTAGGGCTTAAATGACCCCTTAAAAGCGGTACACTTTTCGCTTCATCAATTTCCCACACCCCTCATGGAGCGTCATGAGGGGTATTTATAGGCTCATTACATTACAAGTTTGCCACTTAAACAGTAGTCCCTGCGGACACTACTTACTATGAATCTAGTCCATTTCACTTGTGTGACGTTATCTTTATAAATAAGCGAGGCTAACAATCTCCCTCCAAGATATCGTCACACGTAAATGGTTACAATGAGACCTATAAATACATACACAAAGTAAATTACAATAATAATAAACAATGTTAACGTTGTTGAAGCGCAGAGTCTCTGTAGTGTAGATACTGAAGCAGACTTGAACTTCTTTCTTCCGACGATCTCGGCATTTGATCTTTGGCGCTGACGGCACTGATCCTTGTAGCTCTGAACTTCAACTGTAATGGTCTAGTTAGGTTATTACTCCCTCCTAACTAGTGAGCCTTTTTCTTATATCTGCTCCCTCCTGAATCGATAACTCTCTTTCATAAGATCTTTTTAGTCTTCAAACACGCAGCGGAGAAAGTAGACACTAAAGTGTAGCACCATGGTTGTCGTTCGGGGAATAGCATAACAACATACCTCACAAAGTATTGCATCCAAGTTGGTAATACGCCTCGATGTACACATTATTGGTACCTTTTCGGTTCCAGATTAAGCACAGTTCCCTCTGCCAACCAAATTAATGAAGACGAAACACTACTTCTTTCTTCGTGTACTTCTCCCTCCTGATGGTTGCGAGTTATCGGAATCATCATAATGTTGTGTACACGCCGTAGATTACCTTTTACTTGATGCATTATTAAAGCCATAACAGCCCGTTTAAGCATAATTTCGTGATATTATGTCAAAAAAATACTCTCAATACAATTCTCTCAAACCAACCTGTAAACGAACCTCCTTTTAATTCACTGGCAAACGTAATGACCACATATGGAGACAACCCGATATGACCAACTTGAAAAAGAAGTAAACACCCCATCTTTGTGACTTAATTCTTGTAATAATGCGCCTTTTGAACAATCCACAACTTCGTGTGACACTGAGTACTACAACGTAACTCCTTAAAGTGATAGCTATACACTGTGAGCACTACAACGTAACTCCTTGCATCAGTTATAACTAGATTGTCAAGTCTTAGTCACTATGAAAAAAAATGCCCATACAAGTTATCTTGAGACCAACAACATATCTCAAAGATAAATAAGTACCGGTGAAATGTCACTTCAAAATCAAATCAATAATACCGTACAAAAACCCCATAGTCATTTTTGTTAAACATAACTATTCTGGCCGTGAAATATGTATCCCCCGTGAAGATTTTAATACCAAAATACCACTCTTTTATACCAAATACTATCAATATTATTCTATCTAAAAATAAATACGTATAACACATTGATAGTTCACAAACATAGCTCTAACTCAGCCCAATATCCAATCCAGTCAATCCATTAGGGTGAAAGGCCCAACACATTAAAACATTTCAGGCCAGAGCAATTGATTAAGCCCGATCCAACACCCGTTTAATACCTGGTACCCGATCCACTTTAATAAGTGAAATAAACTGGTACTACCTTAATCTTTCACTCATAATACACAGCCCTAAATACACAGTTATCTCAACTTAAGCGCCGCTTTCACCATCTCCTCTCACCTTCCTCATCAAACCGCCTCCATCTCTATCTTCATCATCTATTGATCTTCATAACCGTACAAGAAGCCCGACAAAACTAATCATCACAAACACAAACTTACAATCGAGCACCATTCTTTTCTTTTACTTGTTTGATTCGTAAACTCAAAGCACAGATACGGCTTCAAGATCATTGTATGGTCTTGGGTAGGTGTTAATTTGTGTTTTACATTTCTTTTTTTTGTATCAACCAAACTAAGAAAATGATTATAACACCATTTTTATAAGCCTTTTCTGTTTGTGTTTTGTATATTAATTGAAGCAAAGTCTTCAAACAAGGATCTGTGATGATACAAGTTCCACAAAAAAAATCAATTAAAGATATAAAGTGGAACGAGTATGAGATTTATTCTTGTAGTCGTTTGATCGAGTCTTGTTTGATTCAAGTCTTGAGGTTGTTTGGAGATGGGATTGAAGGTGATGTGTTAGGATATAATTGGATTTGTAGTTGTTGGTGTTTCATTGATATCGACTAGGCTGTGGGTTTTTTCCTTCTTCGATTTATTTTCTTTTTCCTTAAAACCATATGGACCGATGATGTTTACTGAGGTCATAAGAGTCTGGTATTTGGTTGTCGTCGTGGTCTTCTTCTTCATCTTGATTCTTTTTCTTTTTGCAATTCCGATAACTGGTTATAGACACCAATTGCGACAACCAAACAACAATTGCGATGACATTGACTTTTTGACATGTCCAATTGCGATAATTAAGTCCAATTCTGACAGGTTCAATTCCAAAGAGTCCAATTGTGATGGGTCAATTATGACGAGTCCAATTGCGACGGGTCAATTACGACGATTAATTCCAATTCTGACAACACAGTCCAATTGCGATGGGTCTTATCGAATTTCTTTACAAGAAATCAATTCCAATTTCGATGAAATAGGGTTTGTTGAAATTACTTTACAAGCAATTTCGATAAAAAAGGGTTTTGACTTTTTTGACCATCAATTCCGATGACTTTTTCGACCATAAATTCCGACCACCCTTTTTCAGACCATTCTTCCAACCAGTATTTGACCACTATTTTCGACCACTATTTTCACGGTTATAGTGCAAACCAGTTACAAAAATGATAAGATATATGACAACTGTATACCAGGACTGAAATGGACCCAAAATAGCAGTTTGTGTGACATTTAATGAAAGCTTAGAGACTGTTTGACCATATATTGATACAATAAAGCTTGTATAAAAACTGTTACCACCAAAGCGAGAGAAAAAAAATTTCCGGCTACAAAAAATGGTATAAAAAACAGCTTCTAAACATGTACGAACCACAATAAATCATCAAAAAGAACACCATAGCTCTGATGCCAATTGTAAGACCGAAAATATACATGATTTATGTGGTTCGGGATGTCTAGGTTGATCAAAGAAGATGAAAGGCTTCATCTTTCTAGTGAGAGAAAGAGTAGAGAGAGGGTGAAGAAAAATGGTTTTATTAATAACAATGAATGATACACAATTTCCCACACCCCTCATGGAGAGTCATGAGGGGTATTTATAGGCTCATTACATTACAAGTTTGCCACTTAAACAATAGTAGTCCCTGCGGGCACCATTTACTACGAATCTAGTCCAATTCACTTGTGTGACGTTATATTTATAAATAAGCGAGGCTAACAAAGTCCAAGAACGTTGCGAAGAAGATGAACATCGAACTTGATGACTTTGCTGTCCAGGGTGATTGTCATGGTTTTGGTGTCGCGACTGATGATTAAAGAATGACATAACTGATTAAGATAGATTTCTGGAACCGTAGCGGATATGGTCAACACATGTCTGCAGAAGTGTTTCTTTAGTATATCCACCATGATTTGACAAGTAAGGTGGCATGGTAAGGTTTCCAAATCTACCCGGTAATTGGATTCTCCGATCTTCCTTTCATCTCCTTCGGGTATCAACTCATTTCTTGATATGGATGCTTGAGACATTGTGAACCTGAGAAGCACAAACACCAACAAAGAAACACAATAGAAATTGCATATTTATGTTGGTGTAAGTCATTCAATACATGATCTATACTTAAGTGATATGATACACCATATAGAGGAACAAGTATGAGGATCATAAATAATTAGTGCACAATAAACAAACAATCACATAAGAGCAAACACAATTTTCCAACTTGGCACATTTCTGGTTTTTGAAAAAAATTTACAAGTCTGAAAAATAAGCTTACTCGAAGAAAGAAAGAAAAACTTCCTTACTCGAAGGATTTAGTAAAATATTTGAAAAGAACATCCCTTAATTGGAGATTTCTATTTTCCTTACTCGGAAATTTTGAAACCCTCCTAACTCGAAGAAACTGTTTCCCTCCTAACTCGAAGAAACTGTGATATAATCCTTACTTGAAAAAAACTGTATGCTTGCTCGAAGAGTTTAATAAAAAATCTTCTTAGTCGAAGAAGTTTTCCCTTACTCGAAGATTTAAAGAATGAAATTCCTAAGTCGAAGAAACTTTTCCTTACTCGAAGAGTTTAAGAAAGAATTTCTTAGTCGAAGAAATTTTTTCTTACTCGAAGATTGCAAGAAAAAATTTCTAAGTCGAAGAAATTTTTCTTACTCGAAGATTGTAAGAAAAAATTTCTAAGTCGAAGAAATTTTCCTTACTCGAAGGATTTTATAAAAAAAATTCTCTAAGTAGGAGAAGTTAATCTGTTACTCGAAGAATATTATAAAGTTTTCTAAGTAAAGAAAATTTTCTTCTAACTCGAAGACATTCATCCTAAATATTACTAAGTAGAAGAAAACTCATCCTAAGTCGAAGACCTTCATGCTTACTCGAAGGATTTCATACTTAATCAAAATCAATATCAGACAGTTTTAAGGACCATGAAAGCATCAATAACCTTCCTAAACTCATTCTAAACAAATCCTATTATCCAGAAATCTAAGCAAACAAACACATTGGTCACAAAAGATCATTATGCAACACGAAATTCTTCGACTAAGAGCATATGTTTGTTTTAGCATTCATTACTTAAGGCGCATGATTAAAGGACATATATAAGCAAAACCAACTGCTCAAAACACAACTACAATACACCTATTAGTAGCAGAAATCTTTTTCAACCTATTAAACCTTAAAGCACTCAATTTTGCAATGAATGATGTTTGAAATCACAATTAACATGCAATAGAACAATCCTATTCATGATGTTAAGCTAAAGTACTAATTTCATTAGACTAAAACCTAACACACAAGAAATGCCCAAATTGATGCTTTAAACCCTAATTCATCAATTGAAAGATTTAGCCACAGAAATGTTCCCATAAATTGGGCTAGTGATTACAAAGCATACACAAATATGTTAAACACTTACAATCGTGAAATAAATGAAAATGAAAAAGCTTGGTTGAAGGTTGAAAATGGCGGTAATTTGGTGCGTTTTTGAGTTTGTGTGTTTTTTAAAAAACTGAGTTAGTTGCTTATATAGGGAATAGTTTGGAATTTGGTCAAGTTTAGTCCCTTAACCCGTATTTCCCATCAAGCGCAGTCCTTATGTTACAATATTTTGACAATTGACAACAACAGTCCTTGAGGTTTGTTGTTGTTATATCCTAAGTCCAAATGTTTGTTAACTTTTTTGTAATTTACATTTCTCCCCTTTAAACTAACAAATACTTGTAAAACTTTGTCAAACTTTTAGTTCAAGAGATCACGGAAATGTTGCACGATGAAGATTTTTATTTATGATGAAGATTTTGAGAAGAGTGTGCGAAAGTTATGATAAGTAAAAATTCTCCCCCTCAAAATATGTTCGTGATAAAAAAAATTGATTAAGTGTGTATAACAAGAGCATATTTAGATTTGCTTTAAATTTTGCACACTGAAAAGAGATGAATATTTTTTTTTTCTTTTTATTATCATTATTTTTTTTAATAAAGAAAAATGAAAAATCTTTTTGTGTTTTTGAATAAGATATTTACAAAAAGGTTTTGGTGTCTGACTTTCTTAGTTGTGTTTAAGAAAGTTGTTTAAATCGTCTGGAGTCAAACACCGCATACCAATTTGGTGAACTAATTCTACAAATATTGCATGGGGCATGGCTTTGGTCAATAAGTCCGCTAATTGGTATTCAGTACCTACAAAGTATAATTCGATTGTACCTTGTTCAACATGCTCTTTGATGAAATGATATCAAAGTGCGATATATTTTGACTTCGAATGTTGAACCGCGTTGCATGAGATGGCAACGGCACTCTTGGAGTCACAGTACATGGGAATCTTATTGAAAATGTAACCGTAGTCCATCAGTTGTGATCGCATCCAAATGACTTGAGCACAGCATGCTGATATGGCTATATATTCGGATTCTGTAGATGAAAATGAAGTGCAATCCTGCTTCTTTGACTGCCAAGATACAAGTTTGTCTCCTAGAAACTGCACTCCCCCAGATGTACTTTTGTGTGTGTCTAAACATCCTGCATGACCAGCATCTGAAAAAGCTATTAGTTCAAAACCAGAATCCTTCGGATACCAGATCCCCAAATGGATGGTTCCCTTTATGTATTGAAGGATTCTTTTAACCTCAGAGAGGTGTCTTTCAGTTGGTCGTAACCGATAACGGGAGCATAGGTATACAACAAAAACTATATCTGGTCTGCTGGCTGTTAGATACATGAGGGACCCAATCATACTATGGTATTTTGTATGGTCAACTAGTGTACCATGTAAATCAGCATCCAGCTTTGGGGATGATGTAGACATAGGTGTGTTATAAGTATCACAACTTGTCATGCCATGTTTTTTTAAAATCTCAAGAGCATACTTGGACTGATTTAGAAAAATACCACGGGGGGATTGATGAACTTGAAGTCCTAAGAAGAACGTAAGTTCACCCATCATGGACATTTCAAAATTTTAAAATCATTAATTTTGTAAAAGCATTTGAGTACTTTTTATGTGTTGAACAAAAAATGATGTCATCAACATAAATTTGAACAATTAAGATGTCCTCCCCGTGTTTTTGAATAAACAGTGTGGGATCAACTGATCCTTTGGTAAAGTGATTAGCAAGTAAGAATGCGGACAGTTTGTCGTACCATGCCCTCGGGGCTTGTTTAAGGCCGTAAAGGGCTTTCTTGAGTCTGCACACATGATTAGGATGATCTGGATCGATGAAGCCCTCTGGATGAATGAAATACACTTCTTCACGGAGTTGCCCATTCAGAAATGCAGTTTTCACGTCCATTTGATAAACGGTGATGTTCTTGTGGGCAGCATACGCCAGAAACATTCAGACAGCTTCAAGTCTAGCCAAAGGATTCTCCAAAATCAATGCCTTCTTCTTGGCTGAAGCCTTTGGCAACCAGACGCGAGTTGTTACGAATTACTGTTCCATCAACATCAAGTTTGTTTTTCCAAATCCATTTAAGTCCGACAACATAGACTCCATCGGGTCTTTCTACCAATTCCCAGACTTCAAGACGTTTGAATTGATCGAGTTCTTCTTGCATTGATTCAATCCAATTGTCATAAGTCATTGCTTCTTTAATGTTCTTTAGTTCAGCTTGACTGACGGTAAGAGCAGAAATGCATGTTTCACCATCAGTGTGAAGTCTTTGTCGTATCATGACTGGATTATCTGGATTACCAATCACATTTACTAAGGGATGATCTCTTGTCCATTTGTCTGTTGAAGGGTAATGTTGAAAAAGAGTGTGCATATTAGACGGATCCAAGTTGCCTGTAGATGATTCTGTAATATCGGGAATGGTTGGAACCAGAGAAAATGGATTAAAGAAGGCATTTCCGTCATAATCTGCAGGTGCGGGTACTACTTTTTGTTGTAGATCTTCAGCTGCATTTTCAGTGTTGGAAGCGGTTTGTTCTGCTGGTGATGGAGATTCAATTGAAGGTGCATCTGTAGCAACTGTTGTTGTTGTAGTAGCAGGTGTATCAGGTATCGGATTATTATCAGGTTGTGCAACGGAAATTGGTGATACATCTGGTGCACGACATGCAAAAGAATCATCAAACAGTGGAGCAAACAAGGTTTCCAAGTCTTTACGGTTAAGGGAAAGTGGTGCAGCTGATTGATCTGGAAAATTTAGATGGTTGGTTGTGGGTGCTAAGCTGTTTTGCTCAAAAGCCATTTCTGTAAGCTCATCGAAATTAGCATGAATAGTCTCCTGAATTTCTTTAGTCCAACGATTCCAGATTCGAAAACCTTTGGAGTTCTCATAATATCCAATGAAGATACCAATGTCAGCCTTTGCTTTGAGATTTCCAAAATCATCACGATCATTATTTGGATAGCAAAGAGCACCAAATACATGAAAGTATTGAATATTCGGTTTGCGTTTGTGAACAATCTTATAAGGAGTTTTGTGATGCCGTTTGGTGATCATACAACGGTTTTGGGTATAACATGCAGTTGATACAGCTTCTTCCCATAAGTAATCTGGGAATTGAGCATTAATTAGCATCATTCTTGCAGCTTCCACTAATGTCCTGTTGCGTCTTTCGACAACCCCATTCTGTTTTGGACTTCTTGCAATGGATGTTTGATGTTTAATTCCCACTTTCTCAAAATAAGATCGAAGAATCTGATTTTTGAATTCAGTTCCATTGTCTGTTCTAACTTTTCTGACTGTGTTAAGAAGCTGAACTTGAATTTTAGTGAGAAAGGTGATGATCATTGAAGGAGCTTGGTCTTTGCTTCGGAGAAAATAGACCCAAGTCCATCTGGAGTAGTCATCGACAATTACTAAAATGTAGCGTTTACCGTTTATCGTTTGAATACGCATAGGGCCACACAAATCCATATGAAGTAGTTGAAGAACATGATCTGTACTGTGTTCTGTTTTTGAAGGGAAATGTGCACGGGTACTTTTTCCTTGTTCACAAGCTGGACATAAGTGATCTTTTGAATATCGAAACCGTGGAAGACCATCGACTAGTTTGTGACATGCGAGTTCAGTCATGGTTTTGAAATTCATATGAGATAGTCGTTTGTGCCATAACCAGGATTTTGTCGAATGTGCTTTGGAGAGCAGACATATAGGGCCACACAAATCCATATGAAGTAGTTGAAGAACATGATATGTACTGTGTTCTGTTTTTGAAGGGAAATGTGCACGGGTACTTTTTCCTTGTTCACAAGCTGGACATAAGTGATCTTTTGAATATCGAAACTGTGGAAGACCATCGACTAGTTTGTGACGTGCGAGTTCAGTCATGGTTTTGAAATTCATATGAGATAGTCGTTTGTGCCATAACCAGGATTTTGTCGAATGTGCTTTGGAGAGCAGACATATAGGAGAAGAAGCAATCATATCAGACATTGAGACGGTGTAAAGACTAGTTCCACGCTTGCCCGATATTAGATCATTTCCTTGTAAGTCATGAACGAAACAAGTTTTCTCCCAAAATGCTACTTCCAAATCCACATCACAAAATTGACTGACTTAGAAAAGGTTGTGACCAAGGCCTTCGACATAATAGACACGACTAATTTCGATGTTGCCATTGACGTAATCTCCATAGCCCATGATAGCAGCGAAATGATCATTCCCGAATCTGACAGTGTCGATGAACTTTGCAACAAAGTTTACTAACAGTTTGAGATTGCCTGTCATATGTCGGGTACAACTGCTATCAACAATCCATAGAACAATTTGTACCACCTGCATGACACAAAGACGACGAAGATGGAGTGATGGTAACGGTAGAACCCGTTGGGTTAGTAACACAGTTATTAATAACTTTAGGTAGCCATGTAAAACTAGGTTTCCTTTGTAACCAACATTGCCATGTCCAACTAGTTTTAGCCCTCTTCTTAGTGAATTCGCTAGGTAATGGGATTGTCTTAGGAGTTGTATTCGCAACTATGGGTGTGTCTAAGGCATTGTTAGAAACTACACTTGGCGGTTTTCCTAGCACAGACTTAGAAGCAATAATGGGCCTAGAGGGAATGCCAGATGTACGTTTCCTATTATGAGATAAAAGAGATGTTGCAACACATTTCGTATGATCACCAGATAACATACTTTTATGACAAAACATACAAGATGCATTAACATTCAAAACATTCAAAGTCTTAACATTCGTTACATCGATATTAGAATTACCAAGTTTTTAAGTTCGATTCTAAATCAGACGCAACATGCGTTTTATTCAAATTCCTAAGTTAATCTTCTACTTCTTGGGCTTCTAGTTTTCCGCTTCTACGTTGCCAGATCCTATTCTTCTGTTTGTTGCTCTTACGCTTTGATCTGCTAACGCTAGTAGTGGTGACTATTCCTGTAGAAATGGAAGGATTCAAATTAGTAGTCTGAGGGGATGTTTACCTAGGTGTTGTGTCCATTTTGTACATTCCTGGTGCAATCACATTTGCGTTAACAAACTTTCCTTTTTCCAGTAACTGAATTTTCTCTTTAAGTTCAATGATGATGTGATTCTTTTGTTGAATTTTTGAATCAAGTTCTCTATTTAAACGAACAGTGTCATTACGATTTTGACAAACTTCATCGATTTCCTTTTCATATTTGAAAATTTGACTTTTTAAAACAGCATTTTCTTCTTCAAGATTCTCAACTTTGGACGTGTAACTGTTATGAAAGGACATCGTTTCTTTTTTACTTTGCAATTTTAATTCAAAATCAATACTCTGAGTTTGACACCATTGTAGCTTCTGATTAAGTTGAAAAATTTCTGTTGAAAGTTTACTTTGCACATCATCATTGTGTTGAATGATTATCTCATTTTCTCTTTTTAAAGTCTCAATTTCGTGTGTCAACTTTGTGGAAAACTAGAAGGGGGGGGGGTTGAATAGTTTTACGTCTTTTTAATTTATTAAAACTTTTGTTTACTTTTTAAAAACTTCGATTCTATCTTATGTGAATTCAACTCTTGATCAATATGAACATATATAAACAAATATAGATAAGTAATGCAAGTAAGGTAAATATAATGAAACAAGAGAGAGAGATAGAAAGATCAAACCACAACACGGAGATTTATAGTGGTTCGGCTACAAGGACACCTTCCTTGCCCTACTCCACTCCTCGAGTCACCTACTCGAGAGTTTTCTTCACTATGTCAACAAACTCCCTTATGGCGGAGAAACCTTACACAACTTTAGCTTACACCGGCTTAACGACACAAAGCTAGATGTCGAGTCCTAATCGTAGCTAGAACCAATCTCACAACTTATACACAACTTCTACACGACTACTTCACGACTTCTTCACAACGGCTTCACGACTTCTTCACAACTTCTTCTTCACGACTACTTCACGACTACTTCTTCACAACTACTTCACAACTACTTATTCACAACTACTTCACAACTAATTTACAACACCACTACGTAATTACACTTAGATCTACTTATCACAACTACACAACACTTTACACAACAACACTATTGAATGAGGTAAGTAATAACACTTCTTCACTAGTTGAAGTAGAGTTCTTCTTTTGCACTTTTGGTGGTAGAAGCTTGGATCACTTAAAAACCAATGCTTAAGAAAATATGATCAAAGGATTTACAATGTTTGGAAAGAATTTAGAACAGAAAGTTTTTGTGTGCAAAAGGTGAGTAAAAGTCCAGGAGAAGGCTGGTATTTATAGGAGAAAAATTGGACAGCTGGAGGTCTACTGGAGCGGGGGCGGTCCCCTTAAATAGGGTGCGGTCCCCTTAATAATTAAGGGGGCCGCCTAGTAAAATTAAGGGGGCCGCCCCTTCTGTCCGTTGGCCAATTTTGTCCTTTTGTGGGGAAGGTTTTTCTGGAACATTTTAACTGATTTTGGTTAAAAATTTGAATTCATATTTTTATAAAAGATTAAACATTTTTATTTAATACCAAAAATGTTTTTCAAAAATATATAAAATGTTTTTGATGTTTTATAAAAAATCTAGTTATTAAGAAAATGTTTCTTTGATCATATAATGCATTAAGCATTAATTCATTCATACCTTAAGTGATTTGAGTTGTAGGAATAGATATTTACTACTAAATACTTGTTTACGTCATAATTTTCCGATTAATGATTTTACATTTTGTGATTATCAAAACGTAGAGATATCGAAAAATATTAATAATGTGTTTAGGCATTATTTATATCAACAAACTTTTTAGTGTCAGCAGTGTGATTATCAACAAGCATAGAATTGCAAGACTCATAAATCGAATTCATAACCACAGAGATAATATCAGAACTTAGAACATCTTCCAAGAGTCGATCAGCTTCTTTTTGTAAAACTTTGTTTCGACGTTTTTGTTTTGAGATCGAATTTTCAGTTGCATTAAAAGCGTTCATCATGGATGTTACTTCTGTTTGGAGTTCCTGTTCCCAGTGTGTAGCACAAAGACGCAAATGTTGAACGTATGGTAAAAATTGTTTTTGAAAAATTTATCTCTTTTCTTTTTCGTAAGTAGATAGAAAAGTGGAAACTGTTATCTCCGAGTTACGTTCAATTGCTTGTTCTAAAAAATTGATGTCTTCCATAAACGTATCAAAATATCTAAGTACAAGACATCATTTAGGTAATGGTGCAATTACATCAGAAGTTGGTAAATGACCATTTATTTGTGCCACTGGTTTAACAGGACCAACCTCAGAAGAAGATTCATGAATTTGCATTACAAACCATGGTTGTACTGTTTTATCTTTTTGAGGAACGAAGGTGTCAGAAATATGAGGCACTTTTGAGTAATCAAATGGTTTATTGAACTTAACATTGCTCATTTTTTATCGACTCTCTTCTTTCTGTTCCTGTTCTTCCTCACAGTTATGTACAACAACACGCACAATTGAATCATCAAAGAGATGGTCTGCACTATATAATTTTGGATTTTCCTTGAGTGTTTTGTGTAGAAAACAAGGTTTGTCATCACCAATAGCAAAACCATAACCTTGGGGATTTTGCTTTAGAGTAAACTTTTGAATTGTTGTTACAGACTCACCAGTTTTATAAACAACAATTTGAAACACTTTTAATTTACATTCCAAATCTACGATTTCATCAAGATAAGAATCAATCCATTTTCTAGACACTTTTTTATGTTCAAAAAAACTAGCTTGACAAGTTGACAACTCTGTTTTTGTTTTTGAAAGTTCAGAATTGAGGTGTTCAACCTGTTGTTTGAATTCTAATTTTTCTTGTTCCATTTGAGAAATCAAGTTATTTTTGGAAGCAGTTAATTCTCGTATTTGATGTAGTAAATCTTGTTATTTGACATAAGCTTTTTGAAATGCAACTTCAAAACTTTGTTCTCGTTTTTCTTTTGTTTCAAAATTTGTGAGTTATATTTTATAGCACTCAAGATCCTTAGTTAATGATGCAACTTTTGCTTTTAAGTTTCTGTTGATCTCATTGCATTTATCAATCTGAGATTTTTGTGAGTCCAACTGGGATTGGGTGGTCAATAGCAAGGTCATGAGTTCTGGATCTGGACCGAGCGAAGGTTCATTTTGTGCACTTTGATCATTGTTATCGTCATCAATTGGATCATCAAATGTAACAATTGGGTTAATTTGATCTTCATCAAATGTAACAACTGTGTTCATTTGTTCATCTTCTTGAGGAGATAATAATGAATCATTTTGAACAACTTGCTCCTTGTCTGAAGCAGATGCAGATGGTGATACAATTTCATGTATTAGACATGTTGTTGGATCAGGTACCTGAGACAGACCGTCAGTATCATACACTGGGCCTGTATCACTCATGTGAAGTTCCTGCATGTTGGCCATTAGCATCACAACTGCATTTGCTTCCAAATCCTCCATGTCATCATCTGAATATGCATTTGCCATGAAGCTGTTTTCTTTGTCAGTGAGAGTGCATCCAGATTCATCCTTTAGAGCTAGAAGTAGTGCCTACTTATGAAACTCACTGCCTCTGACTCTAGGTTTGGGACCTGCATTAGCCAGATGACCTTTCCCATTGCAGTTATAGCACTTGACCATAGTATTCCCAGTCCCTGTATTCCCATATTCAACAATTTCAACCCTTTTCTGAGGAGCACCTGCATTGTTCCTACTTCCACTAGCTGCATTAAACCGTTTTCCATTTCCTGAATTTCCCATATAACCTCCTGATCCAGTTCTTTCATAGGCATGATTCTGTATTTCAACCCATCCATCTTGTACAACAGCTTGATTCCTTGTGTTTGATGAAGTGTGGAGACGATTGTTGGATTTGTTAGAGAATTTGCTGAAAGCACGAGCAATGAGTGCAAATCCTTCATTCAAATAGTTGAATGCATCGTCTTCGTCATTGTTTGTATTTGTGTAGAACATGGTGTCAGTGTTGTCATAGGGAACAAGTTGATTGTTGTGTCAAATCATATGGAATGAGTTGGGTCGATGAGGTTTGTTGAGGGTAAGTAAAGCGATGTTGTTGTTGGATAAAAGCATGGTTTGACTTTGGAGGTGGAGCAAGGTGAGATTGAGCTATCAGTGCCAATGAGTTTGGAGTTGTAGAAGGTGAATAAGTACCACGAAGAGCTCGATCTTTGTCAACTTCAGATTGATGGTGCTTCAGATAATCATACAACAACCCATAAGATGCATTGTGTAGATTTTTGGCTTGACGAACAAACGTGACATATTTTTGCCAATCAGGACCAAGACAGCTGAGAAACTTAGTGTTGATTGCAATCCTTGGTAAAACAATGTTGTGTCTGTCCAAGTCATTGATGATGTTTATGAACCGATGGTAATAAGACTCTAGTGACTCCCTTGATTCAATCATGAACATTGTATATGCGAGGTAGATTTTGGATTCCATGTCTTCTTGGTTCAGTTCAGTGCCTTCCATTAAGAGATAAACGTGTTCCCACATATCCTTAGCTGTTTTCTGAGCATCAATGCTTCAGAAAATCGGATTAGGTATTCCCTGAAGAATGTATGACATTGCAAGTTCATGTGCTTCACGATGAAGTATTTGCTCTGCAGTAAGTTGAGTTTCAGGAACAGGGAGCACGGTGTCAGGTCTTGGAGGAGTAGTAGTTGGATCTCCAGGAACTGTTGTAGTTGGCATTTGGAATGGACCTTCAATTATAGCCTTTTTCATATATTTGCCATGTGGTTTCTTGAGTTCAATGAACCTTAAGAATCAACTTGCCCATTGAACATAATTACCAGGAGTGAGCATTGGAGGTGAGTCTAGTGATCCAGCTTCATGTCTAGATTGTTGGCTACTGATGGCCTCACACATTTGATCAAACCCATGTGGTTGTTTTGCAGGAAGTGGGAAGGATTGCATTGGTTGTTGTTGATATAGTTGTTGTTGAGAGGATTGTTGTTGTGGAAAGAATTGATGTTGTTGCATGAGTTGTTGTTGTTGAGGATACTACGGTTGCTGAGGATACTACTATTGAAAGTAGTTGATATAAGGTGGTTGAGACATTATGTAGAAGTAAAGTAACTTGTGTGTTAAATGATGGATATTTAAAGATAACAAAGGTTGTTGTTGTAGTTTAGATGTTTTGGAAAAAGTCTAAGTAGAAGATTTTGTTTAAAGTTCCTTACTCGAAGATTGTTCCTTACTTGAAGAATAGTTCCTTACTCAAAGAATAGTTCCTTACTCGAAGACTTAATGATTATGAAGTATAAAGTCCCTTACTCGAAGAAATAATTCTTTAAAGTTCTGATTTCCTAACTCGGAAAATATAAACAGAACTTAACTTGCTCGAAGAACTGCTTACTCGATGAATTCCTTACTCGAAGAATAAATTTCACCAAGTATATAACCCTTAGTAGAAGGATTATAAGTGAGAAGTTCTGATTTCCTAACTCGGAAAATATAAACAGAACTTGATAGAAACCGTTAATCGAAGGAATTATCTTGCTCGAGGAAATACTGCCTTGCTCGAAGATTAGCAAGCTTACTCGAAGATTAAGTTGAAGAAACGTGACTTACTTGAAGAATTTCAACTGTCTAACTCGAAGAAACCTGCCTAAGTTGAAGAGTTATGAGACAAAACTTCACCAAATCTAACCTAAAACAACCTAAGCTATCCCTTGGTGATTGATACCACTTGTTAGGTCACAATATTAATCACACAAGAGATATATTCTAGAGAGAGAAAGTAAGAGAGGGAGAGATGGAAGGAACTTGTATAAGTAATAAAGAAAGTTTCATTAACCAAGAACAAACCCCTTCTCCCTTCAAGGGAGGGGGTATTTATAGTCTTTACAACATAAGGGGCGTTGCCCTAATAACAAATAATAGGCCGCTCATGGGCTTGTTTCATGAGCGGGCCTTGTAACTAACATACAAGCCTTATAGTTTACGACCTAATATATATACTAAATGACCGACACTTTATAATGACTAAAATACCCCCATCTTGGTAGTGAAAATTACTAAACCCCATAGACAAAAAAAAAAAAAAAAAAAAAAAAAAAAAAAAAAAAAAAAAAAACCTTCATAATCATCACTATCCTCATCAAACAAACCTAGTCAACTCTAAATCTAGATCTAAAATAAAAAGAAAAACATTAGCCACAATATGAACCCCAAATCTAAATCTGGATCACCACCATCGTTGGTTCTACCTTCTCGACCACCAAAACCCCGCCACGCCGCCGACCAATTTTACCAAAAAAGAAAAAGAAACGTCGGCCACTCAAGATATGAGTTGATTCCCGGTAATAATGGTGGTGGTTGGATGGCTGTTATAGACACTTCCGCACAGTAAACTGCCACCACCACCACGAAATCCCTCATCGCCACCAGATCCGGTCATTATCCGGCCACATCCGTGGTTGTTGATACTTTTCGTTGGTTAGGGGCGGTTTTCAATGGTTGTTTCAGTTTTATGGTGGTCAAACGCCGGCGAAGGCAGTGTTGATGGGTGTGATGGTGGTCGACGGTGGGGTGGGCGGAGGTGGTGGTGGCTGGACATTGTAAAGAGGATTTTTTTTAGAGAGGATTTTTTTTTGTTGAATAAAATGTGTGAGAGAGAGGAAGTTGCATACCTTTATTTTGCTACATACTAAGGGACTAAGACCATGTGTAGTGGTGTGTAAGAGAGGGTGGGGCGTTTTGCGCCATGTGGCATTGTGGGCCATGTTGGGGCTTGGTAGAAAAAGTGGTGTAGTGGTAGTAGGGGCGTTTTGCGCCATGTGGCACCCTTTTTATTTTTATTTTTTTTGTTTTTTTAATTACTAAAACTAATTAATAAAACTAAACTAATATTAAAAAAAAGACAAACAAGAAACAGCTGTTTGATAGCAAAGTAGTTATTATTTTCATTCACCCACTCCATATCACTATCATCTCTTATCATTCACATATCAATATCTTCACATTCACATACACACAGCGACACTTTACACACACACAGAGTCAAGAACTAGCTAACAAACTTCATTTTCATCCATCTCTCAGGTACAAGCAATTTCATTGCATGCATTGTGTTAATTCAGTTGATCTAGTTTTGACTGATGATGATGATCACATGTGCAGATGGTTGCTATATGAGAACAAAGGTTGCATTTTATCCAAATGGAAGAAACTGTGGTTCGTATTATTAATTACTGCAAACGGCTAATTTTTTGAAAAAGACATGGGGCAAGGGCGCTGTCTGCACCACGCTCAAATTTTTTTTTGCAAAACCACGCCCATCGATTATGGTAGATGGGGCGCTTTCGAGCGTTTTAGGGGAAAAAAAGGGGGAACCACGCCCCATTACAGTTGGTCTAATCCTCACCTCCATTTAATTTGATCACATGATTGAGATTAAACATAAGTTTTAATTTCCTAAACCTATTTTCTATCCCAACTATGTATAGCTATTTTTTTTACGAGGCGATGTCAAGCCCGTGCGTTGCACCAATTATGTCTAAGTGTTCATAGCTTAATGGTTGGTAGTCATTAGGTTTACACTATCTAAACTAATTACTTTAAATATTGCCGGTTCTTTTAAATTGTATGATTGTATGCGTTTATGGTTTGTGCAACAGGCAGGTCAAGATTATGCACTTTCCAAATTACTTTTTTCTTGTTGTCAACATTTGAGGTGGGTAATGGCGAAGAACCATACAATGATGGCGAACATGGAAGTTTTAGGTCCTCGTGGTGTTGCTTTGGAATCGCTAGATTCTTTGAAAAAGACTCAAGAGAGGCATCGGGTATTGCTTGAAAAGTTAAATAATTTGTTCTATCAAGTGAAAACTTCTAAGACAATCTCAACAATCATCAGTTAACATATTACAAACAAATGATTAAAAAGGTTAAAAAACATGATGGAATTACGCTAAACAATGTAACTAAGTTTTACTAATAAGTTGTTGCCTTGTGGGTGGGCCAAATACATCAAAATAGGTTAAGTTGTTCAATTGTGCATATATCACCGAACATTGCAGGAGCTTTTGGGTTGGCATTGGCCCACTCTATCATATACGTAGCTCCATCCCATAAAATACACATTCAATACCTAATATTTTTCTCTCAAACATCACGCCTCCATCTCCTTCTCACCAAACCGATCAAAACAATCTTCTAATCTTTTCCAACTGAAAATGCAATGATCATCTCTTATCTTTGTTCATAACCACAATACCTTTTTGTCTTTTTAATTTCATTCGAACCATTCAAGAATAAATACGGCTTCAAGATCTTTTACAAAGGACTCGGGTAAGATGATGTTTCTGTTTATGTTCGAATCTTTCATTTAAGATCTGTGATGGGTTTGTGTTCAACTAAAAAAATCTTCAAAAATCAAAAGATTTGTGAAAAAGTTGAACACATCTGAGATCTTGGCTTTTCCTTTTTATTTTCAAAAGTTGTTTGTGTTGTTGTAAAGATGATAATGGGATTAGGCTAGTGGTTTTGGTTGTTTGTTGTTGTGATTTCTTCTAATCATCTTCCTTTTTTTTCCTTTGACTTTTGTTGGACCGATGAAGATTTAACATATCCGAGGTCACATATGATTGTGGGATTAGGCTACTGGACTGGTGGTTGTCCATTGGAATTGCTAAAAAAACGAAACCACCGAAGCTCGAAACACTACCTCTTAAATTAAGATTCGGTGGTGGTGTCGGCGGCGGAAACAGTTGATGTTGGCAGTGGTTTCAGTGGCAGTGGCGGTTTAAGAATCTGTTGTGAGCCTTCTCGATTGTGCTATTTATAAGGGACTACATAACCTTCAATGGAGTTGAAAAGGTTAAACAATAAATACGATAGCAAACAATTCATATTCCTCTTCACTTCATCTTTCGGGCAATAATTGATGATTACGGCTTGAATACATTCTTTTCTGCACAATTATTTTAGAGTTTAAGGTGTTGCTTTAAGCATCTTGTACCGTACAAATTTTTATGCACAAATCCTCTTGAGGATATAGATTCTTTCATTTATACTCTCATTTATTTTTACACGTGTGCTCCGACTCTCTCTCCACCGACGCACCACCCGATCCTCGTCAACACCGTCACGATCTTACACCGCCGCATCTACAACAACCGTACGATCATCGCGATGGAGTCACGGTGTTGGTTGGAGGTCACCGGTGTCGTTGACTTCTCAGATCAGGATTACTTCGGTTGCGTCTCCTGTGCTTGATCGATTTCATCGTTCTCTTGCTACCAGGGGTAAAATATTTGTTTTACTTTTTCATTTTTAATTAGTTTTGAATTATTTGTTAATTTTATGTGATTTTGACCTAATTTAATTCAAGTTATTATGAAAGTTGTAGCTTATGTGTTATAGTGATGTTAATTGATGAAGGTATGTTTGACCTGATATTTAATTTTATTTTTTATAGTAGCTTACGTGTTAAGCAGACTTATGAAGTTTGACCGGAAATTATTAAAGTTCGGAATTATGCTATTTGAGAGGTGGATTGTGATATGTGTGATGTTTGACCTGAAAATTGTAGTTTTGAAATATGTGATTTAAATGAAGGATTGTGATTCTGTTAGTGATTTAAGTACTGCCTAGTGTAAATTAGCTCATTTTGGTGAAGTGTGCACCAGATAGTTATTTGGTGATAGCTTTAGAACCTTTAATGCAGGTGCCTATTCCTTGAAAAGACTTGGTGCACATAATTAGTTTATGGTCTTGACGACGAACACTTAGGTCCTTGTTGTTCTTTGTATCAACAGTTACATTTTCGTTAATAAATAACAAATGCACCAGTTTTAGAACCAACTTATAAGTTGGCATTTGTTTCAGGTTATTATCAGACCAACTTATATATTGGTGGAGCATTATGTTCTTTTTCTCTTGATATCTATTAATATTAGTGGCGTTTTTTAGGATATGGCTCCATGGAAGATAGCTTATCTGATAACATAGTGATGTTGCATTTTAGCTTTTTACGAAATTGCTGTTATCGATTCTCTATGTTAGGTAGTAACGAATGTTATTGTGTCCATGAACAGGGTCAATTTCATCTCTCTTTAGACTTCAAGAAAGTGTTTAGATATTTTTTGATGTTCTTTTCTAGATGTCTCTCTTCTTTTGGTCATCCGTATGGTGACCATACACAAAAACCAACTCCTGTTTTTTATTGCTGCATGCATTAATTATGATGTTGTAAATATCCCGTTGTTCAACGTTTAGTTTAACAACCGAGACACCAGCTTCTTCCTTCAGCTGTTCACGGTTATAGTTCTTTTCTTCCATCAACAATCTGTTTTGCAAATCATCAAGTAGATCTTCTGGAGGCAATGAGAATCCAAATTCTTTGATTGACCTTGAAGAGGTGTTGAGTATTATTTCAACTTCATACAAAATGTAAATTTTCAGCTATGGATCATTTACATGGAGGTTTCTTACGCCACTTGTTTGCGAAGCTCTTGGTGACATGTCATCTTTCATAGAACGCCAATGTCTTTCCCATAGCTGTAGAGGATTGGCAACTTCACAATGCATCAAAATATTTGCAAACAGGGTACGTAGTTCTCGCAACGATGCTGACATGGAAGCTTCTTGTAGGGTTGTGTCCCATTCGTTGTCATCATGAAGCAGACCCATAGCCTGACATGCTGCACGATACGTTGGGAATACTTTGTTGTTGACAGTACGTACTTCAATGAACGACCTGCATCCTTTTTGGTGTGCAAGTAACATGCGAAAGTAGAATAGTTCACCTGCAGCTGGATGCACGTAGACTAATCTACCAATCGAATGTTTTGTTTTAATTACTCGACGTCTCCATATCTTGTTGTCTTCATACCAAGCATATTCAGAAGGAAAGTCTAAATATGTTAAATGGCGGCCGTCTTCAAATAATGTATTGTACGTAAACGATTCTGTGAGTGTCGTTAGTTTCCTTCCATCATCTGTGACGACGTGGCCCAAAGGTTCTTTGTCACAAAAAGTTATTTTTTGCATGTCTTTAAGATGAACCGCGAGTATCTGTACTGCCGGCTCTCTATGATGTATAGGGAAATCTAGTATTCTTCAGCATGCTTCATGTGGACAAAGGAACCTTCCGTCAATGAAGTTTTGGATTTCATCAATCTGTATTAAGGAACAGATGATGACGGTCCTGGATCACCAAGAGGTCTGATAATCCTTCCTGCAATTCGGTCGGTGTCTTTCAAAATATATTTGAAGAGGTACTTTATCAGCATACTCCAACCGCAATATTCAACGTTGATGTGAGCATGAAACATGAGACAAAGTTGACGGTTATATGGCACAACATAAGTGTTGTCTAATTTCAGTTCACCCTTTGGTACATAACCCGCTGTTCTTCTTCTTCGATAATGTATGTGCCCATTTTCATCAAAGTAAGTATTCTCATTGTGTCTTTTAGGGTAGTTCTTTGTGCACACAACTTCTTGCATACATGGGGCTTTTGGGTTTGCATTTCCACACGGCCCGTGCATCATCATATCAGCGACAACTCTATAACCTACTGGGTCAGCTGTCATGTCAGGGAGTTCTGCTGAAATGAAATTGTCGACTTCTTCAGGATTCTTTATTTTGTCATCCGCATGTAGCCATAAGAGTGTGTGACAGTGCGGGAGGCCACGTTTCTGGAATTCAATTGTGTAAAGGACTGCAGTTGAAAAGTTAAACATGTAAGAATTTTTTTTTGTATAGAGTGTGAAAAAATGTATCACAATAACATAATGGCATAAGGAGTATTAATTACCTCCGGTAGAGCGGCCAAAGATATGTTGTTCCTTGACAGCTGTTAAAAAATCCTTGACCTTTTGCTCGAAAACGCGAGTTATGACATCAGCTCTGTCTGATTGTGTAAGTTCTGGATATCTTTTCATATGTCGTTTAATCTCTGGCCAGTTGACATTGCATGTGAATGTAATGAAATATTGTGGATTCCCTAGAACTCGGCATATGGCTAGGGCATCAAGATAATGGCTATACATATATCTTGGACCGCCGGTGAAACTCGAGGGAAGGATTATTTTTTGGCCTATGTCAGCTCCAAAATGATCTCCTCTTGACATCGCGTCACAAATTCCTGAAAGACACTCACTCCTTAGATTATTCTGCTTTGCTCGTATGAAATCAAGGCGTTCTTGTTCGACTGCGCAGTATACGGTCACCACATATTGTTGGAACAGCCTGCCTCCTTTAAAAAGAATACCAAACTGGTCATAACGTTCATGTAATTGGTATTTATAATACATATTCATAGACACCTTTTTGCTTTTCCTATTTGCATTTACACCTTTTAGTGTCATTTCAGTGTTGTAACCGGGCTGACCATATACGAAAAGAAGAGGAAATTGGAGAGACATGCATGAACTGTGAAGCTTATTAATTCTTTTTGGCTGCCTGTCTTTATACTCTATGATGATGTCATAATCTGTTTTACTGTTTGCGTCAGGTTCAAAGACTATTGCTCCAAGAGTGTTGGAAGAAGGCAGTTGATATACTCAAGCTCCTATTACATTGTAAAGCTGGATCTTGAACTCAGGTACATTTGCTTCATTGAATTTATCTCTTACTGTTTTGAAAATTTGAACCAACTCATTATGCTCATCCAATATCTGAATTAAGTTGCGGACTATCTCAGGCTGTAAACCACTGCGTTCTGAACCCCCCTAAAAGGTTTCATCCTATTAGCAACTTCATTTTCTGTATCATAGATATACAGTTGCATGAACTTTGGATCATCCCTATTGGTAGGACATATTATGCCTATCCAATGATGTATCTGACCCGAGATTTTAAAAACATATGGACCCTTTTCATTGTTTATCGAATCGTCAATTTCTGCACCAAAAGATATCATACTAAACATCTGATTATATGCCCGAATATTTGCCAAAAAATGTTTGTCTTTGAATATTTGTTTGAAAAATTGCGGTGGTTCTAATTCTTTTTCTAGATACAGTTGCCCTCCCGCGCAGCATTTGTTGTATCTCACTTTGTTTCGATGAGAATATCCTTTCAGCCGTTCCCCATACCAAAAAGCTGCATTGCAATACTCACATGCATAATTGCAATCACCCAAGTCAATGTACAAATTCGACACACCTACAATTGTAGATCCTAAACAGTATTAGAAGCACGTTTGTGTTAATATGTAATATTAAAGGCGAAACAATATTTGCTTATTGTGATAATATCTATGTTTTTCTGCATACCTTCACTATTCAATGTAGTTGAACCATGGCTCATACAATTACTTGTATGCTGCCTTTTTGATTGATGAATCTGTTCATGATTGAGTGAATCTTCATTTCTTGTATGTCTTTTGCGGCCTGTGGTGCATCTGGGTGTCATTATTGTAGCTGATTGTCGTTCTTGTGTATGCATGCTTATGTTACCACACGATTTCTGACCCTTTGCAAATGTAAAAGCTGATGCAACACCTACATTGAAAACCTTTATTAAATTTAGGAAGGGTAATATGACTGTTATACAATGGTGGCTAAACATTTGTTATATTGTTACCTGGATTTATCGTTTTTGACTGATGCATTTGTTCATTATTGAGTGTAAAAGCTGGTGTAGCAACTGTGTTGAATTTTTTTTTAACTCAGGAATGAAAATATGTTTTTAGGCAATATGTATGATTTTATATTTGATAAATAAAAAAATATCTTACTTTCACTGTTGGTAAAACTTGTAGTATCCTGGAGTGTGCACCAATAATTGTTGTATTCATTAATTGGAGCCTGAAAGCATATACTTTTGCCTCTGTCATTAAAACACCCTGGATGAAATAACAATCTTTTGTCAACAATCGTTGTACTAATAATTTTTTGTTCCATGTTCTGTATAACTAAAAAAACAATTACCTTTCTTGTCATTATAGGATGATCTCGGCAATGCAGCACCATATGTATCATAAGGGGGTTGGACTGTTATATGTTCATCTGTGGTGAGACAATTTTTATGACCGAGAAAATGTGGCAAAGTACAACAATGATTGTCTAAATTGTAAGTAACATCAGTCTGCTTTAATCTTGAATCAATAATTTAATCAACTAATATGTGTTTAATGATACTATATTTTTTTATTGGTTGACAGTTGGTTTAAATGACTATTACACTGACCGTGCAACTCTAAAGAGGAACCACTTTTTTGTATAGCATCAGAACCTCCTTTGATGTGAATACCTACAAAGGTTTAGTAAACTGATGGTAAGTCTCATAAACTTTTATATAAAAAAGGTAATACATAAAAATGCAAGAAACTATTTAAATTACCGTTATGTTTTTTGTGACTGTGAAGTTCATTTTGGTAAGTAACATTGGATAGAAAATTTGGATGTACATTGCGGTTGTTTTGTATTGTAGTGAATTCTGATTGTTGACTACTTGTATTTAAAACACCTTGAGTTGGAACTAAGTAGTCAATATGAGGTACATTTTGTGTGTCTGCATAAGGTATTAAGATATTTAGCAATAGTATAATTGAGATATATAAAAATAAAATTTTTAGTGGGATTACTTTTAAATTTTTTCTAATTCTCAGCGCCAGCTCCACACAATGCAGAAACTTTACGTTTTTTTGCAATGCTTCAGATTATAGTTATATTCATTGACTGTTGATATCGGATGTGCTCCTTCTTCATGTACTTGTAGAACAGGGTTGCTCTCATTCAACGAAACCATATGAAGTTCACTTGTTGTCGTGAGATTATGTTTTTCGACTACGTTGATATCTTTTGGTGAACCATTGTAAGGTATTCTATTTCCGTTAACTCTTTTTTTTATTTTTACTTACATTAAAGTTGTCTAAATCAGTTCTTAACAGTCTTCTAGGCATTACTACAATTGTGCATATAACTTTATACGAAACAGAGCATACACATAAAGTACATGGCCAAAGTTTTTTTTTTTGATATAAGCATAATCAGAAGGATCAGTAAATTCATGTTGATGCTAACAACATATAAAAGAAATAAAATAGATTGAATGATGTACAAACTGAGGTTTTAAGAAGATGTTGTTACCTGCAGCTAGGTAGTTGAAGAAGTCAAGCTTGATTGGAATGTGGTGGCTGCATAAAATGAAGTTATAAGCAAGAAAAGAGCGGGAAAAACGAATGTGAAGTTCTGTATATACATAAGAAGCTTCACAACAAAAGTCAATCTACATACCTGTGTAACACAAAGATTATTTTATTTTATTATTTTTTTTTTCTCTTTTTTCCCTGTTTGCAGTATGCTTGCCGTATGTTGGATGTAATTAGAGAAGAAGTATGGTAGAAGTTTCTGGGTTTTGGTGGATTATACAGATTTTTATTATGCTTATATACAAAGAAAAAGTAAAAGGCTGCATAATACCACAATTAGAGTTGTGTTACAGCGTTAATTACACTGTGAACAGTGTTTCTAGTAAACAGTGTTTCAAACAGTAACTGATCCACTATCCTTCTGCAAAGTGTCTCCTGTGAACAGTACCATGTCAAATATAATCACCACTCCTTGAATTTCAGCCACAATTTAGCCCCTAATACTCCTGTAACAACATTGGTAATCACATTGGTTCTACTAATCCAAAAACTGCCTTTTATATAGTATATATATAATTTAGCCCCTAATACTCCTGTAACAACATTGGTAATCACATTGGTTCTACTAATCCAAAAACTGCCTTTTATATAGTATATATAATATATAATTAAACAACAGCAGCTTCATAAGTAGCGAAACAACCCTATAGCTTTAAAATATTCATTGTAATACATAAATTTTGTAGATATCTTACTATTTACTTTTGTTTAGTTTCAAGACTTTTGATCATTACTAGTATCATACGGTTCTATAGTCTACAAACTTGGTGATTTGTATATGTAGTTTCCTTGTATCATTTTGATATTAGCCAAGTGTTCGATCAATATAATTTAGAGATAAGTGAGTACATATTTCTCTGTAGTGAACATGTATCGTGTCAAAGTTTCTTTTGGCTGTTGCTATCTATAGGTTTATCAAAAACCAAATCAAGACTGGAGCCAACTTCATTTTTAGACATCAATTGTTGGAAATACATGTGTCACGTTTAGCTTTTTTTTCATCCATATGGACTTGGTTAATTTCATTTTTAACTTATAGGCATGAACTTGGAATGAGTTGTCAACTTGACTGTTAGTTTTTTAATCCGGTTGGAGTTAGTAATTTATTTGTTTGGAGGATTTTTTTTAATATATATATATATATATATTAAAGTGACACTTAATTGATTTATCATTTGTGATATTACACTTTATTTATTTTGTAGGTTGATTATCACAAGGGATAATACATTAAAATGAAGAAAATATTCAAGTCACATTAATGATGTCTACTTTTGGTTATTTTATTAATTTATCACTTGTGATATGACTCATATGTATAATACCATAATTAAATTCTATTACTTTATCACCTATGATATTATTTTTATGTAGAATACTAAAATGAATGTTACATTTTATTGATTTATCACACGTGATATCACTCATATGTAAAACACCAGAATTAAGGTAACATTCTATTTTTTTTATTACATGTGATATTGCTCATATGTGGAATACCAGAATTACTGTCATATTCTATTACTTTATAATACTCATACGTAGAATACCAAAATTAATGTCACATTCTATTGCTTTATCACTTGTGATATTGCTCATATGCAGATACCAGAATTAATGTCACACTTTATTGCTTTATCACCTATGATATTACTCTTAAGTGACTAAGACAGACAATTGAAATGTAATCACAGTTGATAAATCAAATAAAAACTTATATCAACACTCTCCAATTGGCCTCTTGGAGACTTCTAACCGTAACTTTTAAGGAAATGTTTTATTGCCGGTCCATGGTTACTTAAGAATGAAACATTGCTCAAACGTTTTGTGTTCTTTTTGGAATTTTAATTTGTAATGAATGTTAGTATTTATCACTTGTGATATTATACCATTTGTAGAAATAAAACTGCTAAGCCTCTTTAATCGAATTCTTATTTTGCTCAAAAGCAATGCTAAATTAATGCAACACTTGTTTGATTTTGAAAATACGTCGAGTTTTTATTTTCATAGTTTGCTTCATTTTTATTCATTTTGGTATTTGTAAGTGACATTTATTATCACTTGTTACTATATCAAAGATGAAAACTCAGGTGATAGTAATAGAATATGAAATTAGTCAGTTTAGAGTAATATCTTATTTGATAAAGTAATAAAATATGAAATTAATTATGGTATTCTACATATGAGTAATATCACAGGTGATAAAGCAATAAAATGACAAAAAATAGACATCATTCATGTCTGGTTATCTATATTCAGATAACCCAAAAGCATCTAAGGCTTCATCATTATCTACAACAGTTAGCCTGCATCATTGTTTACATCATTCAACGCACAACATGCTTACCAACATCATTGTTTTGAACATTAATTCATATCAGACATATAACCTACCCACATGAAAATCACAAGATATCTCCTTTGATATTCATTTTGATTACTTGCAAATTCGTACTACTTTACATTTTGGTGATATAACAAGTGTGTCGGCTTTCTTCTATTTGTTGAATCAGTGGTGGTGATAGAGGAACCTGTGATATGACAGGTGTTATCACCGGTGATATGAAAGGTGCTATCACCGGTGATATCATAGTTGATATCACATGTGATATCACATAGGATTTCACCGGTGATATCACCTATGATATCACACATTTACAGGTGTTTGAGTTTCTTTAGTTTATTTTATAGATATGTTGTGCTTTCTTCAACCGCAACTGCAATTTTTGACAGGGCCGTTTTTTGCAACTGAACATCCGAATGAAGAAAGACAATGATTAAGGAAGTAACTAGAAAAAGTGCATGTTAACTGTTGTACACAATGATGCAGACTTATATGCTTTTGAGTTATTTGAATATATATATATATATATATATATATATATATATATATATATATATATATATATATATATATATATATAACTAGACATAAATGATGTCTACCTTTGGTCATTTTATTATTTTATCACATATGATATTACTCATATGTAGAATACCAGAATTAGTGTTACATTCTATTGCTTTATCACATGTGATATTACTCATATGTAAAATAACAGAATTAGTATCATATTACATTGCTTTATCACATGAGATATTACTCTTAAGTAACAAAGAACGACAATTTAAATACTCTTCATCTTCCTTACAGTGTTATATCGCAAGAGATAAATAAGTGTCACTTACAAATATCAAAATGAATAAAAAGGAAGCAAACTATGAAAATAGAAACTTGACGTATTCTCAAAATCAAACAAGTGTTGCATTAAATTAGCATTGTTTTTTAGCAAAATAAGAATTCACCTAAAGAGGCTTTAACCCTTTTATTTCCACTAACAGTATAATATCACAAGTGATAGATAACATTAATTGCATTTATAAAAAATATGTGCTTGTCCATTGCGATGAAAGACACAAAAACCATCTTGTAACTGAAAATTATAAAAATATTAGAAAACACATAGGTGATATTTAAAAAATATACAGAGCAATGAAATATCTCAGGTGATATTAAAGGTTAAAAAAGCATACTTGTTTGTTTATAAAATATCACAAGTGATATTAGACATTAATTATTTTTATAAAATATCACAAGTGATATTAGACATATAATATAATAAAGTTTAATAATAAGCATGAAAACGAATGAAAACATATAAAAACTACCGAAAACAGACGACAAAACGGACAAAAACGTACAAAAACGGATGAAAACGTATGAAAGCGGACAAAAAGGTCTGAAAACGGATGAAAATGTATGAAAACGGACGAAAACATATAAAAACGGACGAAAACGTATGAAAACAGACGAAAACGTCCAAAAATTGACGAAAACGTAAAAAAATGACGAAAACGTATAAAAATGGACAAAAACGTCTGAAAAACGAACGAAACATATAAAAACAGATGAAAACAGACGAAAACGTTTGAAAACTGACAAAAACGTAAAAAACTAGACGAAAACGTATGAAAACGTCTGAAAACGGACGAAAATGTATAAAAACGTACAAAAACGGACAAAAACGTAAGAAAACGGATGAAAACAGATGAAAACGTATGAAAACGAACAAAAACAGATGAAAATTTATGTAAAAGGACGAAAACGTATGAAAGCAGACGAAAACGTATGAAAGCGAAGAAAAAAAACTTGAATTAAAAAAAACGTGAATTAAAAAAAGAGTGAATTAAAAAAAGAAAAGAAAATGTGAATAAATAAGAAAGACAAAAAGACAAGAAAAAAAATAAGGACTTAGGTTGACATATTAAATTTTAGGTTAATCCCCACCATTAGATCAAACTAGATAGATTGATGGATCGTGTTTTGGTTGAAATATCGAGAATCGGGAGGCCTTGGATGATGAAAAATCATCATCTCCATGGCAAAAGTTAGTGAGAGAAAGTGTAGAGAGATAAAGATGGAACTAGGTGTTTTATTGATAATCAAGAAAGGTGAAAATTACACACACAAGCTTCAACCCTCCTAGTGAAGTCTAGGAGGGGTATATATAGGGCCAAAACACATGACTTTACAATAATGACACTTTTAGTCCATGTGTTTGTGGCAAATAAGATAACTAATGTAATCACAAATATGTTGTCACATTTTGGTGCGAGAAGCATACCCAACAATCTTCCCCCAATGTGGCAACATATGGGATTACTTACATCATATCCTACAAGTAAAAATACAAATAAAGAAAGGTCTTCATAAGCTCTTCATGTGCTGAGGATGATTACAGTTGACGCTCTTTGTCTTTATCTTGTACCTCGGCTTGAGAACTTTTCTTTACTCGTAGTCACATGATGTAATATACATGAACTGGATTAACTCCCCCAATTCATGCTGCATGTCTTTAACGGCTTCTTCATCTACTTCTTATTGGTGAAGTTTCTGAATCAGCTTCCCCCCAAACTGACAACATCAGCTTCCCCCCAAACTGACAACCGTCTTCAGCAGATTCGAAACTTTGATGTAGTTAACATGTCTTCTATCTTTTGAAGGTTGTAAGTACGCAGCGGAATTTGTAGATGACATCGTAAACCACACCACGCAAATCTGACTAGTTCTGGGTAACGGTTATGCTCAATGCGGAAACTCTGTTCGGGGGTAACATGCAAGAAATCAGCAAGATCTTCTCACATAAGTAGGCTACTTCGCACATCACACCCTGCGAAAGTAGAAACGATTACACCAAAATCACAAAACTGAACCACTGATCATCTCTGCGGACGTCTTCCGGTAGTAATAAAATTGTAAGCTCGATCACGTGAGTCTGTTATGCGTCCCTGATGTGCACATTTCTTCCCCCTGAATGCAGATCCATCTGGAAAAAGAGTGTTTTTGCAAAGAATGCAAGAAAAGTCAAAGAACATCCACTCTCTCTTCCCCCACGATGTCTTCGCGGAATCGAAAGCATACACACTATGGTTACGATGGAAACGGAGGCAGCGTAAACCCTGTATGTCCAATTAGTCGAAGATGTGTGAAGTACCAAAAATAGCCCGTGAGAATCAACTGCAGATAAAATCTCTACCCTTCTATACTCTCCTCATCTAACTCTTTACCGACCCCATTATCATTCTGACGGCTTTTTGTAGTGACCACTGATGGAGAAAACCCAGTATTACGAACTTGAGACTGAAGTAAAATAACCCAAGCTTGTGACTTAAACTTGCACTATTGTCTGACTAAGTACCTATACTAAGCACTACAACGTAACTCCTTAAAGCATAGGTCGTTTCATATACCCATCCAACCATCCTTTTTTGTATATGAACTCATCTTGAATTATCCACATCTTGGTGTGACACTTGAGCACTACAACGTAACTCCTTTAAAGTGATAGCTATACTCTGTGAGCACAACAACGTAACTCCTTACATCAGGTATAACTAGATAACTCAAGTCTTAATCATTTTGAAGGTTATAAGCTCGAACAAGGATCTCGAAGAATCATGCATCCAACCAACCCCGATATCTTCAAGATACTAAGTACACGCACCCGTGATATCCCACTTCAACCTCAAATAAATAATAAAGAATTAACCCCGTAGTCACATCTTGCGGTTCAATACCCAACACTAGCCTTTTGACGGTTTAAGTGAACTATGATAATAGTTTTATCCCGATCTTGTCAAAAAACGTATCCCCGTGAAAATTAATAATCGAAATACCACATCTTTTAATCAACTATTGTAACAAAAATAAATTATCACAATGTATAAAGAATACATGTGATAATTAATTTTCAGCCAAAAGTGTTTTAATTCGGATTCACTAACATGTCAGCCCAACTCAATGGTCCAATCCATAAACTAAACAAAAGTCATGGTTCACCAGCCCAATATTTATAGCCTGATCCAAATATTGCCCTAATTACCCGGTTATAAATAACACATTAAGCCCACCTCACAAACCCTAATCTCACATAAACACATCTACGCCCCCACTCTCATCATGTATCTTCAAAAAAATACAGTAACGAAATCTCCATCTACTCACAAACCAATTAACCAACTCACCTTATCTCATCTCAATCCCATCATCACCAAGACTGAAACAACCTCAATAGATCAATTGTTAAGCTCGTTAAACCCGACCCCCTAAGGCAAAGCAACTCCTTTTCATTGGCATGTCACAACGACTTCAAGATCTCTTGGTGAGGTCTCGGGTAGGTTTATGTTTCATGAGTTGTTTCTTATTCAATCCGTGATGATATGTGTTCAAGTAAAAAAATCTTTAAAAGATTTGATACAAGATTGAACCGATTCTGAGATTAAGTATGTATTTCATTACTGTTTTGATTCTTGTTTGTGTGATTGTGAGTGTTGGGGAGTGACGTGAGGGTCATGGTTGTGTCTTGTATAGGATTTGATGTTATTGGATTTTTGTTGTAGGATAGATATGTGTTATACAAGTTCTGGTCTTGTTCTTGTTAATCATCCTCTTTTTATTCATTTATAACAGTATGGACCAGGGATGGTTATGAACTGAGGTCGCATAAGTAGTAGTATAATGGCTGTGGTCAACGTGTTGACGAGTCAACGAGTCAGCGATGGTATTTAGTTTTTGGTCAATTTGTCAATTCATCTTCATCTTTATTCAGTTTCTTTTAATTTGCGATAAATGGCTGTTGACCGTTGACTGTTGACCTGTTGACTCGAGCAACTGCGATAAGTGGTCTTGTCCCAACTGCGATAAAACGCATATGCGATAACAACGCAACAGCGATAAAAACGCAATAGCTATAAAATTATCGAATTTCTTGTACAAGAAATCGAACTCAGATAGAAGAGGGTTTATCGCACTTTGAACTCAGATAGAAGAGGGTTTATCTGAATTGCTTTACAAGCAATATCGATAAAAAGGGGTTTTGACTTTTTGACCAAGAACTCCGGCGAGATTCCGGCCAAAATTTTCCTACTATATTTTCCGTCCGCCTTTTTGCTAACCCAGATCTGACCACTTTTTATTCGAAACACGAGCACAATTTGACCACAGATTCTGACCAAACCAAAGAAAACAGTCGCAAAAGAAGAAATAACGGAATACAATATACCGTGCTCCTTTTACAAGAAATAACGGAATATAATATTCTGACCACTTTTACAAGAAATAACGATCCGTTAAAGTAGTGAAACAGATTCATAAAAAACAGTTTAGATCCACACAAACAATACGATTTTGACAAGATAACATCACATAAATCAACCAAAACTAATACCATGGCTCTTGATACCAATTGATGGATCGTGTTTTGGTTGAAATATCGAGAATCGGGAGGCCTTGGATGATGAAAAATCATCATCTCCATGGCAAAAGTTAGTGAGAGAAAGTATAGAGAGATAAAGATGGAACTAGGTGTTTTATTGATAATCAAGAAAGGTGAAAATTACACACACAAGCTTCAACCCTCCTAGTGAAGTCTAGGAGGGGTATATATAGGGCCAAAACACATGACTTTACAATAATGACACTTTTAGTCCATGTGTTTGTGGCAAATAAGATAACTAATGTAATCACAAATAGATGGTGCGGATTTGTCCCTTGGTATGCATGGATTTGTGGGTAAGCAAAATAAAGTGCCTCGATTAGTTGGTTTATGAGATGTATGTTTTATTTCTTTTTTATTTAATTGAAAAGACAAAAATACCCTTAACTTTAATAGTCAATAATTGGTCAAACTAAGGGCGTTAGAAAAATGGACTAAACTTGTTACGGGTCGTCGGGTTTTGGAGTGGATCCGAGATTTTTTAAACTATTGGACTGAAAATGAAATACCCGGCAAACCACAAGGACCAAAAATGTAGTTAACTTGATGAGGCGCAAATTAAAATTTCATTAAATTAAAAAAAATACATTAATAATTCAAATAAAAATAAAAACATCACTCTAAGAATTGAAATAAGATGAAATTAGAAATTATTTTGCATTTCTTTGATGCAAAATGTGTTCCACTAAATCGCGGCTTTAAGGTTTAGATGAGCTTCTTCGTTGGCTAAATTGCTAATAACTTATAACGTTTCTTCATGTGTTCGTATGAAATCGTCCTCAACATGTTGCTCCTCTGGATAAAAGTTAAGAGAGATTGCCTTCTTTTTGTCTTTTCGAATCATATTATGTAATATGTATACATCAAATCTATTATTTTCTTAAGAGTCATCGACCGTGCAAGATTTTTTTATTTATTTTTTATTTATTTTTTTTATTATAGCACACTTTTTCTTTAGCGAGCCAAACGTTCGTTCCACATCTTTTCTTGTTGCTTCATGTGCTTGTTTATACCTTATTCGCTTCATATCATTCGCATGTGGCTGTAAAATCGACTTAACAAGGACATACGATTCGGGATATAACCCGTCAGTAAGATAATATCTCCATTTATAAGGCACATCGTTAGCCACAAACAGAACCTCTGATGCTTTCCGTCTTTGAGATCGTCGTATAATGTTGACGTCGTTGTTCGCCCCTGAAACACCAAAGAACGTATGCCAAAATCCATAAGTCTTGTGAGATAACTACTTGTAGTAAAATGAATGGATTTGCCCCGTGATCACCTCTACAATATTGAGCACGATATGAATTTGGACAACTAGACCACTCCCAACTCGTACAATCAATGCTTCCTAACATCCCATGAAACCCATGGTTCTCCTCATGAGAAGCATAGAGTTTTTCAACATTAATATAAGTAGGTATTCGCAAACTCCTCTTCATATAAGTCCATAATAGCCTTACAGAAATGTTGGAGAGAATCACGGGAATTTTTCGCACCCATTTTTAAATATTCGTTTAGAGCATCAGGAACGATGTCGTATGCCAATTGATCAATTGCATAAATACACTTCATCAATGTGGAAATGCCAACTCTTCCCGAACAATCAGTGCCTAGATGAAAATACGGAGAATGATCAGTTACTTCCCGAACAATGCTTGTGAATGGTGATCGTCTCATTCGGAACTGCTTTATATCTTCGTCATACACTGGTTTTCAGAGAGATAAGTGGCCACTAGACGATCATGAGCACTGTAACGATCTATATTTATCGTGTTTCGTGGTAACGATTTTTTTTAAAGCTTGATAATTCATATATTATGTCTTCGCCTCTATTAAATACTCTAGATTGAAACTATTAACTTTTTCTTCTTCTTCTTCATCCGATGATGTAAACATAAATTGTTGAGAATACATTTGTTGTGAAAAATGAGAAATATATATATGTACTAATGAGATTGAATATGTTTTGAAAGTGTGTATGATAATGAAAGGGTATTGGGGTATTTACAATGTATGAAATTAATTAAAATTTTAAATAGAAAAAGTTTTGTTTTAATTAAACCATCAATGGCTCATTTTTTTTACCGTTCGCACCTTTCTCCTTCCCACACGACTCGGTCTACAACTCGACTGACTTCTCCCCAAAAAACACCCATCAGGTGTCATTTGAGGGAGTGTGTTATAATGACGACGCGTCTTAGGTGTTGTGCCCATTCGACGCGTCGTTTAAGGCTTATTACCACCAGCCTAAAGATATGTTTATTAGTAGAATTGAAACAAATGATGAATGACTAAGAAACATGTTAATAATCTTATATTTGACATATCTTTGAACTGAGTTTATGGTATTGGGTGCTTATACGAGTAAAATAAAAAAAATATGTTTGAAGTTCGAAGAATGTCAATTTCGGAACTCGAGGATGTGTCCTTTTCAAGAGAGGAAAAATGATAAGGGGGGCAATAACCCGACATTTGATGTCGTATATGAATCGTTGGGAACGTGGAAAGTGGGTCAAGATCAAAGCCAATATACGAGAGTGTGAGGTCAAGCTACAGGAGTAACATCAATCCATGAGAACTTAGGCTCGGGTTTTTTTAAGCGAAGGAGAATAATATAGACAAGAAAATAGTGAAAACATGATTTGATGAAAATTTGTGCCGCATGAGAGTTTGGTGCGCCACACAAGATAGTTTTATGCACCGTGCACCGATACTAAATTCCTTGCGAATTTTACTAGTTTTGAGTTGTATATTATTCTCAATAATTGTAACATGTTTAACGTTGTTCCATAAACGCCATCTAATGTATTATAAGAACAATATAGAAACTCGAATTAACACAAACACCATCAATGAATAAGAGTGTTAAATATGAACCTGAACTGTAATACCCCGTAATTTTCCCGACGTGTTTTTATACAGAGAACCGAAAATTTAATTTGACATTGGTATTAATTTTGAGATACTAGGTGTATGTACAGTCGTTTTTATTGGAAATATTATTTCGAGCGCGATGACGTAATTTGTGTGTCCTAAAACGATCGTTATTGAGCCCTAAAATGTCCCGAACCTCATTTAGTGAAAGATTTCCTAAATGGCAGCTAAGGTCCTTGTGATTTAACTTTCACCGCCACCCCCCTGAGTTTGGAAGTTTACACCTTTAGTCCCTGCGTATTATATAAAAGAGCCCATTTAGGGTTTTCTTATCATAACAACACACACACTTCTCTCTCCTAGGGTTCTCAGCCGCCACTAGGGGTGTTCACGAGCCGAGCCGAACCGAGCGAGGGTCTGCTCGAACTCGGCTCGAGTTGAAACCGAGCAGCTCGGCTCTGTTCGTATTTAATGAAACGAGCAGAAAACCAATGCTCGAGCTCGCTTGGTTTAAAACCGAGCAGCTCGGCTCGGCTCGAACTCGCTCGGTTTAATAACATTTTCATGTCTTATCTTTGTTAGCTTATAATAACATGTCTCAGATATTTGCAACACAAATTCACATTTGAAACATAAATATATTCACATCTGAACTACGGAGTATTATGTTATCAAAGTAGTACTTCATTATCTGCTTATTACGATTCACATTCACTTTATTACATTTACTCATATTTAATTGGTCATAAGTTCATAACTTAGATGGACAAGGCTTGAATAGACCCGTATAAGATTAACTCAAAAACTTGCTAAGGTCGGATTTGAGTATGCTTTTTTAAGCCTCTACACGAACAAACCCAACTCGAATAAAACTGAAGCCGTCTCAAAATTTATATCGTGAAAAGATAATAAGAAAAATATTATTAAGGAACATACATCTAGAAAATAGAATTTTGTCACATCATATTCTTCGAATTTACTATGCATAATTTCTAATTAAGCTATGGATAACAAAATGTTAATCCATAAATACATACATAAATATATAAATACTTATATATATAAGATAAATTTATATTTATATAAATACATACATATATAATAAATTTATATATATAATAAAAATATTCGAGCTGATTCGAGCCGATCCGAGCCGAGCATACCTTTGCTCATGCTTGGCTCATTTACAAACCGAACCGAGCGGAGCGGCTCGTTTACAATCGAGCGACGGATCGAGCGAGCAATTTCTGAGCAATTTTCGAACGATCGGCGAGCGATCGGCGAGCGGCGAGCGCTTTGAACGGCCCTAGCCGCCACCTCCATATCCGGCCGCCACCCACCTGCTGTCGCCACCATTGGCCACCACAACCGCCGCCTACACAAATAGATCGAGAAGATCAAGGGTTTGTTCATTGTTGTTTGCGACGGGTGAGAGAAAGAAGGTCACGACTAAGGTTTTGTTTGGTTCAAGATTAGCACCGCCGTCATCGCCTTGTGCCACTACCACAGTCACCGATGTCACCATCTCTTCCTCCCTCTTTTCTTTGTGGGTAAGTTGGAGTAACGCCGTCACTAGTTTCCTTTAAAACCGAGTATATATGTATATAACTATTGTGTTATAGTTTTCGTGGATAAACCGGAATAAAATACTTTGATAATAAGATTAGTGTGGTAAGATTTGACTAAAACGGTGTTTGGTTTGTTGTGGTAACGGGTCGAGTCATAAAACCCGTTTGGGTTCCGAGTTGACTCAGTTGAGTCACTAATTAATGATTGGGTTAGTCTTGGATTTGAGTTTTATTTGTTGTTTTGGATGTTATAGTTGTTGTTTCAGCCGAGTTAAGGTGTGTTTGGTTGTGTCCGGAGTTAACGAGAACCCACAGGGGTTGCTCATTGTTATTGTTGTTCTTAGTTTCAAAAGAACCCGTTTATGGTGTGTCATAGTTGGTATGTGTTTGGATTTGATGAGGAAAACTACAAGTGTGGCGAATGTTATGTTTGCGAGTTTATTTTGCATTGATTTTGTGTGTATGTCGAGGTGGTTAACGACCCATGAGGGTTTGAGTTGGTTTTTTTTTATTCAAGAAAGAAACCACGAGGGTGGTGTTTCGTTAAGTGTCGTATTCAGATTTTGTGTCTCGACTAACCAACACTCATGAAGGGTGGTTGTTATTCATGGTTCTCGGCAGTTAAGGAACCCACATAGGGTTTCGAGTGCTAGTCTTGGTCTCGGTTTAGCCGCAAGCACCAAAGGGTGCTCACGTTTTTGGCTCTCGGTTCACATGTAACACAAGGGTGTGTTGGTTTTGTTGATTAATTGGGCTAGAGCCCAACAAGTTTTAATAAGGGTGTGTTTTGATTAGCTTTGGGCCAAAGCCCAAAGTGGTAATAAGAGTATGTTGTTATGTCTAGTTTTACTATTTTTGTGTGTACTTGTATTAATAATCCCGGTTGTTGAATATTTGACTAACATGTTTGTTGGATTCTGAAGAGGTATTCTTTGATAAGTTTCGGATAATGGGATTGTTACATTGGAACTTGGATAATACTGATTGTGATTGGACTTTGGGACATTTACCGGATTGATAATATATGGATTTATTGAATTACACATTGACTTTGATTTGGATTGTTGGACAAATATTGGACGTGTATTGACATTATTGGACAGATTGGACTTATTGGACTTGAAACGAATACAATATATTAGACTCAAGACGAATTTAATATATTTGACTCAAGACGAATTTAATATATTTGATTCGCAACAAATACACAATAAGAAACAATGTCTAATGACCAATGAATACTCTTTGTTAATTAAATTGTCAATTGATTTTAATTAAGTCACCGCGACATGGGAAAATTGATTTTTATTAGTTAAACTCACCTTTTATTTATAAAACATTTATGTTTTATATAAATTAATTGGGGATTTGGGCTGAATGCCGGAACTTATCAAACGACCTATTTGTATTAATATACTTACTTGTTATTATCTGGGCTTTTCTTTGTTAACTTGAGTCCGCGTCAGTATTTGCTTTTTTATAAGTATATTGGGATATATATTATACTTTGGCGTGAGTTGCATTGTGAGTCAGTGTCTTCTTACCACACCACACGAAACATTGATACTAAACTGTTAAGAGTAATGATAAGAATAATCCACGAAAACTATGACACGCGGTCTCTTGTAGACCTCATTATTGTGCGAGCCGTATTTTGAGATAATTACATATGTATTAGGTTGCGCCGATTCCGTACCGTTGTGCTTGTCTCCTGGATACTGTTGTGATTAGCTCTAGATGCCAGTTGTGTCAGTTGTGATAGTTGCATTGCTGTGGCTAAGGTGAGTTCATGGCCCCTACTTTTACTTGTTTTATGACTGTTTTGGGGGAGAATACATGCTCGTTTTTAACTAAACTCAATGCTTTTGAATGCTTTCATGCTGTGATCTACTGGTTTCATGATTTTGGACAATATGTGTGTTTTGATTCTGATGAACTCAAATAAGTACATTTTATTATCATCATTTATCCTATTTATTTGACTTGTTTTATTATATTATGTATGAGAATTGATACTTAATCGTTTACTTTTGTAATTCTCAGTTAAAAACAAGCATTTGGTGAAACTTAGCGATTATGGACTAAAAATGGAGAAAAATGATCAAGATTGGAAAAGGCTGCTGAAATGAAGAGATTGAAGACCATTGCCTGACTTTGAAGAATGCACGCATGCAATTCTGTCATGCGTTGCATATGAAACTTTGGTCAACGAAGAAGAACCAACTTGTTCTACTCCAGATGCGCCGCATTATACTTCTTACATACGGCGCATCACTATCAAGATTTCACCAGTTTCGATCCAAGATACAAGAAGACATGCACCGCATACAGTTATGAAGATACGCCGCATCTCAAGGCGGTGTACGAATATTCTGGAATATAATAACCTTGGACCCCACATGAAGTTAAGTCAATGCGCCGCATCTACTTATTCAATGCGCCGCATCTTACCTCAGACAGAAACTATAAATACCCCAAGACCAGACGAATTTTAGAGCGCTAGTTTTAGAAGAAGACCGAAGACCAGAAAACCTAAGGCCGAATTCAGACGAATAGGCAGCACAAGACACACCCGAACGAAGATACAAGAGCTGTAAGAAGGTCCTGCATGTGTTTAATTCATTAAGTAGTTTTGTTTCATTGTATTAGTACACTTTAATTCATCAGGATTGGTGGCTTGTGTAATGTGACGAGAAAGATTGCACTCCCTTAAAACTGCTTTCCCATCAATTAAAGTTTATATGTTGATGTCTTTGGTTACTACTTATTAGTGCATTGATAACCTCTGTGTTTATTAGTGGCCTGCGCATTTGACTACGGAAGAGAATGTGGCTCCCACGGTTGTTACTAAATTGATCACTTAGGAATAACTTTTAGACATAAGTAATCATTAAGGGTTTACTCGCCGATAAGATTAGAGCCAACGAGAAAGGGTTAATTACATACACTTCATATAAAACTATCAATAAAACAAGTGACAATCTACTTAATCATCAGGACAGGTCTTCTTATTGTCTCGAGTATTTATCTGTGTACGTGCATGCCTATCGCTGATTCGTGCTCATTAGTTTAGTTTATTATTTAATTGCAACCAAAACGTGCCAGTCTCTCAGGCTGAACCCCCTTGCGTTAGATTAGGTTGTATAGCTAACTTAGAATATTAAAATACTGATTAGAATAACTAGATAATACGTTCCACTCTTAGTGATTGACACTCTACTTACCATTATATTCATACTGACCGGGTACACTGCTCGTTAAAGTGTGTGTGTTATTGATAAGTCGGCTAAATATAAATTTAAAACTTGAATACTGCTAAAACCACAACGACATACCGTGGGTATAAATTAGAGCATATACATCACGCGCATCAAGTTTTTGGCGCCGTTGCCGGGGAGTGAATTGTTATTATCTGTTAATTTGATTAGTATTTTAATTAGGTTTTTTCTTTTTAATTTTTAATCTAACCGCTAACCGTGTTGTGTATTAGGTTAATTGCATTCATTGTATTATTTGCATATTTTCTGATTTGTGTGTTATTTGTTTTCTTTTATTTTTGTTGCTTTTCGTTTGTTTTTATTTTTGCTTTTATTTTTCGTATTTTCTGTATTCTGCTATCGTTGTACTGAGTTAATTTAAACGATACGGCGCATCTATTTTCATAGATACGGAGTATTGGGTTTAATTTTTATAAAATACAACGCGTTTAATTAATTCGATACGACGCATCTTTCCCCAAGATACGGCGTATCTGTTTTTAATAAGAAATTTTTTTCTAAGCGATAACGCCATACGGCGCATCTGTTTTTACAGATACGGCGTATTTATTATTTTAATTAAAAACAGTTTTCGAATTATTAAACAGATACGACGCATCGATTTTTATCGATACGGCGTATCTTCTGAATCAAAAATCTTGTATTTTGAAACGTAACGAAAATACGGCGCATTAACTTTTGTTAATGCGACGCATTTAATTTTAATAAGTATATCGATTTTTGATAATTAAAACCGATACGGCGCATTCTAATTCTAAGCGGCGTATCTATTTTCTGAGTAAAAGTCTGATTAAATTTTAACGTAATAAGATACGGCGTATCCAACTCTTTGGATACGGCGCATCATCTGCAGATATCAGTTATTCTTATATCCGTTTCTAAATTCATTAATTTCTCTTCTAGCGAACAAATCCTACTGAAGATTTTACCTATGATGACAGGTTTTGCTATGGAAGACATGTCAGTGAAAGGATATCTTGCTAAGGAACTCTTGCTTTCGGATTCATTCGAAGTGAAAGTTTTTGATGATGTCAACTTCAATGTGCTCATGATTGATGCCGAATTATTTTCTTTGGAGACCCCTCTTGAAGCTACTTATAAGGAATTCAAACGCTTATGCAATATTGAAGATGGGATATTCTCCTATGATTTACTAATGAGCTACACTGAAGATGAATTGCTACTCTTATGGCCCATCATTGAATCTAAAGGATTGACTTGGACTACTATCAAAGTGAATGATGGGAAATTCCAAATTGAATACATGAACTCAAGCAATAAAAGCTGTGGTGGAGGCAATACCCAACCTATGCAAATCTCTTACATGCCTTATTCCGAACAGTACTGGGGATTAAATGAGAACTATCTGGACGATGAAAGAATTTATGCTGTGTCGGAGTTACTATTTCATGGCAGGTTGGTAAGGTTGATGGACATCTCCCTCGAAGAATGGCTTGAACTTAAATACGGTAATCCTAAATTTGCTCCTGTGAATGAAATCAAACGCATTGCGACCTCATGGTTGACACGGAGTTTTAGGGAACAATTTAACGAGTTCATGGAGATAAGGAGGAAAATGATTGGAAAAGCTTGCTTTGACGTTGACCACGATCCTAACAATGTTGATTTTTCAGATTGGTTGGCTAGTAAGTTCAATAACCATAAGAGCATGGATCGAGCTACTAAAGATGCGTTATGGGTATATTGGATGAGAGGGGAAGATGAAGAAGTAGAGAGTGACTATGGGTCGTCACTTAATGATTCAACAATCAATGAGGGCATTGAAGAATTATTCAGCATAGACATTGATCTGTTCAATTATGAGACACCTTTGTGCAAACAATTCAAAGAATTTAATTACCTTCTTCAAGTCGACGATGATGTGCTAACTGGAGATCTACCAGGATTCAAAACTTATGATGATTTCAAAAACACCTGGTACTACGAATGGAATGACCAAATACCATGGGTTTGGGATAAACCATGGGAATTTGAGCACATTAATCACACTTGTACACCTTTCTGTTTCAAGGATGGGAGTAGTGTATGGCCGACCTGTGATTATAAGAATGATGGAACCTGTAATGGGGGAAGTATAATTGGAATGAAACGGGTTGGAAACGATGTAACCTTTGAAGACTATGAGTGGTATGAAAATGTTGAAGACTGCCCACAAAAAGCGGAGGCTTTGCAAGAAAAGGGTAGAATCTAATACTTGAAAGAGCTAAAGGGAACATCGAATACTACTTTCTGGGAATGGGTGCATGGACAAATTGATGATTACACAAAGCTTAGTCGACGCTTGCAATGGGAATTGGAAAGAGAGTGGGAGGCAATTCAAGATGATAATAACAATGAGTCATTAATTGATGAACTTGATGACTATTTGATTAAGGATCCTTATTTTAAGTTTGTTGATAAAAACGAAGAAGAATTCATCAAAAGAAAGTGTCAACTACTTGGGATCCCTTATAATAAGCCACCCATGATTATTTCTGAAAAATTTAAAGTCATTAAATACTCTTTGGGACCAGATGAGGAATATGTTGCAACGAAGACCAAGAGTTATACTAGATTAAGTCGAACGGAAGAAAATGTTGCGGAGCTATACGGGAACATCTTTCGGATGAAAGAAGAAGGATGGACCGTGACAAGAACAAAATAAGGAGCTGAACGTGAGTCTAACTTGAAGACTCTGGAATAAAGACAAGTGCTGACCGGGAGACAACCCGGAGAATTTTTACTATTCTGTTCTGTGTCGAGTCAGTCAGGCCCGCAGAGGATACGGCGCATCTCCATCCTGAGATGCGACGCATCTCCTGCACTGGTCATATCTTATTTTATTTTCTGCATTTTTATTTTCAACTTTAAAACTTTTTGTCAGTTTATTTTAATGCGGCGCATCCCTGGTTAAGGATGCGACGCATCTTTTATTCTGATTCGTATTTATTCCAGGCTCGATACGGCGTATCTTCTTCCATAAGATACGGCGCATCGACTGACCTGATGATTTTCAGTTTTATTTTTACTAACTACTAATGTATTATGCAAGTTTGAACTTTCTTAATTCAGGTGTGTTAAAGTCTTGAAGGTATTATAGATTCCTGCAATTTTTGTGGATACATCAAATATGAAGCTTAAAAGTTCTCATCCACAAGAAGTTGATTTTTGCTCTTATACAAATGGAGGATCATACCGAGCAAATCTCAGGGGAGTTTTTCCTGTTCTAATTCTTTTATTTTCCAGTTTTTAACCTTTGATACAAACAACGAGGACGTTGTTTAACTTAAGTGGGGGGATTGGAGAATTAGAACACTTACTTGTCGTCCTAAACTTTTTCAAAAATTATGCTTAAAATGCGCTTAATATATCAAAATTTAAAATTAAAAATTTATTTTTAGCATGTTTTTGTTTAAGATCTAAGTTACATAACTGCATACATGACGTTATTTTCAAAAATTGTGATTTCTCAAAATTCACAAATCTATGAGTGTGCCGGTGACTTGTAAACTTTAGAACTTGACTTGTATACTATTCGAGACCACCATAATAAGTATTATTTTTATAATTGGAATGACTTGTCTAAATTGGTAAATTTCTAGGATTACACCCAAATAGCCTATTATATGTTATGTGATATTAGCTAACTACACTGGTTAGTTAACCCCCGTATAAACCCTTTTGTTACTCTCATTTTTAGAGTAAGATACCCCTAGAAAAATACTCAGAGCCATTCCTTTCGTTTCTTACACCTTTGTTATAATGTTTCGTTACACCCTTACACTTTAGCCTACCCTGTAGATTAAAATCCGTGGTTGGTTAATTGCTTTAGGCAAAGTGTGTTTCCTTACATTACCTGTGTTCGCGTGCGTAATTCATTATCTTTGGTTAGGTCGGGAAATTGCACAATGCAATTGGAGTGAAAGTAAATATTGTATATCTTTGAGTTTATTTTTTGTGTGTTTACTACTTTCACTATTACCGTTATTTCTGAAAGTACGAAAAGTATGGAAAATTTATCCGGAAAGAAAGTGATAGAAAAGTTGTGAAATTTTACACATCTATGTTTATGTCAAAAAAAAAAAAAAAAAAAAAGAAAAAAAAAAGAAAAAAAAAATCCGAAAAATTAAGAAAAGAAAAAGAAAAAGGGAAGAGTTGGATGTTTGTTTTAACCAACTTATGTAAAGTTTTGTATTAAGTGGTCGATATCACCACTATTTGTTGTATATTATATTTATGGATTGAATGGGAGTTGGCCGTTATGGGAACGCCAATTAAGGTTATTCTTTGATTAAGATCTTGTTGAGTATAATTCGTGTCTACCTAAAAGCGTGTGTTTCAAGTGTTAAAGCGTGAGTTATTCTATGATATGAGTCTTATTCATGGGATGGTTGGGATAGTGATTAACCGCACTTAGGATTTTAATTTATCTGTTTTATTTATTTTTCATTTTTACACCAATTTGTATCCCAAATATTATCCATACCCTATATTATTCTTTATCCAAACCTTTGATTTATTGAGATTAGAGATTTGAGCAATCTTAAGTATCGTAGTCGTGGATTCGGCCATGTATTTATGATTTTGTCGCCCTTTTTGATATAATATTATTGGTGAAGATTACTTGGTCATATCTTTAGCCTATTCGAGTTAAGGATTTGAGCAATTGCAAGTATCGTGTTCGTGGATTCGATCATGTATTTGTGATTTTGTCGCCTTTTCTGGAATTTGAGATCGATAGAGATTAAGAAGAATGATTAACCCTTAACCAACAAACCCTTTTTACCGCTTTAGACTTGTTATTCCTTGGCTTTAGTGGGGGAGATGTGTATACTTGCCAAGCTTATGATAGAATATTCATCACGACTGGACAGTTAAACGATTAGATTTGCTTTTATCAAAATATTTTATTTTACTTCTAATTCGTTAAGTGTTTGGTTGTGTGATTATGATAAAACGAATACATGCTTAAATGTAAAAATAAATCCTAATATCTTTTAGGATACATTTTCATAAGATTAATTCTAAGGTTTACTTGGGGACAAGTAAAGTTCAAGTGGGGGGATATTTGATGAACTCAAATAAGTACATTTTATTATCATCATTTATCCTATTTATTTGACTTATTTTATTATATTATGTATGAGAATTGATACTTAATCGTTTACTTTTGTAATTCTCAGTTAAAAACAAGCATTTGGTGAAACTTAGCGATTATGGACTAAAAATGGAGAAAAATGATCAAGATTGGAAAAGGCTGCTGAAATGAAGAGATTGAAGACCATTGCCTGACTTTGAAGAATGCACGCATGCAATTCTGTCATGCGTTGCATATGAAACTTTGGTCAACGAAGAAGAACCAACTTGTTCTACTCCAGATGCGCCGCATTATACTTCTTACATACGGAGCATCACTATCAAGATTTCACCAGTTTCGATCCAAGATACAAGAAGACATGCGCCGCATACAGTTATGAAGATACGCCGCATCTCAAGGCGGTGTACGAATATTCTGGAATATAATAACATTGGACCCCACGTGAAGTTAAGTCAATGCGCCGCATCTACTTATTCAATGCGCCGCATCTTACCTCAGACAGAAACTATAAATACCCCAAGACCAGACGAATTTTAGAGCGCTAGTTTTAGAAGAAGACCGAAGACCAGAAAACCTAAGGCCGAATTCAGACGAATAGGCAGCACAAGACACACCCGAACGAAGATACAAGAGCTGTAAGAAGGTCCTGCATGTGTTTAATTCATTAAGTAGTTTTGTTTCATTGTATTAGTACACTTTAATTCATCAGGATTGGTGGCTTGTGTAATGTGACGAGAAAGATTGCACTCCCTTAAAACTGCTTTCCCATCAATTAAAGTTTATATGTTGATGTCTTTGGTTACTACTTATTAGTGCATTGATAACCTCTGTGTTTATTAGTGGCCTGCGCATTTGACTACGGAAGAGAATGTGGCTCCCACGGTTGTTACTAAATTGATCACTTAGGAATAACTTTTAGACATAAGTAATCATTAAGGGTTTACTCGCCGATAAGATTAGAGCCAACGAGAAAGGGTTAATTACATATACTTCATATAAAACTATCAATAAAACAAGTGACAATCTACTTAATCATCAGGACAGGTCTTCTTATTGTCTCGAGTATTTATCTGTGTACGTGCATGCCTATCGCTGATTCGTGCTCATTAGTTTAGTTTATTATTTAATTGCAACCAAAACGTGCCAGTCTCTCAGGCTGAACCCCCTTGCGTTAGATTAGGTTGTATAGCTAACTTAGAATATTAAAATACTGATTAGAATAACTAGATAATACGTTCCACTCTTAGTGATCGACACTCTACTTACCATTATATTCATACTGACCGGGTACACTGCTCGTTAAAGTGTGTGTGTTATTGATAAGTCGGCTAAATATAAATTTAAAACTTGAATACTGCTAAAACCACAACGACATACCGTGGGTATAAATTAGAGCATATACATCACGCGCATCAGATTCCAATATGTGCCTTATTGTGTGAATTCTATTTGTGTGACTTGGCTTGAACGTGTGCAACTGTTTAGTGATGCATTGATAGTATATATTTTGGGAAGTGGCACCCAATATACATTTTGGGAAGTGGCACCCAGTATGAATTTGGGAAGTGGCACCCAATCTATGTGTGGATCATTTATGCGTGTTTGCAATCTGAGGTTCAGCTGTTGCTAGTTTGTTATGTGCTCACATTTGTATATCCTGCTCACTGTTTTCCTACGCTTCATTATTCACAGCTTTGTGGTTTAATTCACAAATCTATGAACTCACCAACCTTTGTGTTGACACTTTTAGCATGTATTTCTCAGGTTTAAGGCGATTGCATACTTTTGGAGGCGCTTGGCAAGGGGCACGGCCATAGACTACTCTGATATAATTGGGACCGCTTTAAACCTTTATGGACCTGTATTTCCGCACTGTTTTTGAAATAATGTAAACCTAGTGTTTTAATTATAAAATTTACTTTAAACGGTTGAGGTAAAATCGTTCTTTGTACCGCGTGCTGTGATACCAATTTAGTAGCGCCCCAGTGACATGTATGCTTCCGCTGTACCGAATTTTGGGGGTGTTACAGATTGGTATCAGAGCCTAGGTTATAGAGAACTGGGTTTATTTTAAAACCTAGACTATAATCACTTTTGCGAAAACTTAACCCTATGACCGCCACGTGCCTGCCTGCCAAACCGAAGCCTCATTGATGATTTTGTTTGATGGTATATGTGATTAGATGTTTAATGGTATATGTGAGTAGATATTTGATGATATATTTGTTGAGATGTGTGCCTTGCTAGTAGATGATTTATGTTCACCTGTTTGAGCTGTTCACTATAAGCATTTCCATATGCTTATGCACAAACTGTACCTGTCTTGGAGTTACGCTATTTCATTGCGTAATCTCAGTATTGATTTCGAGTTTGGACACTTGTCGTGGTTTTTCGGAATGAATTTGGAACGTAACATATTGCTAGTATAACTGGGTCGAGTATTTCAAAATTCATTAAACATCGGATGAATACTGACTGATCACCTATATTTAACCAGGGACAGTGGGACATAGCTTGATCACCTATGTCCGACTCAGAGGTGAATTTGGCAATACTCGGGGGAGTTATAACTGAATTATGTCCGGGTTGATTTTTGATTTTGGGAATGATAAGTTTTGCGTGTGTACACGAGCATTGAATATCACGAAAGTCTGCCTTTGCACACGACACACTGGCATCACAATACCTCATGAACCGTAATACTCCTGGCACCGCTATATTTCTCCGTTTATATGGAATTCCTGTTTGTCGCTGTCTGACCGTAGTTTGCATTGGGTCGGGTTAGACCCGATTGGTCACCGTTTGAATCCGAGTTTCTTATTGTGATTCCTTTGATATTGTCACGAGCCCCGTTGATCTTGGCTACGTTTGGATTTGATTTCGGCTACGTTTGGATTTGATTTTAGCTACGTTTGGGTTTGGATTTGATTTTGACTACGTTTGGATTTGGATTTGATTTTGACTACGTTTGGATTTGATTTTGGTTATGTTAGATTTGGTTTTGACGATGTTCGAATTTGGATTGTTTGATTTTGTGATTTTGGACCTCATTCTGGATTTGGATTCGTTATTCAGCGTTGTTTTGTTGTGGTCTTGTGACAGTCGCCTCTACCCTAAGCCCTGTGATTAGTCGACGATGTTCAACCGATGTTGTACCTTTCCATGCTAAGTACTAGGTACAGCACTGAGTCAACCGACTGATTGCTAGTATCAATCAACAGCCTCTTTCAGATTCGTACTCTGAACTTGCTAAACTTCCTGCTCAGTAGAGATTATGTGCCCAACGGAAATCTTCAGACTTCAAGGAGTAATCTAAACCGCATTCTTTGGAACTGACACCTAGTCCTGCACTCGTCTCTCGGGGGTACCAGTCATCCTTGCTACCCTCTTGCCGGACAATAAACTATAACGAAACCTTAGAAGTGAATCCCGCGCCTTTACCCGAGTAATTGTTGACGATCCTACCCAACCTGCTCACCTCTCGCAAATCAGCGAAACGGAAAGTATAGACAACCCTGCTCGTCTATACGTAAAGGAGATCGTTGCACGTCATAGAGTGCCGATACCTACCGATGATCTCTGATAGTGATAGACGTTTCACATCAAGTTCCTCGCAATCACTCCTAATAGCCATAAGAACAGATCTGGATATGAGTACTGTGTATCATCCCCATACTGATGGTCGGAGTGAAGAAAATCACTCAAGCGTTGGAGAACATGTTGTGTTCCTGTCACACCCCAAAAATGGCGCAGTGGAATGACATTCACAGGGTATGACCTCATAGTCAAGAACACAAGGTGTCACAATAGAGAAGTACTAAATGTATATCATAAGACAGATAAAAGTCGCAAACTCCCACAACCGGGATGCGTACAAAGATCCAAGATAAACGTAAGTCTCAAGATTAAACGACGTCACTAGGGAATATCAAATGCAACTCCACGAGGTATAACTCGGGATGGTCTTGTCTTAAGTTTTGCTAAGCCAGTCAATACTCAACTTTCTAAGCAGCTTCAATAACACCTGAAAATGGTACTAAAAAAAACGTCAACATAAAGTTGGTGAGCTCGTAGGTTTAAAAGTTGACCCACGATGCTGTGAATAATAGCGTAGGATAATAGTGAGCAAGATATACGAATATGAGCACATAGTAAAGACCCCAAACTATCACAGACGGCAAATACGCATAATTGATCCACACATAGTCTGGGTGCCATATTCCCAAAATATACACTGGGTGCCATATTCCCAAAATGATATACTGGGTGTCACTTCCCCAAAGTTATATACTGGGTGTCACTTCCCCAAAGTTATACACCAAGGTTGCTAAATACGGTTGCACAAGGTTGCTAAATACAGGTTGCACAAAAACAAAACACGTCACAGCATGTAATCGCATCAACACACATAATGCCCACGCAATATAGAAACCGCACAAATTTAGTTCTATCATCCAAAACATTAAGCTATGTAACAACTTGGATCTAACTTGATTTCACAACTCATCAGACAAGAACTGTCATGAAATTAAGTCAGAAGTTGTTACACAAACTTAATGTCTTAAGTGATAAACAACAAAATAAATCCACACCATGCTAATTACCTAGATATTGTCCACACAAATTTGATTCACACAAAAAGGGCACATATTGCAATCAAACGCACATATTGTCCAAAAACATGAAAACAGTAGATCACAGCATGAAAACATTTAAAGTATCATTTGAGTACCATTTTCCCCCAAGGAAAAACATAATGAAAAAGGGGCTACGAGAACTCACCTTAGTCCCAGCAACGCAATATCACAATATCAAGAAGTAGAACAGCACAATAACCCAAACAGTAGCACAGCACAACAGAAATAAAGGACGTCTCGGCACAATGGACTCGGCACAACCTAATAATGTAAACTCGCCTTAACATAATCTCCAAATGTAAAAGTTCCAAAAGTTAACTACCCCGAGTAGATTCCATTTTAAATTCCAAAATCTCTTTCTCATATTAGTTACTAGCGTTTGGTATCGACAGGTGTGTAGTGGTGACACGACATGACTCAAGTGAACTCACGCCAAGCAAAACGACCAAGACGTAAACGACTCAAAGTAAACTTCATATAGCAACACGACAATTTGAAGCAATACTCCAAAACAATCTCTACAACAACCTGAAAATTTAGTGATAAAACCTTAAGACTTAATATGTTACTTGAACGAATGGTCAGATACTTATCCGCTTCGTCAACTTGACATTAATCCTATAATATCCTCAATACTACTCTAATAATACCTCTTGTCTTGCGTGCCCTCGAAACATTTAATAACTCTTAAAAATAATCCTTTAGTTATGTTTTTAATAAACTAGTGATTTATAAAAATAAATTTTAGTTTTGTTTTTAATAAACCAACAAGTATAATATACTTGTTATTATTTATTTGAAAACACTTACGTGATTATCGTTGTTGCATATATATATTTATGCGTATGTTTCGAGTTCATTTTTATTTTTATCTTGAGTTATTATTTGTTTCGAGTCACAAGTCCGAGTCATGACCTCTCGGCTTATTATATCAATCTGTATCCAAACAATATATACAACAATTTAAATCTCATCATCGCAATCCACTTCAACCACTCGTGGTCGTCTACGACACACGTCTAACCTAATCTCCGTCAACTAATAATCGTCACACAATCGATTCCCATTTTTTCTCAATCAATACGAATGGACCCTGTGGGTCTCGGCCTCACCATTCCGCCAACAAAACTAACAACAACAATATTAATATCCATAAGAGTAGCAACCAAGAATGGTTTTCAAGCCTCACAAGTATTGCCGAGACCATGAGGGTCTCGGCTAAGCTTTTCACGCCGAAACAAACAAACGAACCCAAAGGGTTTCTCGGCTCCACGATTGCATCAACAACACAAATAACAACAACAAGAATAATAACCAAAATAATCAAAATGATGCAACCACAAGAACCATAAGCTCGAAAATAAGCCCAACCCGTGAGCTTAAGCTCTCGGTACCACAGAAACGCGACAAAGACGCGACATACACGACCCATATCGATACCAACCGATTTATATTTGTTCAAAACTTAATAAAATATCAAAACCCATTTGTTTTTAACCCGAATAACCAATAATAACCACGAGTTGACTCGGTGGTAAGTCAACCCACGCGTAAAAACGCGTTTTCTTACGTTTCTTCACTTGATCTATAGGTTTTAGAGTATAGAAATGATGGTGGTGAGTTAATGGCGGCGGCGGAGCAAAATACGAGGGAGGTGGGATGTTTGGGTGGCGCGTGAGCTACACTAAAAGAGAGAGGAGAGTGAGAGGTTTATTTTGGTGGTGGTGGTGTAGTTGTAGGGGCGACGGTGGTGGTGTTATAGGGGTGGCCGGCGGCGGCTAATAGAGAGGAGAGGACAGAGTGTTGAAGATGAAGTGAGATGATGAAATAAATAAAATGAGGTTAGGGTTTAGGGTTTTAATAAACCGGAAATTGCAAAAGGAGTCCTTGTGTAGTATTTTATTTCACTTGAGGAGTCGGTGCAAGGACTAGCGGTATAATTTTTAATATACTTTCCCGAGGTTACTTGTTTTTATTCCCGAAAAATATTAAACGCCACCGAATAAATTTTTAACCGTCACCATTCATCTTAAAAATGTTTTTTCCATAAAGTTTGATAATAAATACGTTTATAAAATAAAACGTAATTGTTTCTCGTTTAAACTCGACTTATTAGGTTTCCTAGTGCCAGAGTCGAAGTGGTGCCTAAATTAACGCCACCCAGATAATTCAACGACATAATATCCCACATAAATAATCCATAATACGAATCAAACTCAACATAGTTCCAAAAGGTCATGTCTAAAATGTTTACGTCGTTAAATTTTAAGAAATGCGGTAATAAAACGGCTCCCTAAATTACCAGTTGTCACAGCCTCCCAGCCTCAGAAGAAACCCGTCCCGGGTTTCAGCTCGAGTTACTTGATACGTTTGAAAAGAGATGAGGGTACTTTTGTTTTATTTCATCCTCGCGTTCCCATGTAAACTCAGGTCCATGCTTTGAGTCCCAACGGACTTTAACTAATGGTATCTTGCTACGCTTCAATTTCTAGATCTCACGTTCCTCAATTTCAATCGGTTTCTCTACGAAGTGCAACTTAGGATCTACCTGAATCTCTTTCAAGGGTATGTGTAAGGTCTGATCAGCAAGACACTTCTTAAGGTTCGACACGTGAAACGTATCATGGACGCCACTCAGCTCTTGTGGTAGTTTTATTCGGTAAGCTACTAGACCGATTCTTTCAGTGATCTCAAAAGGTCCTACGTATCTGGGTGCTAATTTGCCCTTCTTTCCAAATCGCACAATACCCTTCCAAGGTGATACCTTGAGTAAAACACAATCACCGACGCTAAATTCTAAGGGTCTCCGTCGTTTGTCGGCGTAGCTCTTCTGACGGTCTCGAGCAGCCTTGAGCCTATCCTTAATTTGAATTATCTTTTCAGTGGTTTCTACCACTATCTCAGGTCCTATCATTTGACTCTCTCCCGCTTCTGCCCAACCAATAGGTGAACGACACTTTCTTCCATAAAGTGCCTTGAATGGTGTCATATCTATGCTGGTATGATAACTGTTGTTATACGAGAACTCGGTTAATGGAAGATGGGTATCCCAATTGCCACCGAAGTCTATGGCACACGCCCTGAGCATGTCTTCTAGGGTCTGTATGGTACACTCTCTTTGACCATCGGTCTGTGGGTGATACGCGGTACTCATATTTAGGTGTGTCCCCAAGGAATCTTGCAATAATTGCCAAACGTTCGATGTGAAGCGGCTGTCGCGATTAGATATATTCGATATAGGCACATCGTGTTTTGCCACTATCTCCTTGATGTAAAGTCTAGCCAATTTTTCCATCGAATAATCTTCCCTGAAAGGTAAGAAATGTGCAGACTTAGTCAACCTATCTACGATGACCCAAATCGTATCGTACCCACTACTAGTTCTAGGCAACTTTGTAATGAAATCCATGGTTATCCTTTCCCACTTCCATTCGGGAATCTCCGGTTGTTGTAACAAACCAGATGGTCTCTGATGTTCAGCCTTTACTTTAGAGCAAGTCAGACACTTGCTAACGTAGACAGCTATGTCCTTCTTCATCCCAGGCCATCAGTACAAGTCTCTAAGTTCGTAGTACATCTTATCCGCTCCTGGATGAACGGAGTACCTCGTCGTATGTGCTTCGTCCATCACCAGTTAATGGTCCCCAAATTCGGTCTACAAATTACAGTCCAACGTCGTCCTTTTTCTCCAGTTGCTTATCTAAGCCTCGCATCTTCTCCATGGCTGCATCCATATTCATAGATGCCTCTCTCTGAGCCACTAGTATCTTATCCTTGATACTCAACTGTATGGTTATATTTATGGCTTTCACTTTTCTAGGCTTGAGTCTTTCCTTCCTACTCAAAGCATCAGCTACCACATTCGCCTTACCTGGGTGGTAGTGAATCTCATAGTCATAATCGCTAAAGAGCACTTCGAGAACTTGGCGTACAATTTTTTCCTTCTTGAGTAACTCTAGGATTAACTTCAAATGCATCTCATGTTCCTCTTTTGTCTTGGAATAGATCAAAATATCATCGATAAATACGATGACAAATTTATCCAAATATGGCCTGCATACTCGGTTCATTAAGTCCATGAAAACCATAGGCGCGTTTGTTAGCCCAAAAGGCATAACTGTGAACTCGAAATGACCGTATCGAGTCCTGAACGTGGTTTTTGGAATGTCATCTTCATGTACTCGTAACTGATGGTAACCGGAACGAAGATCTATCTTGGAGAAGTATCGTGAGCCTTGTAGTTGATCGAATAAGTCATCGATTCTCGGGAGAGGGTGGCGTTTCTTAATGGTTAACTTGTTCAACTCCCGGTAGTCGATACACATCCGAAAGGAACCATCCTTCTTTTTGACTAACAATACTGGTGCTCCCCATGGCGAAGAACTAGGTCGGATAAAACCTTTGTCTTGGAGTTCCTTGAGTTGATCATACAACTCCTCCATTTCAGTAGGTGCCAAACGGTAGGGAGACTTTGCAACCGGCATTGCTCTAAGAATTAGGTCTATTCGAAACTCGACCTCTCGCATAGGGGGTAATCCGGATAAGTCGTCGGGAAACACCTCTGGAAAGTTTCGAACGACTGGAATATCTTCCAATTTTTGTTCGTCTATTTTCATGCTCATGAGGTGCCTCGCTTTTTCTTCGGGTCGCTCTCCATAGACCTTAAGTAACTCGCCGTTTGGTAGTGGTACTCGGACCATATTTTCCATGACACACTATTTCAGCCTTATGCTTGGACAGCCAATCCATTCCCACAATCACGTCGAACTTCCATGTCCGAATGGTATTAAGTCGATGCTAAAGGTGTAGCCTTCTAACTCGAGTTTGCACCCGCGAATGATCTTATTTTTTTCTACCCTCTGACCATTTGCTATTTCAATTTCGTAACTAAGGTCTAGTCTACTGGGTTCCATATTTAACAAGGGCATGAATTTAGTGGAAATAAAACTATAATCGGCACCCGAATCAAACGATACAGTAGCATAGTAGTCGTTTAAGGAGAACGTATCCGTCACGATGCTTGGGTTTTGGTGTCCTTCTTCAGCGTTCATCACGAATATTCGTCCACGAGTTGGGTTGCCATTGTTTCCAGTGTTTCCATTAGTAAATAAGGTCTGACTCTGGTTATTCTGCACTTGCCCCTGTGTCCTATTCAGCTTAGGACACATATTTCGGAAATGGTCCGGGCTCCCGCACTCAAAGCATGTCCTTGGGTAATTGACATTAATTGAAGTTGCCTGCATGACTACTGCTCGACAATTCCTTGCAATGTGACCAGTCTGATTGCAGCTGAAACACACTAGGCAGGGTTTAGTCTCCAGGTGGTGATAGTTACATTTGACGCACTTGGGGAAAGAACCATGATACTTCTTCTTGACGGCACCAATTGCCACAAATCCTTTTCCCCACTTAGCTTTCTTATTGTTACCATTTGCTCCATCTTGCTTACTTGGCTCACTCACGGCTTTCCTCTTCTCACCACTCTTATACGGTGTTCCATTCCTGATCATCTCATCCGTCAAGGTTGCAGATTTCAGTATCGTGCTCTGGATAGTAGCAGGCTCAGTTCCTTTCCCAATCAAACAACAAGCAGCATACTTCTTCTGATGACTCGCACACTCACTTATTTCAATCACTGACTCCATCCTTTTAACCCATAGAGTATAAGCTATCACACCTCCACTTCCATCAAGGTCCATCAGTTTGCACGCAGTAAATTTCTTGTACGAACATCCCTTGCCACTATTGTCGTTGTTGCCATTATTGTTGTGGTCACTACCAACACCATTGTCTGCATGGTCATTCCTGCTTCCGTTGTTTCCTAGATTACTGATGTGATCGCCAACTAAGGTGACGAGAGTGGGTAGCAATGCTTGTAGTTGCTCGGCGATCATGGCGGAAAGGTCAGGATTCACATTGTCGTTGTCGTTGTTCTCGATGTCGCGACCACCTACTCTACCTCCTCGCCCACCAGTCCTTCCAACCCTCGATGGTGGAATGCCTCGGTTAACTCGAGTCGACCTTCTTGGAGGCATGATTATACAAAGTAGGACATTGATAGACGTTAGATATGAGATAGGTAGGATAGGTCGGTATACGTGTCGCACTACTACACTCAACTTCCTATCTGACAATCCATGAATTTGATAAGTCCATGCCGCATCATGTTATCGTAAAAACGTTGGCCAGGCGTTTTTAAGATAGCATCATGCTGCATTTACTTATCATCATCACTTCGTGTCATACTATACACATAATCGCACGCGTAATTCCTATAATGCAAACTATATGAGGATTCTTAGGTTATAGTCTAGGTTAAACCACCTAATTCTCTATAACCTTGGTCTCTGATACCAATCTGTCACACCCCAAAAATGGCGCAGTGGAATGACATTCACGGGGTATGACCTCATAGTCAAGAACACAAGGTGTCACAATAGAGAAGTACTAAATGTATATCATAAGACAGATAAAAGTCGCAAACTCCCACAACCGGGATGCGTACAAAGATCCAAGATAAACGTAAGTCTCAAGATTAAACGATGTTACTAGGGAATATCAAATGCAACTCCACGAGGTATAACCCGGGAGGGTCTTGTCTTAAGTCTTGCTAAGCCAGTCAATACTCAACTTTCTAAGCAGCTTCAATAACACCTGAAAATGGTACTAAAAAAAATGTCAACATAAAGTTGGTGAGCTCGTAGGTTTAAAAGTTGATCCACGATGCTGTGAATAATAGCGTAGGACAATAGTGAGCAAGATATACGAATATGAGCACATAGTAAAGACCCCAAACTATCACAGACGGCAAATACGCATAATTGATCCACACATAGTCTGGGTGCCATATTCCCAAAATATACACTGGGTGCCATATTCCCAAAATGATATACTGGGTGTCACTTCCCCAAAGTTATATACTGGGTGTCACTTCCCCAAAGTTATACACCAAGGTTGCTAAATACGGTTGCACAAGGTTGCTAAATACAGGTTGCACAAAAACAAAACATGTCACAGCATGTAATCGCATCAACACACATAATGCCCACGCAATATAGAAACCGCACAAATTTAGTTCTATCATCCAAAACATTAAGCTATGTAACAACTTGGATCTAACTTGATTTCACAACTCATCAGACAAGAACTGTCATGAAATTAAGTCAGAAGTTGTTACACAAACTTAATGTCTTAAGTGATAAACAACAAAATAAATCCACACCATGCTAATTACCTAGATATTGTCCACACAAATTTGATTCACACAAAAAGGGCACATATTGCAATCAAACGCACATATTGTCCAAAAACATGAAAACAGTAGATCACAGCATGAAAACATTTAAAGTATCATTTGAGTACCATTTTCCCCCAAGGAAAAACATAATGAAAAAGGGGCTACGAGAACTCACCTTAGTCCCAGCAACGCAATATCACAATATCAAGAAGTAGAACAGCACAATAACCCAAACAGTAGCACAACACAACAGAAATAAAGGACGTCTCGGCACAATGGACTCGGCACAACCTAATAATGTAAACTCGCCTTAACATAATCTCCAAATGTAAAAGTTCCAAAAGTTAACTACCCCGAGTAGATTCCATTTTAAATTCCAAAATCTCTTTCTCATATTGGTTACTAGCGTTTGGTATCGAGGGTGTTGTAGTGGTGACACGACATGACTCAAGTGAACTCACGCCAAGCAAAACGACCAAGACGTAAACGACTCAAAGTAAACTTCATATAGCAAACACGACAATTTGAAGCAATACTCCAAAACAATCTCTACGACAACCTGAAAATTTAGTGATAAAACCTTAAGACTTAATATGTTACTTGAACGAATGGTCGGATACTTATCCGCTTCGTCAACTTGACATTAATCCTATAATATCCTCAATACTACTCTAATAATACCTCTTGTCTTGCGTGCCCTCGAAACATTTAATAACTCTTAAAAATAATCCTTTAGTTATGTTTTTAATAAACTAGTGATTTATAAAAATAAATTTTAGTTTTGTTTTTAATAAACCAACAAGTATAATATACTTGTTATTATTTATTTGAAAACACTTACGTGATTATCGTTGTTGCATATATATATTTATGCGTATGTTTCGAGTTCATTTTTATTTTTATCTTGAGTTATTATTTGTTTCGAGTCACAAGTCCGAGTCATGACCTCTCGGCTTATTATATCAATCTGTATCCAAACAATATATACAACAATTTAAATCTCATCATCGCAATCCACTTCAACCACTCGTGGTCGTCTACGACACACGTCTAACCTAATCTCCGTCAACTAATAATCGTCACACAATCGATTCCCATTTTTTCTCAATCAATACGAATGGACCCTGTGGGTCTCGGCCTCACCATTCCACCAACAAAACTAACAACAACAATATTAATATCCATAAGAGTAGCAACCAAGAATGGTTTTCAAGCCTCACAAGTATTGCCGAGACCATGAGGGTCTCGGCTAAGCTTTTCACGCCGAAACAAACAAACGAACCCAAAGGGTTTCTCGGCTCCACGATTGCATCAACAACACAAATAACAACAACAAGAATAATAACCAAAATAATCAAAATGATGCAACCACAAGAACCATAAGCTCGAAAATAAGCCCAACCCGTGAGCTTAAGCTCTCGGTACCACAGAAACGCGACAAAGACGCGACATACACGACCCATATCGATACCAACCGATTTATATTTGTTCAAAACTTAATAAAATATCAAAACCCATTTGTTTTTAACCCGAAAAACCAATAATAACCACGAGTTGACTCGGTGGTAAGTCAACCCACGCGTAAAAACGCGTTTTCTTACCGTTTCTTCACTCGATCTATAGGTTTTAGAGTATAGAAATGATGGTGGTGAGTTAATGGCGGCGGCGGAGCAAAATACGAGGGAGGTGGGATGTTTGGGTGGCGCGTGAGCTACACCAAAAGAGAGAGGAGAGTGAGAGGTTTATTTTGGTGGTGGTGGTGTAGTTGTAGGGGCGAAGGTGGTGGTGTTATAGGGGTGGCCGGCGGCGGCTAATAGAGAGGAGAGGACAGAGTGTTGAAGATGAAGTGAGATGATGAAATAAATAAAATGTGGTTAGGGTTTTGGGTTTTAATAAACCGGAAATTGCAAAAGGAGTCCTTGTGTAGTATTTTATTTCACTTGAGGAGTCGGTGCAAGGACTAGCGGTATAATTTTTAATATACTTTCCCGAGGTTACTTGTTTTTATTCCTGAAAAATATTAAACGCCACCGAATAAATTTTTAACCGTCACCATTCATCTTAAAAATGTTTTTCCATAAAGTTTGATAACAAATACGTTTATAAAATAAAACATAATTGTTTCTCGCTTAAACTCGACTTATTAGGTTTCCTAGTGCCAGAGTCGAAGTGGTGCCTAAATTAACGCCACCCAGATAATTCAACGACATAATATCCCACATAAATAATCCATAATACGAATCAAACTCAACATAGTTCCAAAAGGTCATGTCCAAAATGTTTACGTCGATAAATTTTAAGAAATGCGGTAATAAAATGGCTCCCTAAATTACCAGTTGTCACAGCTCCTGCGTAATCGAGTTTGGCAATGGTTGGGATAGACACCTCCCGTTGGCCAAATTCTCTTATAACAATACCTACCACTCCAGTATTTCAACGCTTTATGGTTGTAAGTGCCGATCGCTGATTTGTTGGGTAGAAGTGGAGATACCCAACTTACTGACCCTGAACCTGTTCATGAAACTACCGAGAAGATCATTCAAAGGTGAAACGGAGATGCAAGTTGCTCGCGAATTGTTAGAAGCACAGATGACGTAAACCTCTGGATTCCCCAAATAAAGCCTAGATTTTGCTTAAAGATTCACCATGAGAATGTGTGAAGCGTTTAGTAAATGTGAAAAGCTTAATCCTTGCTATGTTGATCCTTTCCAAATCCTTGCTAGAGTTGGACCAGTAACTTACAGACTCGAGCTACCATCAGAACTCAGCACTGGTGGCAACATTTCCATGTGCGTAATGTGAAGAAATGACTTGCCGATGAGGCAGTTACTATTCCTCCGGGGGCAATCCCGATTGATGAACGTTTAAACCTTGTTGAGAAACCTATCAAAATGATGAAGCGTGAAGACAAACGACTTTAGTAAAGTCGCATCCTTATCGACAAAGTTCGTTGAAACTCGTGAAAAGGTCCTAAATTCACGTAGGGAACGTGAAGATGAATCCTCGTGCGTATGTACTCTTCTATTTTCGACCATAACGGGTAACTTGAATTGAATCGCGAGGACGCGATTCCGTTTAAGGAGGTGAGACTGTAATACGCCGTAATTTTCCCAACGTGTTTTTATATAGAGAACCGACAATTTAATTTGACCTTGGTATTAATTTCGAGATACTAGGTGTATGTACAGTCTTTTTTATTGGAAATATTATTCCGAGCGTGATGACGTAATTTGCGTGTCCTAAAATGATCGTTATCGAGCCCTAATGTGTCCCGAACCTCATTAAGTGAAAGATTTCCTAAATGACAGCTAAGTTCCCTGTGATTTAACTTTCACCGCCACCCCCTGAGTTTGAAAGTTTACACCTTTAGTCCCTGTGTATTATATTTAAGAGCCCATTTGGGGTTTTCTTATCATAACAACACACACACTTCTCTCTCCTAGGGTTCTCAGCCGCCACCTCCATATCCAGCCGCCACCCACCTGCTGTCGCCACCATTGGCCACCACAGCTGCCGCCTATACCAAGAGACCAAGAAGACCAATGGTTTGTTCGTTGTTGTTTGCTACGGGTGAGAGAAAGGAGGTCGCGACTAAGGCTTTGTTTGGTTCGAGATTAGCACCGCCGTCATCGCCTTGCGTCACCACCACAGTCACCGATGTCACCATCTCTTACTCCCTCTTTTCTTTGTGGGTAAGTTGGAGTAACGCCGTCACTAGTTTCTTTAGGATATAGGAAATCATAACACAAGCATGGATCTAATGTTAGATCGATTAACAAGGGATTAGAGAGAGAAAGTGGGAGATGTTCTAGTGAGAGAAAGTGAAGTATATTAGATTAAGATAGTGAGAACATCCAACCCTTCCCATGTGTGGGAAGGGATATATATACTAGCTAACATAAGTGCCCCTAGTGGGCTGTGGAGTGAGCAGACAGTGGGTAAAGACCCGACCCAACTCCACGAATATTAATAATACTAAACTAATATAACTATATCAAAACATATAATAATAAGCCTTCGAGCTAACTTGATGCTAGAGAATGCTTGGGGTGACCGAGTCTTTCATAGGAATATTTATGTTCGTAACAATCTCCCCCTAAGGGAGGTCACCCCGAAAAGTATGATCTGAATTCTAGCATTCTGATGAGATTAATCTCTTTAGCTCGTAGACTTTGATTCTTCATGATTGGCAAACTTTGTACATTAAGTTGTGATCTTGTGAGTGTTGTTCCATTGACTTGTGTGATCTCTGAGCTTGCTTTGAGATCATCAGCCACAGTAAATCTCCAAATCCTCCTTAGTATTATCGCCTCCATGTGATATAGTGACCATCGGTCCGTCATGCTCACACTTTTCTGGATCATGATATTTTAGCATCAGAGTTGCTGAAGCATTGATGTAGGTCATTCTGATATCATGATTTCTTTGAACGTGAGTGTGAAGTGTGAGCATGAGGTTATGAATTGGCATGTCTCTGCTGGAATTGGGAACCACCATCACCATCTTTATATGAATCTGAAATAAAATAGTTAACAATAAAGTTGGGGAACGAATATGGCTTTGTCATTCGCCCGGTGTGGTTGGATTAACCTTCGGATCCGTGAAGACCGACCTGTGATCAGGTAGAATCCTCTTTAAAGAAGATTCTCCTTGACAGGACTTTCCAGCTTGTAGTTTTGAGTCTTCCAACAATTTAATGTCAGAATCATCATACTAAGCATGTTCTCATACCGGAACGTCTCAAAGCAGACAACACGGTAGAGTGAATCAGTGAATTAAATACCCATTGATTGATGAGAAATTGATTCAAAAAAAATCACTCGCGTGTCACTGGATAAACATTTTGTGTAATACGACGAGAGTTTTATAAGTTAAATCACATTTTCATCATAAACACTTTTGTTTGAAAATTTTACACAATCAATGTGCTCGAAACTCAGTTGGTGAGCACATTGAAAGGTTTTCCAAAAGCATCCGTCAATCCATTTCCTGGAACAAGTTTGATTCAAATCTTGAATCGCCCCATCGTTGTTTTCCAGATGTCACTAGATTGATCCATGAAGGATCTCACATGTCACCTACCAAGAGCTTGTTTGATGTTGGCTCTAGCAGGATTTTCATCTTCATTGTGAATACTTATGTATCATTCGGATGTTCTGGCAATACCACGAGGATAATGCGTAGGACTCTTCATATACATTTTCTTGCTTTTCACGATGTATGAAACAACAAGAATATTGGAAATATGTCCTACTGAGATTTATTGATGATCTCTTGGCTCTAGACTCAATAGTGCGCTTTTGATTTAGTGATCGGAGGCTGGAGAGGATTGCCACCTTTTCAATATCATCTAACTCGGAGTGATATAGACGATAGAAGCGTATTGTACTCCGTGACAATGAAACAAGAATCCTTTAAGGGACCTTGAGTGGCTAGGGAGGGTTGTGCAGTGTATCACTGGGTCCATGATACTTGTCTTCAATGTCAGCAATCAACTGAGTGATTCTGACAGCATATGTATTGACCCGGTTTCTGCCTAAGGTGTAAGGAGGGCTTCTTTCTTTTCACCCTTTATCTTTACATTTCTTTTTCATTCTTCAACCCCTTCAGCGCTTACCGAGACTTCATCACTAGAACCTTGTTGGGTTTGTTCCAGTGCAAGTTCCATCTCAGTCGGCACTCTTCCCTTATTCACTTTTCTCCTTTTGAATCATTCTTAAGGACTTCTATTCTAACTATAGGATAGTCCCCGGGAAGATCCCTCCGGTTCTGGCTGGATCATGGGAATAAATACCTAACCTTACCATCCTTATAACTCCAATACTTTTAAACAAAGATTGGTCGGTCTTTGGTATACATCCATAATAGCCATCATAAACCATTTGCTCCCCCTCAATATGTGCATCGATATACGAAAGAGTTTAGCACATATTTGGGAGCCTGCACTTGAGTCCAAGTTAAATCACATTTTATCAGATTTTATATTTAAATCACATTCTCTCCCCCGATCAAAAATTTCAAAGCATTTGAGATTTGAAATCTCAATTGATTTAAATAAGTTAGAAATTTTGGGAGAAAATGTGGGCAGATTTTGTATGTACTGATAATGGAACACAGCTCCCCCTCAAGCTGAGAGGGAGGTAGGACAGACACACATATCACATGTTTATCACTACTTGGTCTGCACAGAGTTTATTATCTTACATGGTTACACAGAAGAACAAAAAATTAGGGCTATAACAGAGACATGATCATCGTCCTGTAGCATATGTAGTCCTCTTGAACTCACCACATAGCTTAAAGACTCGGGATCCTCTATCTCACTTCTCTGAATAGCAGCTAATGCTTCACTCAATCACCTCTTTCAGACAGAACAGTATTCCCGGATGCGATTGATCTGAATTCTTCACTGAAATCAAGCTCACATCATACGCAGATTCTCACTGAATGTGATCTCGTTACTATGATCATCTGACCATATTGTCTTTACGACAACACTGAGATCGTACTAGATCGTGTTGTACTCAGGCCTTGCTTCCAACGGGTTTGTGAATGACAGTCTGGTAGCTCTCATCCAAGTGGAGCACTGACCCTGTCTGATACAAGACCTAGTCCATGTGGCGCTGCGAGAGAATTTTCTTGTCACGAGGAGGGAGATGGTTCAGATGTCCTTGAAGATTTAGCAAGTAGAGATCCTCAAATTCACTCGGAAACAAGTGCTTGAAGTCACTTTCAGTGATAACGTGTTCATGAAGATCAGCCCGGCGTAGCACTATTTTCTTCAAATAGTCATACCCATACATGGAGTGAATCTCAACTCTGACGACACTTAGGATCCTCATATGAGTGCGAACTGCCCGGCGATTACCATCTGCAGAATGTCGTTCGATGTAGAATCGTTTCTTGTGGAACCACCAGTTAGAGATACCATAAGACGCAGCAGCATCATACTTACATTCTTCATCAATCCACATTTGATCAGGCACCATCTGTTCCAGGCCAATATCAGGGTAGTAAGTAGCCTTCATCTTGGTGATTGATAATGCATGTTTGCCACCCTTGTCACTGAGTCGGAGGTATTCCAGGTCTTTGTTGAAGAAAAACTCAGTTTGAATGGTGACTTAACCTGGTGGACCACCAAGAGGAAGAGGCCTGTTGACATTGTATGTGAGAATCCTGTCATACACTTGATCAGTTAAGAGCTTGTGACATTCCTCCATTTGATATTGAAGATAATTCACGTCAGAATGGAAGACTTTGACAATCTCGTATGCAGGTCCTTCCAAGTCTTGAGGCGTCAATTTAGTGATTCCTTTCTTCTTGCAAAACCAGTCAATAAAGGTTCCCATATCACCTGTTTGTGCCAGCAGTGAATTCTCAGGAGGAGATTCATGGTGAGATGCAATGACAGCTGCCCAGTTGTTATCGGGAACAGATGTGTCTGATGATGTCACAGACCAGTTTGGTTCTGGTACAGCAGGTTGTTCTTCTTCAGTCAATGGCAACAGCCACGCTTTCCTTTCCTCACTTGTTGGAGTGGGCCTAGCAGAACCTGAGGTTTCAGATGTGTCATCCTTGAGTATTCCCTCCACCACTCGTTGCCAGGTGTTACCTTTGGAATATGAGTATTTGCGGTATCTTCTTCATCATCTGAATGCGATTCTTGGATGTCTACAGCAGATGTTTCATGCATAACAAACTCTTCAGGAATAGATGAGACCGAAGGCTTGAATCTAGTATCCACAGTAGTCCATGCATGATATCCAGCAGATGAGGCTTTCTTTGACGAGCTGGGACCAGAAGACTGCTGTGACTGATCCTTTTCAGTGGATGATGTAGAAGGATGATGTTGAGGTTGAGCCTGTGTAGGTCCTGAAGCTCCAGAAAACCCTACAGCTCTAGATGCACCAGATGGTGGAGGAGGTGGAGGAGGTTGTGGTGGAGATCCGGGTAGTGTACTAGGTTTGTCTTGGCTCTTTTTCTTCCTTTTTCGCGTTTCATCCAGTTCTTTCATGAGATGATCAATGTTGTCATGGTCAATAGAGTTTTCCAATGCTTCATACAGCTTCTGGTGATCTTCATGACCTTTGTGCTGATTTGTCTCAAACATCCTGTCTCTAAGAATTTCCTTCATGTCAACGGTGGGAAGATCTCTGAATCGAGCTCTCATTGGTTCTTCCATTGCCCATTTTACAGCTTCATTAGCATGTTCAGCAACCGCAAGCATTACTTTATGCTCAATGTTAAGATTCTCCAACTTTCACAATCTACCCCCGTAATTAGTTACCACTTGCGGCAGATTTAGACGTTCCAGATCAGCAATACGTTTGATAGCTGTTCCCAGTTGTGATTCTAAGCTGGTGAGATTGGATTGTAGTTTGTGACAATTGCGGTTGTGGTTGTTTCAGGTGAGTGGATTATTATTGTTGGTGTGGTGGAAGGTATTTAAATAGCCATTGTTTGGAGGGCAGATGTGTCTTGTTCAATAGGGACCGATACCATGGACACAACCTCTTTTCATCATTCGTCTTTTCTGTCTCAGTATCCATGGGCCGGTCTTCGATGAACTGATCCCCGAAAACAGGGTCTTGTTCAAGGATCTTGAAAGAAGACAGGGTGCCCGTAGAGCTAGCTGGTTCTTCCAAGTGTGTCTGATCATCGATTTTCAACTTTAGATTTTCTTGAACATCTGGGTAAGCTGTAGATACAAACTCTTCGTGCATTGATTCGTGGGGAGGTTCCGATGTGAATGCCCTTTCAAGAATATGACTTTCTTTCTCAGTACTGTCTGGCTCTGGTCCTGCATCACCTTCAGTATGCTCAACATTCGTCTCAGCATTTTTCTCCTTAGTTGCTAACTCATCAGATTCTGTATCACTAGAATCTACGTTGAGTTCCAAACTCAGAGATTTTTCCTTTTCAACGTGAGATGATTCAACAGTATTTGAGGGTTTAGATTCCTCTTTTTTAAGAATGAACTGTGTGGTGGTTGACTTGGATGCAGGAGAGGAGATAGTCAGGAGAGTTTGTGCAGCTTGTTCTTCAGTGACTATACCCTTTCCTTTACCTTTCACTTCGGGGAATTGTTGACGACTTCCAGCATCCGGTTCTCTGAGGATCACACCTTTAGTAGTATGTTCCACAGTCTCTGCGAATTCTTGTGTACTAAGTTCCAGAGCCTTCTGAAGGTCAACATCATCTTCATCCCTCAGAGTTGGCTCAGATACAGGAACTTCTTCATCACCAGCTTGTCCTTTTAATTTCTGTCTGTTGGATCCCTGTTTCTTAAGTGCAGCACTCCTTTTTGATTTTCTTACCTTTCTTAGGAGCATCAACAGCAGGGGATGCATCCTTTCTCTTCTTAGATTTAGGTTTGCTTTGCTTGATTTCTGTCTAAGATTTTAAAGCAGGAGATCCAGCATCACCACCTAGCTTATCCGCAAGAACCTTTTGATATATCTCCACTTTATTCAAATAATCCTGATAGTAAGTTGCATGTCGAATATTATCAGAGAGGAGAGATTCAGGTATAATCATCCCAAAGACTTCTTGTTTGGTTCCTTTGGCAGAAAACTTGAGATTTCCCAGAACATGTTCTTCAGATGGTAGGTGGAGAGGAGAACCAGTTCTTGGATGAATCTTGTGAAGGGAATAGAGATGATGAATTATCATCTTTGTGAATCTGATGCTCGGAATCAGCAGTTTCTTGACAGATTTCTTGCTAGCCTGATGTAAGGATAGTCTCATCTTGTCCTCAAGGAACGTATGAATAGAGTGAATGAATTCCTCCCAGATCCGTTCGGCAAATTCAATGTTGGCTCTCTTCACGATTCCCCATAGAATTGTAACACTATAGCTCTTTGGCCTTTTCATACCCAGATGTTTTTCCAGTGAAGCACGTGTTGATGATTGTAATGATTGCCCTCCAAGTTGATACATATCATTAGTGATTACGAAAGACAATGTGTTAACTGTTGTTGGGTAACCTAGATCATAATGAAATTGATGAGTCATCGGGTGGAGGTGGTGGAGTAAATGGTTGGTTAGAAAATGATAGGTGAGATGTGTAGTGCTTCTCTAAGGATAATCTTTAGTATCTCAAACCACTGTTCGTCAAGCTGACAGCGGTAACAACCAGTGTCTTGTTAACACTTACAGTATCCCAAAACTGCTGAATGTAAATGGTGGGAATGGCAGAGCATGCTGTGAATGCACCGAAGAACGTGGTTTCCTTTAGGATGTCAACCACTATTTTGTAGATAGGATTTGGTTGAGACTTCCACCATGTCTAAATAACAGTTGCCTCTTCCAATTGGAAACCCATTGGTCCGCGATAAGATTTGTTCTCTGAACGTACGGGAGGTGGAGTCTCTGGTGCTTGTACAGAAGGAACGTTGACATTAGTATCAGCCATTGAATCTGTACACACACATAAACAGGGCAGCACACATACAGATGCAATGTTAGACAAGAACCAATGCTCGTGGTTAGATCACAGATTAGGAGCAGAGAGCACACATTGAATCACATACAGTCACAGAATGAATAATGATATGACAAATGAATGCTCATGGAATACAACATGCAGAAATAGATATTAAACAAGATTATGTACTTGTATGAGACTTATCCAAACTAGTACAAATCGCAACAGTCAAGTCGCAATCAAACTAAGGGACAAATCGCAAAGAACACAAATTACAATAATTAAGTATAATATCAAATCGCAACACATATTGCAAATTCTAATCGCAGGCATTCAGGAAATCAAATCGCAATATCGCTCAAATCGCAAACGATCGGTCATTGGGACAAATGCAACAATTAAATATTCAAATCGCAACCAGTACGGGCAAATCGCAACAATTGTGAGGTCCTACAATTTGAATATAAATTTTTAAACAATCAAAACGAAGACATTGCGATTTGACCAATATTATAATCAAATCGCATGCAATAAGATATTCAAAAGTAATCAACTCATAGCAGTTGTGATTTGATCGGAACAGAGCAATATTTTATTCAAATCACAGCTTGATATAATCAAATCGCAACTAGAGATAGTCAAATCGCAACAGATAAAAAATATTCAAATCGCAACAGACATAGACAAGTCAAATCGCAATGATAAAACATTTAATCAATCAATCGCAACTTAATTTAAATACTCAAATCGCATAAAGACTGAGACATCAAATTGCAACAATCAAATCGCAAGACACAAAAAGACAAAACTGACACTGTCAGTATACTTTTTTATACTTTTTAGGTGAGATGTCACATCACACTGCCAAATCGCAGCTTATACGAAAACATGTCAAATCACAGAGTAAACAATTATCAAATCGTAACAAGAATCACCTAACCACATCTCAAATCGCAACCAAGAATAAACCTAACACATCTCAAATCGCAACCAAGAACACTTGGACAAATCACAACCAAGAAACAGACTGGCAAATCATAACCAAGAATAACATTTAGGATACCCAGAAACACACTTACGACACACAGCCAATAATCATCAACAACAACGCACATAAGACCATTACGTCAAGTAGCAATCACGATCATCAACAAATAAACACAATCACAGACACATGAAACACCATAGCACACCCCCTAGAATCATCAAATCCTCTATCAAGTAAACTCTAATGCATCAAATAGCAATCAGGAGGCCTAGAGCCAATTTCCAACTAATAACGACACTACAGGTATAGGCCACTCTCAACTAAGATACAACAAGCGCATAATCAGCAAATCCTAACAACACCAAAGCACTATCCTAACATACGCGTGACATTGACTAATTATAAAGCCAAAGGTCAATCGAAAATCAAGAATCACAACAGAGGAGATATGAAAAGCAAATCAACACTTAATCATAGGATCAGTACATGATATACAACATATCCCACAAAAAATTGGGTAAAAATATGCACTAACCAAGATTCTTGAACGCAAATCGACTGGGCAACCTAGAAAAATAGTTAAGATGGATTGGGGTCAGGCTATGTAAATTAGGATAACCTACTGATTTACATGAAACTCATTTGATACCTAGGGAGAGATTCCAAGGATTCCAAAACAATCAGGCAAATCGCAAGTGGAGTGGAGAGAAGATGAATAGGCAGTATGACTATAAGTTTGACTGGGAATAAAAGTTATGACTAGGCCAAATCGCAGACTTTTTAATTAATACCCTAGTGCCTAACTTCCAGAGATAGGCAGATTTAGTCCCTGTCTTTTCTAAGTTGAGCGCACAACTAGAAAAAAGGCCTTTAATGACGCGCATTGCGTGTCATAAAAGGGTCAGATGACACACTTTTTGGTGTCAAAAATCGACCCATCATAAATCTTTATGACACGCATTCGCGCGTCATGAATTTATGACACGCTTTTAATGACACCCTTTTATGAAACCGTTTTTGCGTGACATGGTTCAAAATTTTTTTTTTTAAAAAATTATAAAATTACTAATATCCACACATTAAACTAACAGTTAATCTCATAATACAAATAAATACACAAATAGCAAAAGAGCAAATTTCATATATATCAAAAGAATGTGTTTCATACAACCATAACTTCAACGTGTAAACAATAGTATCAATAATCCCCTCGTCAAATCCAAATCTCAACCACTTAAACAAACTACAACATCACGGGTCCGACTACGGTACCGGCTAATCCTATCTCCGTCATTCAACCATTTGTTTAATTTATATGTAAAATTTGCTCATAAATGCTGACACACACATAACAGGAAACTTGCCTCACATCCGAGCGGATGTATCCATCATCACAGATGGTCTAACTGGAGGTGGTGGTATTGGAAGTACTTGCAGGATCATCCAATCTGGACGAGCATATTTGGGGTTCAACCCCAAGAGCAAGCAATTCTTCATCACTTATCCGCTTCAATACACTCAGAACCTGGAGAACATCGACGATTATTAGCAATTAGAAAGAAAGAAACACACCAGGTGAACATTTATAATGATATGTGAGGAGATACAGGATCATACTCTTTCTGCAGAAAGCTGCTGCTTTCTTTCAGCCGGCTCAGGAAGCTGTTCCGATTCATCATTTTTCTTCTTCTGCTGCTTGTATTCGGCAACCATTTTCATACCTTCAATGGTAATCTTCGGCTGCTGGGCCCCACAGCCCCCTCGGCTCTTCTTTACTGGTTCATCGCCGTCCTGGTTTTGGGAATCGATTTCATCACCACCTTCACATTTACTTTTGCTCTTCATAAATCCAATATGAAACATAGGTTTGGCAAGCTCAAGATGTCCGAAATGACCCGGACACTCAGCCATATTCGCCATACACGTCTCACATTTCATCTTACTATCAATCGTCCCAATCCTTGGGTCACTAAGTCCGGCAATCTTCGGTTTCCCTCGTTCCGTCGTTTCACCATGTTCTATATGCACAACCGACATTTGTCTCTGCAACAACGTTAAAAAAACAATAATAAGCCCACCACGATAACTTTTAATCTTTTATACAAATACAACAAAACTTTGTTAAGTTGCTTCTTCCTCTAAATAACCAGTTCTGATTGATATAACTTATACTACTATAAGATTAAACTAAGCTTATCACAATCAATTACAGCTTCTGAACAACAAACACGCTATAATTAACATCTATATACAAAACATATGCAGGTAAAAACGAAATGTAAGCGTAATCGACTTACAATAATCCTCTCAGAAGCTTCATTCACATCAATTCCAGTTAACACTCTCCTCGAAAACTCAGACTTACAGAACATGTCACGGTAATTCAAAATCAAATACTAGACGAACATATAGCATAGCATCTAAACCAGTAATTCAAAATCAAATACTAGACGAAACAAATATACCTCAGGGTGGTGACTCGATCTGAAGCCATTTCGATCTATACTTATCTTCAATAAAAAACAGAGGAGTGTGGCAGTGAAAGGGTGGTGGTGGTCGGCATCTTCAAGAAAGAGAGAAGAGGCGAGGGGTTGTGATGGTGAGAGGTTGATGGTGGGCGGCTAGATTGGGAGAGAAACCCTAGTAAACTGAAGGACTTAGGTTTTTTTTTTGGGAAATAAGCTTTTATAGGGAAACAAAAAGTGTATCCCGTGTTTAATTTTTTATGACTCTAATAATTGTGTGTCATAAATCTTTGAAATTGTATAAGTTATGACAGTTTTTTTATGACACACGCTTTTGCTTGTCAATAAAATGCGTTGTGTCATAATTTTGGCGTCATTAAAGGCCTTTTTTCTAGTAGTGGCGTTAACAAACAATAAAGGCATACTAGGTCCTTATACATGCATATAAGACCCTATTTTGCATGTACACAATGCCCATGACCTTGATTGGATATAACACAAAATTGGTACACTACTTTATTGGCACTATTCTCAGCACTAGATCCAAATTGTCAAAATTTTTGAAAAACAACTCTCTCCCCCTCAATCAATGGCCTGATTACAAATCAGAATACCGAGTCATTGATTGAGAATGAAAATTTGTTAGCACACATGAGTTAGTATGCGAAACAAAATACTTTCCTAAAGAATCATAGACGGAAAAGTATTTGTGGTAACAAAGAAGATTTCTCTTCTATCACAAGAAATGGTGCACTGAATCGTACATCAGATCGAAGACACATGGATATAAAGTAATCCATGCCCAGGTGAACCTCACCTAGTTGGAGGAACAACTGTCTTTTTGGCGACATGCTTTCCCCATGATAAAATGATGGTTGCTATCTGAAATAATAGCAAGCCATTGAGACATGTTTAAGTTTTAACAATTCATTTGAACTTCGCTCGAGCTTCATTTAAAGTCCCGTGTCATTATTGAATGACATTTCTAAGACCGTAAATGTTATCGATAAACAAAGACATGCCTAAAACAATATTTTTGTATATTTTCCGATTTTTATGGTTTTTTGTTGATATTATATCTTTTTATTTACAATTTAGATATATATATTCCTATTCTATATTTAGATTTAAGATATATACAAAGGATACATGAAGAATAACCATTGATATTCTTCCCAAGATAGACTGTTTGCGACACGAGTCCTGAACAGATTTGTTCAGAAATCATTATGCACATACATCATTGTTGGGTTTCCTGAACCCCCAGATTAGGATATTTCAGTCCTTTTGGCCGCCACACTTTGAGTTTTTCCTTAGAGGAAATGGTAGATGTACCTGCACTTGAATGTGGATTCCCTGCACTAACATAACGATTTTGCATGCTTTTATATGGGTTAGTGACACCGGTATGCAAATTTTCTGGAGTTTCACAAGACTCACTGTTATACTTTGAAATGCCATCTGTACTGGTAGGTATCCATCTAAGACCAACCATCTTAAAGATTCTACCCGTCAGTATCCATTTAAGGCAAGATCTAGGATAGTTAGATTTCTCATGCACTGTGGAATGCCTGATGAGAGACTTTCTAAGTCCTACAACAATCCCCCTACTAGGTTTTTGAGCATAACTCTTTGATTCTATGGATCTGATGTGGTTTCTAGTCTTAGGGAGTTGACCCTTAGCATGAGCATTCACCTCCAAATCCATAGACTTATGTGAATGAGCCTTAGAACTACCACTGACAGTTTGAACATTTATTCTAGATTGTGAAGTGACTGGTTTTGACAAAACTTGTATCACATCAACTTGGGTTGCACACCTCGAGTTAGATGATATTGGTCGTTCAGATCTAAACGCGTTTGGTTGTCTAACAGCTGTACGGTTTCCAAGAGGTTGTGAAACTGGCGTTCCCAAGATTGATGGTTTTGCAAACTTAGTGTTCACACAATTTCCAGTTAATTTTCGCAACTCGTTCTTAAGGGCAGTGATTGTGAAACCATTCTCTTGAATTTGAGCTTTGAATTCAACATTTTTGGCAATCAAAGAATTTGTTTGTTCTATAAACTTAGATTTCATTTCTTTAATTGAATCACACAGGTTTTTACATTGCTTTTTCAAAGTCTCATTATTAGTAAGTAATTCAGCAACTTTAGTGTCATGCTTAGTCTTAACGTCATTACATGTTTCACACATCTCAGCCAACCTGTTTTTCAGGTTTTTGATCGTCAAGTTTTTGGCTTCTAGCTGAGCTTTCAAATCATTTATTATGAAGAGTTCACGGAATTCAGGGAGTTCCGGATTTTTACATGGTAGTTTAGTTTGTAAACTTTCTTCCTTTTGTTGCATTGCAATTTCAAGAGAAATACAATGTTTTTCAAGCTGTAAGTGTTGTTTTGAAAGTTCATTATAAACATCATTTTCAACCATATCATTTGATTTGGAAAACTCAGCCGTAAGCAAAGAATTTGACTCATCATCATGTCCAGCATCCTGATCAATTACTCCCCCCTTATGATTCATATTTTTTGAATCTGAGATGATATTGCTATCAGTATTTTCCAACGGATATGTGTCATCAGTTGGTATCATTTGATCAGTATGTTGTTGTTCATTAGAAAGAGCATTATGGTGATCAGACTTATGTACCTTAGCAGATGGTACTTGTTGATTTACTGGACTGAGATCTGCATCCTCACCATGTGTGAGATCTGTCCCTGAACTGTGGCGATCATCATGCTTATCTGACTCTGTCCCATTTTCCATATGTTGCCCCCTTTCATTAATGAAACCCTTAACATTACTCATAAGATGGAGCAGTGTAACTCTGAACATGTTAACCTCGGTTCCAGTTTAATTAGCAAAACACTTTTTCGTCATTTCACTGTCATAGTCATAATACTCAGTGTATTGCGAATCAAAGAACACTTGGAGTTGGTTGTTGATCACACAGAAGGCAGCCATGGATCTACTTTCAGAAAATTCTCCTTTGTCAAGTTGTTGTTCAAGTTGATCTAAGTACAGAATCATTTTGACTGTGAAGTCCTCAACATCTTGACCAAAGAGTGTTGTGAAAGCCCGTCCATATCCTCCCAAGTAACCAGGTCGTTCAAAGAGAACCTTGAGGTGTGAATGAAGTGATCGAAAGCATTCAATGCGACTTTCCTTATCATTAGTCAACATTATTGACCATCGACACTCTTCCTCGTGAGAATTCGAGCATGACAATTCCATACCAGCTTTATCAGAATCACACACGTTTGTTTGTTGTACGGAAGTGGAAGTAACATGTTTATCATTTGCGTCGTACAGCTTAAGTACCTCAGTTATGAAAGAATCTGAGTTGTTAGACATTGTGAAAACGTGCACGGGATTTTACAAGTCTATGATTTAAACTGAGAAATCGGTTCTTTCGCGGAGTTTTACAAAATCAAGAGGAAACCGTGAGATAATGATAAATTGGATGTGTTATGATAATTGTTGGATCGGTACGATGATTAGTGATTGTATGCAAGAAGTAATGATTGTTCGTTGAGGTAGGTGAATTATTGTTATCTGGTTTGGTTGAGTTGAGTTTGTGTAATGATATGAGTATAAAGAGGTGAGTGCACTTGAGCAGATCTCAATGAAGAATCAGGAGCAAATCGCAGCGAAGAAACAGGTCAAATCGCAATCATTGATCCATTCAACACTCAAATCGCATCCGTGACAAACTCAAATCGCAATCCTCAAATCGCAGGACTCAACTTGCAAGCCAGAATTACCCAAATCGCAATGAGAGCAAGTCGCAATCAGAATATCAAATCGCAATTATCAAATCGCAACCAGACTACCCAAATTGCAACTTGTCAAATCGCAAGCACTACCGGAAAAACCAGTCGCTGTCAGCTCAAATCGCTGCGTCAGAAAGTCAAAAGATTCCCTGACACGTGATTTGTTAGGTCAAATCGCTACTTTTTCCTTTTTAAGTAAAAAAAGTCAAATCTCAATTTCAATGCACGAAATCTTAACTGCAGTTTTCCCAATATACTCAAATCGCAGCGAAGAAATTCTTTACCGAGAGTCAAATCGCAGCAAAGAAATAACAAACTTTATCACCTAAAACCACCTAAAAATCACCCTTTTGAACATTTTTGCTTGGTTTCTTTTGCATAACTTGATCCTAGAAGGTTATAGCATCTGTAAATACACAATCTTTAACACCACAAGCGTGAGAAATAAAGAACACCAAGAATAAGCTTATAAACCTTCAAAAACCAAACTTTTGATCTAAACCGACCAAGAAACCGCGCACACAATCAAGCTAATTGAACCATGAGCTCTGATGCCAATTGTAGGATATAGGAAATCATAACACAAGTATGGATCTAATGTTAGATCGATTAACAAGGGATTAGAGAGAGAAAGTGGGAGATGTTCTAGTGAGAGAAAGTGAAGTATATTAGATTAAGATAGTGAGAACATCCAACCCTTCCCATGTGTGGGAAGGGATATATATACTAGCTAACATAAGTGCCCCTAGTGGGCTGTGGAGTGAGCAGACAGTGGGTAAAAACCCGACCCAACTCCACGAATATTACTAATACTAAACTAATATAACTATATCAAAACATATAATAATAAGCCTTCGAGCTAACTTGATGCTAGAGAATGCTCGGGGTGACCGAGTCTTTCATAGGAATATTTATGTTCGTAACAGTTTCCTTTAAAATCGAGTATATATGTATATAACTATTGTGTTATAGTTTTCGTGGATAAACTGAAATAAAATACTTTGATAATAAGATTAGTGTGGTAAGATTTGACTAAAATGGTGTTTGGTTTGTTGTGGTAACGGGTCGAGTCATAAAACCCGTTTGGGTTTCGAGTTGACTCAGTTGAGTCACTAATTAATGATTGGGTTAGTCTTGGATTTGAGTTTTATTTGTTGTTTTGGATACTATTTTTGTGTGTACTTGTATTAATAATCCCGGTTGTTGAATATTTGACTAACATGTTTGTTGGATTCTGACGATGTATTCTTTGATAAGTTTCAGATAATGGGATTGTTACATTAGAACTTGGATAATACGGATTGTGATTGGACTTTGGGACATTTACCGGATTGATAATATTTGGATTTATTGAATTACACATTGACTTTGATTTGGATTGTTGGACAAATATTGGACGTGTATTGACATTATTGGACAGATTGGACTTATTGGACTTGAAACGAATACAGTATATTAGACTCTAGACGAATTTAATATATTTGATTCGCAACAAATACACAATAAGAAACAATGTCTAATAACCAATGAATACTCTTTGTTAATTAAATTGTCAATTGATTTTAATCAAGTCACCGCGACATGGGAAAATTGATTTTTATTAGTTAAACTCACCTTTTATTTATCAAACGTTTTTGCTTTATACAAATTAATTAGGGATTTGGGGTGAATGCCGGAACTTATCAAACGACCTATTTGTATTAATATACTTACTTGTTATTTTTTGGATTTTTCTTAGTTAACTTGAGTCCGCGTCAGTATTTGCTTTTTTATAAGTATATTGGGATATATATTATACTTTGGCGTGAGTTACATTGTGAGTCAGTGTCTTCTTACCACACCACACGAAACATCGATACTAAATTGTTAAGAGTAATGATAAGAATAATCCACGAAAACTATGACACGCGGTCTCTTGTAGACCTCATTATTGTGCAAGCCGTATTTTAAGATAATTACATATGTATTAGGTTGCGCCGATTCCGTACCGTTGTGATTGTCTCCTGGATACTGTTGTGATTAGCTCTAGATGCCAGTTGTGTCAGTTGTGATAGTTGCATTGTTGTGGCTAAGGTGAGTTCATGACCCCTACTTTTACTTGTTTTATAACTGTTTTGGGGGAGAATACATGCTCGTTTTTAACTAAACTCAATGCTTTTGAATGCTTTCATGCTGTGATCTACTGGTTTCATGATTTTGGACAATATGTGTGTTTTGATTCCAATGTGTGCCTTATTGTGTGAATTCAATTTGTGTGACTTGGCTTGAACGTGTGCAACTGTTTAGTGATGCATTGATAGTACATATTTTGGGAAGTGACACCCAGTATACATTTTGGGAAGTGGCACCCAGTATGAATTTGGGAAGTGGCACCTAATCTATGTGTGAAAAACTAGAAGGGACGTTGAATAGTTTTACCATTTTTAATTTATTTTTCTTTGTTATGTTTGTATGAAATGACTTAATGTATGCAAACAAAATAACAAATAAGTATAGTGCAAAAAAGAAACGATCAAAACACAACACGAGTGTTTATAGTGGTTTGGTTTACAAGGACTCTTTTTCCTTGCCCTACTCCACTCCTCGAGTATCCTACTCGAGAGTTTTCTTCACTAGTAAAAAAGCTCCTTTATCCGGCGGAGAAAACCTTTACACGTCGCTTACAATATTTCCGACACAAAGCAAGATGTCGAGTTCTTTTACAAGGGTACAACCACTCCCGTCACACTAAGTATTTTGAGGACTAAAATACTAACCGATCACTATCAGAGGTTTATGATGGTTTGGTACAAACAATGATGTATGAATGTATACAATTCACACAATGACAAATAAACAAGCCTTGCAATGTTTTGTTGAAGCTTGTAATGCTTTGATCTTCTTGCTACAAAGAAGTTCACTAAAATGAAATAAGAATGAGTTAGATATAGAGAATAATGAATGAGAGAATGTATGTTGTTTTATGTATGAAAGTGATGAGAAAACATCAATGTGTGGCTTGCTATCTATAGGCAACAAGTGCCAGCAAACCACGGATGGGACGGAACCAAAATGTGCGTTCTGTCCGTGTAGTCGTTTGGTTCCGCGGGGACCTGACAGAGAATCATCCAAATCTTTATCAAATCTAACCAAAATATTTACCATATATTTCCATGATTCTTTGAGTAACAATCTAAACAAGATATTCATCATATCTTCCAAAGATCTCAAAGATGATGCATGCCATGATGTAAAAATACATTTCCATTTTAGATTAACTAGTTTATGAAAGTATACTTTGCAAAATTTATATATTACCTAAGTGATGTTTAATTTGTGTTTATGAAAGACTTGTGACTATATATGTAAAAGACTTTAACTATATATATGTTTTGCTAAAATAAAGTTTATAATTGTCGTTAACAAAATATAGCAAAGATCGTAAAATATAAATAACATTTTTTAGACGATATTTGTATTAACAATCTCCCCCTTTTTGTTGAGGACAAAGCATAAAATTTATTTTTTTAAGCAATGAGATAAATAAAGTGCTAGTCTTTTAAAAATATAGATTAAACTTGTTTTTATGCAACATGTTGATTTTTAAGTTGTATAAAAATACCAATTGTGACCAATTTGTGAGTTAGTTTATGTTTAATATTTTCTCCCCCTTTTTGTCAAAACAAAAGGAAGAGAAGCGTAGCGGAATGTACTGCAAGCCCGAGCTTGATTAGCTCCCCCTTGGTCAATACTCTCCCTTGATGGGGTGCTAAGTACATGGATTTTGAATGCTACAAAATAAAGGTTAGTGGTTGATGAGGCGAAAAGTGTACCGCTTTTAAGGGGTCATTTAAGCCCGAAATCGTATTTATTTGATCAAATATTGCCCTAAATCGTTCCTTTTGTCATTTTAGGTACTTTTGAGGAGAAATCTGGAAAAGGAGGCATTTTGGACGTTTTTGGAGCATAAAAGTGAAGAAAACGGCAAAGTCTCAAAATTGTGCTGAAAGTCACCTTTGACGGCGTCAACATTAACTCCAGACGGCGTCATGCCTTGGCAAGAAAAGTTGGATGTGAAATTTACTCATGACGGGCCAGTGAGTTTGCATGAGAATTCTGACGGCGTCACGCTTTAACTAAATCAAGGGCGTCACGGCTTAAATCAAAGAGGGACGGCGTCACGTTATAGGTCCGACGGCGTCAAGCCTTGATAAGCCAGAATGGATTTTTGAAGAGCTAAAGAGGGACGGCGTCAAGAAGGTCATCCGGGAACCCTAAAAGCGGCGAGGTGACGGCGTCACAATGCATAAGGTGACGCCGTCAGATGTCAAAGTCTATATATAGTTTTCTAATTTTTTGTCATTAAGGAGAGCTTAGTGTGTGGAATTTTGGGATAAAACCCTAAGACGATTTTAGCTACTTTTTCAGGGCTTCTTGCCTTGAGATCTTCCATGTTTCATTGAAAGATAAGTTATCAATTAATCATTCAATATGTCTATGTGTTGTTTGATTCTATCTTATGCTTGTCTTTTGTTTAACATGTTAGGCTAATTTTATCTTGTGTTTGCTTAGATCTAATGAAACCTAGCTATTGATTATTGGTTGTTAGTGTGTTGTTAGTTGTATTGGATGATTGTTTATCTATGTTAGGCTTAAGAAAACTGGCTAACTTCCTATTCGGTAACTTGCTTGAACGTCTTAAGAAACATGAACCAAACGCGTACTAAAGGTTTTTATGGTTGTATTTAATGCACAAGCGAATTCTAGTGATCCCATGTTAGGAGCTTCCTAGCCGGCTCGACATAGGAGTGAAGTAGGAGCTTGTAGAGTTTGGGGAAGTAAGTACGCCACCCCACGAATGGTATTAAGGAATACACCCGTCATCCACGCGACTAATACACACTAATTAACCGGTAAAAGATAGTTAGGGAGTAAGGAAATCTAAGTAAACACATTTCTCCACACATAAGTTTCTCACCACTTTTCATTTTTGTTATTTTATTTTATTTGCATTTGTAGTAATTTGGGTTAGTTGACTAGCAACTAATTCCGCCCACTCCTTCAAAACCCGAGATTTTACTTGCTTTCATAAAAATATAAAAACATAAAAAAGAATCTTCCTCAACCCTTAGACCTAATTAGAGTAGCCTTTCATACCTAACGAACACTATTCCCTGTGGAGAACGATCAATCCCCCGTACTTACCACTACACTATACTACATCGGTCAGGTACACTGCCTGGTGGGGTTGTAAGCCTCTTGAGATCCCTTGAGAGGTAAAACCTGTTGTAAGGTTGCAAAACCCACGCATCAAGTTTTTGGCGCCGCTGCCGGGGAATAGTTATTGTTTAGGTTGAATTTTTATTTCTATTAGGTCTACTCACTAGATTCCTTTCTAGTGAGATTTTTATTTTATTTTTCTAGGTTTTCTTTAGTCTATCTATTTTCTTCGTGTCTTTGTTCGTAACCATTACCGTCCGACATCATGGAAGATGGTAATATCCTTAACCCCCACAACCCACCACCACAACAACCACCACCACCTCCTAGAGCCCGTACTTTAGGAGAGTATTCCCGTCCTAGCCACCACGGCTATCGAAACACCATTGAGCTCACTCAAGGAGCCAATATCACACCCTTGCGATCCGACACCATCCGGTTGGTGCAAAGCGGATGCGCATTCCATGGACTTCGTTCTGAAGATCCTAATCAACATCTCAAGGACTTTCTTAAAATCGTTGATTCTATAGACCTTGATGTTGCCACTCGAGAGACGACCCGATTGCGTCTCTTCCAATTCTCTCTGCGGGACCAAGCTAGTCAGTGGCTAGAACGTCAACCCGCAGGATCCATCACCTCTTGGGATGATCTCACCACTCGTTTCCTTGCTCAGTTTTTCCCACCGGGAAGAACTACCAAGCTAAGGAATGATATCTTGATGTTCCAACAACGTCAAGGCGAAACTCTCTACGAGGCATGGACTCGATTCAAGGACTTACTCCAAAAAGTCCCTCACCATGGCATAGAACTTTGGCTCCAAGTCCAAATCTTCTATGACCATATCAATCTCTCCACAAGGCAAACCATTGACCAATCGGCCGGTGGCAAGCTACGTGATCTAAGTGCGGAACAATCATGGGCTCTCCTAGAGGATCTTGCTCTTTATGACAACGAAAGTTGGAGTGATCCCCGTGATTTGAATAAAACGGTCAAGGCAATATCTTTGCCTTTGAACAATTCAAGCACTTCCGACCGTAGGATCATAGAACTTGAAGACCAAGTCAAGTTTCTCATGAAATCCTACGAGGCTCCTAAACCTTCAAGCCAAGTGAACAAAATCACTTCTTCATGTAAATTATGTAGTGGTCCCCACGACACTCATGATTGCATGGAACTTCCCAAACAGGCTTTCAAAGAATTCGCATCCTCGCGAATCGATAAGGCGGGAGATAAGTGGCTCGCCACTAATTATGGGCCCAAAAATTCCGAAGATGGGTATGAGGCATGGAAGAATAAGCCAAATTTTAGTTGGAACCAAACTCGTAGCGTATCATTCAATGACTCTACCCCGCTCACCTGGTCTGAACATTATCCTCAGCGACACACGCATAAACAACAAAATCGCGAGGAATCACTGCAAAAATTCATTCTCTCTCAAGAAACACGACTTTCCAAACTTGAGAATCAATTCAGACAACAGCAAGTTGATATGAACAACAAGGTTGATAACCTGTTAAAGGTTATCAATGATCGCCTTGCTGGCAGGTCAAATTGTGAGTTGGCACGAGTTAATGAGATCAAATCTGTTACGGTAACCCACCAAACACCCCCTCCTGTAAAAATCAAGCACCCTAGTAAACTTTTCAAATACATATCACAGAACGAAAAAAAAACAGGAGATACTCATACCCCTTCGAAACCTCTCCACTTCGTGAACACCATTACAACAATACCTGTTCCTAAACCAAATCTGGACCAACAAACAGCCAAGAATGTGGACAATGAAATGGAGGGTGAAGTTCCCGAAAAGAAACCCGAGGCGCCCGACTACTATCTAGACTCACCAAAGAACTCGAGTACAATAAAGGTGAGTGATGAGGAGGGCTCGGAAGAGAAATCCGAAATGCCTCATGGGCTTGCAGGACTGCTGGACCGCCCCCTGGTAGAGGAACTTGAGAGGGGCACAGCAAGGTCGCCTATGGGATTCGGAGAGAGAATAGAGGATGGCGCTCCTAGGGTCTTTAAGATTTCTTGCACCACTAGGAAAAAGTTTATAAAAGATGCCTACATAAACCCCAACTCTTCTATAAGTGCAATATCCCTTTCTCTATATAATGAAGCCTTCACTGAACAAGTCAAATATGAAGGGTCTAATATCATCGGGGTAATAAGGAGGGTACCAATTGTGATAGAAAAGTTCCTCTTTCATATCGAGTTAACTGTAATTAATAACATGAACCCTATCATCAGCCCACCCTTAACTGGCCTTGTTCTAGGCAAACCATTCATAAAAGCAACGGGAGTGATACTCGATGAGGATGATAGGAGTGCATTATTTACCGATGGTGTCAGGAAAGTGATTTTTCGGGATGGCTGTGAAGAAGTGTATGAGTATCAACCATCAGCGAGAAGCAACACATGGGGGTTACGCGGTAGAAGGCCTGGCCGAATTAAGCGATGTGATCCGAATAATCTCAAAATACCTTGCATGATTGGTCACAAGCATTTTTATAATGTTTACATCGACACATGTTTACCCAAAAATGTGATGTCCCTGTTTCATTATAACAACATTTGCAGATGGGGGATGATTCATAAAGGGAAGGACAACATTGGCATAGATGATGATGTACAGGTGTTTGTAGGAAACATGACGTTCACTATGAGCTTCGCAATCGTCGATAATATCGAAAAGTACATCGATCCCAGGTTATCACAAGTTGTTTTTGGGGCACCTTTTTGCAAGGCCACAAGCTTGGTTGTGGACGAGCTCAATGGGATCATGACTTTCACCGATGGGATTAGGGAAATCTCATACCAAACGCCTCACAAGATGAGAGAATTCAAGGAGATTGATTATGATGGGCTCGATAGGTTAAGTTCCCAACTAGTGTTGTGTGATGATGATGTGAGAAGGGGATGTAAGGACACTTTTGACCTGTCAAGTGGATTCTTTAAGCATGATAAGGAGCTTAGTTCTAAATACCGAAATAATCCCTTTGATCTCGAGGACCCGAAATACCTTCACTATGAAAGTGATTCTGATAGAGAATCAAAGGAGAATGGCCTAGGAACCGTGACCGATAATGGAGTCACGTAATGTACGTGACTTTGAGTCTAGCTACAAGACTCGTTAATAAAGAAAAGCGCTTCTTGGGAGGCAACCCAATCTTTGTTTGTTTTATTTGTTTCCATATGTGTGTTTAATTTTTATTCTTATTGATTCATGTTCAAAAACTAATTTGTGAAAATGCTTTATTTTGTTTTTAACTTCGTCTTAACTACATATAAAGGTATTTTGCAAAAGATAAGTGTAAGGGAAATCTAAATCGGTTTATTAGAACACATATGAACATGAATCGTAATAATAATAAATTAACATACATATTCGTATTTGTTTGAGTCAAATGCTTGTATCGAGTCATAATGATGTTTTGCAGGATTTCCAGGAAGTAAGGTAAAGGTTTTTCCAGAAATTTTCCGGAAACTTAAAACGAAAATTTTTGTCAGGCCATTTCTGACGGCGTCAGGGGTTATAACCTGACGGCGTCAGATTTAATTTCCAGAAATTTTTGAAAATTTTGTTTTCATAAAAAGTTTTTATTAAAATCTCCAACTTATAATCTCCAGGAATCTGCAAAGTTATCATTCCACAAGCATTATATCCTTATATATAGATTTTATCCCGCCGATGTTATGCAGGTTTTCGTGTTTGTTTTCTCAGGTTCAACAGGTTATTTTGGACAAGGAAATGTTTTGGACCAAGCTTATGGCGATGCATTAGTCATGGAGCTTCAACATTCTCTTTGGAGGAAGATTTAACCGTGTAATTTCATTATCCAACGAGCGAATCAGGGGAGTATTTGATTTCATTCTTTTACTTTTTTTTTACATCTTGTTATTTGAACATTAGGGACAATGTTCATCTTAAGTGTAAGGGGAGGGTAAAAGTACGATTTTAGAGAATACAATTGCGCTTGATTTTTGTTTGTTTAATAGTAGATGTGTAATAAAACTGAGAGAAATACTTGTTAAGGTAATTTTAGTGCCAAATTTAAAATTTTTTACAACATATAGGAGTGAAACTTTGATCTTAATGAGCGTCTCACGGATAGGAGTTATATGACTAGCACAAAAACCGTACCACTAAAAAATTTTCCACCCCCAAATATGTGAGGTTCGCCCCTAGAATTGGTAGGAAAAGCATTTATGCTATGATGTGTGTACCGGTAGCACTTAGATTCTAGAACTTGCGTTAGGACCATTCCGAGGCCACAAGTGAGACTACATTCGTGTAGTTAGATTTACTACATGATAAGAGGCATTAGGATTAACCCATTGTTTTACACCTGTGTTTTTGTTATAATTACTTTGGCTACATTGGTCAAGTAATTCTCCCACACCCTTTGCGTTGTACTCATTTTTAGTACACGATACCCCTAGTACACCCCTCAGAGCCTATCTTTTCGTTTCGACCTTTAAGCATTTTACTTAAAGGAAGAATTTGTTACACCCCACTTAAATGTACACCCAAATCGCCTTAGCCTACCTTGTATGCACTCATCTTTAGTGCATTATTGTGACAACATTTGTTTAAACCCAAGTTAATTATCTAATTGATTACATGGTTGCTAAGTCGAGTCATATCCTTGTACATATTGTTTTGGGACGATTGGGACTCATGGGTAAAGTACTAGTGTAATGGAGTAATGGGGAAGAACATCATTTATTACCCCCATATGTGCTAAATGTTTTAAAAGTACTCCAAGTTTTTCAATTATCTTAATTCGAGTCATTAGAATAGTTATTTGTAAAGTTATATAAAAGTTCAAGTGTAAGGGGATGCAATGCCCCTATGATGTATTATTTTGGATGGTAGGGTAAAAGTGTATGCAAAAAAAAAAAAAAAAAAAAAAAAAAAAAAAAAAAAAAAAAAAAAAAAAAAAAAAAAAAATCGAAAAAATCAAGAAAAATACAAAAAAATGAGAAAAAGAAAAATAGAAAAAACATACGGACTACCATCCCGTTTCATTTTATGTTTATTTTATGTTTATGTTTTGTTATTTTCTTTCATTAGCTTAAGATCGAGTCTAGTCTTGGCTTAGCAACATTGTATAGTACATGTAATTGATCAAGATCTTTAACTCGCCACCAGTAAAATATCCCGTATCCAACAAAACCGTGTTTTCCTTTTCCCTACACCTAACGTTATAACCCATTTAAAAGCCCTCTTTGATAGTTTATCTTAGGTGCTTACGCCTAGTGGAGGAGGTTTTCGATCCTTTCCCAAGCCTATGGTAATCTATTTGCTATGACAGGTAGTGAGAGATATTATCCGTTTTCATTTATGAGATTTATTTTGATGACACTTGAGAGATGTGAGTATCTAAACACTACTTGTGAGGTGCTAGTATGTAATCTCCGTGCTTATTATGATTGAAGTGGAACGATTATTTGTTGTAATTACTTTTATGTTTGCATTAAATGACCCCTAACTTGTATTTTGATTAGAATAAAAGCGCATTTGCTTGAGGACAAGCAAATCTCAAGTGTAAGGGTATTTGATGAGGCGAAAAGTGTACCGCTTTTAAGGGGTCATTTAAGCCCGAAATCGTATTTATTTGATCAAATATTGCCCTAAATCGTTCCTTTTGTCATTTTAGGTACTTTTGAGGAGAAATCTGGAAAAGGAGGCATTTTGGACGTTTTTGGAGCATAAAAGTGAAGAAAACGGCAAAGTCTCAAAATTGTGCTGAAAGTCACCTTTGACGGCGTCAACATTAACTCCAGACGGCGTCATGCCTTGGCAAGAAAAGTTGGATGTGAAATTTACTCATGACGGGCCAGTGAGTTTGCATGAGAATTCTGACGGCGTCACGCTTTAACTAAATCAAGGGCGTCACGGCTTAAATCAAAGAGGGACGGCGTCACGTTATAGGTCCGACGGCGTCAAGCCTTGATAAGCCAGAATGGATTTTTGAAGAGCTAAAGAGGGACGGCGTCAAGAAGGTCATCCGGGAACCCTAAAAGCGGCGAGGTGACGGCGTCACAATGCATAAGGTGACGCCGTCAGATGTCAAAGTCTATATATAGTTTTCTAATTTTTTGTCATTAAGGAGAGCTTAGTGTGTGGAATTTTGGGATAAAACCCTAAGACGATTTTAGCTACTTTTTCAGGGCTTCTTGCCTTGAGATCTTCCATGTTTCATTGAAAGATAAGTTATCAATTAATCATTCAATATGTCTATGTGTTGTTTGATTCTATCTTATGCTTGTCTTTTGTTTAACATGTTAGGCTAATTTTATCTTGTGTTTGCTTAGATCTAATGAAACCTAGCTATTGATTATTGGTTGTTAGTGTGTTGTTAGTTGTATTGGATGATTGTTTATCTATGTTAGGCTTAAGAAAACTGGCTAACTTCCTATTCGGTAACTTGCTTGAACGTCTTAAGAAACATGAACCAAACGCGTACTAAAGGTTTTTATGGTTGTATTTAATGCACAAGCGAATTCTAGTGATCCCATGTTAGGAGCTTCCTAGCCGGCTCGACATAGGAGTGAAGTAGGAGCTTGTAGAGTTTGGGGAAGTAAGTACGCCACCCCACGAATGGTATTAAGGAATACACCCGTCATCCACGCGACTAATACACACTAATTAACCGGTAAAAGATAGTTAGGGAGTAAGGAAATCTAAGTAAACACATTTCTCCACACATAAGTTTCTCACCACTTTTCATTTTTGTTATTTTATTTTATTTGCATTTGTAGTAATTTGGGTTAGTTGACTAGCAACTAATTCCGCCCACTCCTTCAAAACCCGAGATTTTACTTGCTTTCATAAAAATATAAAAACATAAAAAAGAATCTTCCTCAACCCTTAGACCTAATTAGAGTAGCCTTTCATACCTAACGAACACTATTCCCTGTGGAGAACGATCAATCCCCCGTACTTACCACTACACTATACTACATCGGTCAGGTACACTGCCTGGTGGGGTTGTAAGCCTCTTGAGATCCCTTGAGAGGTAAAACCTGTTGTAAGGTTGCAAAACCCACGCATCAAGGTTAGTGGTAAATAATCCAAACCAACCATACATAAACCAACACACAAAACGTAATAGAACATCATTCATTTAGTAAAATTCATTTTGACTAAGGTCAAAATGATGGGACATAAATGAGTATGAGGAAATGAAATGCAAAAATGAAAAATAACTTAGAAAAAAAGATCCTAGAAAAATAGAAAAATAAAATCCTAAAACTATATAAAAAAATCCTAATATTATTATTTCATCCATCCTAGTTGTTCTATTGAGGAGGAGGAGGATGGGAAAGAGCATTTTAAACGTTCGAGGATGTGTTGGAGGATGAACCTCATTTCATCTTGTAGTTTATGGACCATTATGTTGGTCCTTTCGCTAATCCTCGCGGTTCGTTCACACATGGAACAACCATGGCGAGGGAAGCCGGGTGGAAGTGGTAAGGCTTGATTGTCATTTGGTGGTGGTGGTGGATTTGATTGAGTGTTATGTGCTTGAGAGGTGTTTGGTGGTGGTATGTTGGTTGCATTTAAGAACAAGACTTCTTGTAAATGCATAGCTTCTTGAATGTGGGAACCTATCATGTTTTTGAAAGTGATGAGATCATTCATTTCATTGTGGATATTACGGATTTCTTGTGAGCTTGGAGGGTCAATCCACATGGACTCATCAATGTCCTCAAAAGTAGGGAAAAAGGATTGAGGTTGTTGAGTTTGAGGTTGTGGTGGAGGTTGATCATTGTGGATTTCATGATGTGGATGGTCTCCATAGAGTGGCCCATGGATGTCCCTATAAATAGGGTGAAAAAGTAGAGGTTGAGGTTGAGATGGTTCACTATCAAAGGGTTCATTGGGCATGAATGAAGCCCTTGGTTGTTCTTGAGCGATACGCTCGATTGTTGCAAATGATGGTAGAGGAGGTGGATTTGATGTTCTTGGTGGAGGTGTTGGAGTAGTTAGAGACAAGAAGTTTTCATCTCTGATGGGTGATGAGATGGTAATGGGTGAAGAGTCTGATGATGATGAGTTTAGGTTAACGAAGCAACAAGGTTTGACACTTATTCTAGCGGTTCTTCTTGGTTGCCTAGCGGAGGGTGATGAGTTGGTGGATTTTGTCATTGTTGATTTGCTTAAGGGATGCTAAAAATCACAGGAATTGGTGGTGAAGGTGTGAGGAATGTGTATCCTGGAGGTGCTAATTTATAGAATTGAAGATTCATGGAAGAGTGTGTTTTGATTTGATGTTAATCCATACAAAAATGGTGGTTCCTAATGATTTGGAGGTGGTAGAGAAGCTTGTCTAATCACCAAAGTCAACCCAATGGGGGTGAGTTGAGTGAAAGAAGAAGGATAAAGGGATCCTTCCTTTATAGAGAAAGGTTCCTTGAGTGGTTTTTGAGAAATTTTGAATTTTGGTGGGAAATGCTAATCCTATTGGTGTGAGTGAGATAATATGATCCTTATATGAGTGAGTATCAGTAAAAAGTGTTCTAGTAACAAAAACTAGTGATCTATAGTGCGGGATTTAGCGAAATTTGAAAATATATAACTGCAGGATTGAGTTACCTTGCGACATAACGGGCGGAACCAATATTTTGGTTCCGCTTCATCCGCGGGTATGTTTTTGGGAGTACCAAAAAAAATACAAAGGCGGAACCAAATTTTTGGTTCAGCCCCATTCGCCAGTCCAAAAACCTTCACAGTGAGCATTTTTTGACCCCCGAAACCCGTTCAAATTCCGTAATTTTTTTTAAAAAACATGTGTAATTAATTCAATGTGATTAGTAAATGACAACAAAATAGGTATTAACACATGTACGGGTATAGATCAAGCAGGGGCTAATAATTTCACTAATATTGTGAAAAAAATGGAAAAATGATAACATCAAGATGTTATCTACCTGCAAGACAAGGTTAATTCACATAATTGTTTAAGTTATCATCAAACATCATTGTTTTTGGAGCAAATGTACCAAACACTCATAAAACCTCTTATTGCCTATCCAATTTCTTGTTGATTTTGGTGAGGAACCTTCCAATGCACTTGAACATTCCTCTTGTCTGCTTGAACTCTTCCGATGGGTTTTCAAGAACTGGATGTTGTTGAAAGTAGTCACGAGGAGAAAGCCTAGAGTTGGGGAGACCATCATCCTCGCTCATTGATGATGATGATGATGAGGAACTTGGAGGATGAGGACGTTTCCCTTGAGTCTTAGCTACTTTTTTGTCACTTAATGGAACCATGATGTGATTGACAAGAGAGTAGTCAGGACAAAACCCTTTAGGATTGGGTGGAATAGGTGCAAATGCTCTATAGAGATGGGTGAGAAGCATCCCGTAGGGAAGAGCGGTGGTTCCTAGCATAGGTATGTCGGCCATCCTTTTGGCAATGTAGTAGGCTAAGTTGAAAGGTTGGCGGGTTGACAAACTATAAAGCATGTAGCTAAGACAAGCATTGATGTGATCGCGATTACCTATGGTGCACAAGACATTTGCCCTAAGGACTTCTTCCCATTTCTTGAATTGGGGTTTAAGTTCATTGAGTTCCATCCCAAATGGATCTCGGTTAACCTTATTACCCGAACGGGTTGTCTTTGTGGTTGAGGTTCTTGGAAGGAAAAGATGTTCTTGGATGATTTCTTTGGCAACTAGAGGAGTGTCGTATGGAGGCATACGATCAACGATTGAGTCAAGGATTGAAAGAGACCATTTATCCGAGTAAAGGCATATACCTTCACATGGAATTCCAAGGACTTCGGCAAATTGATGGAGAGGAATGTTGAAGTCATGTTGGTTTACTTTGAATTGTATTGACATGAGTCCATCATCATTGCTTGCGAGAATTACACTAGCATAGAACTCTAGGACAAATAGGTTCGTTGATGTCTAGGAGACAATCAAGGTGAATGGTTGCAAGTTCATGACGAATGTTAGTGCCTTCTAGAAAGGATGGGTCAATGGTTCTACCCTCATGAAAATAACGTTTCTCTAGAGCTTTGAAGATTTTGACTTGAGCCGGGGTGAGTCCCTTAGTCTTATGGTGCTTGGGGATGTAGTTGAGAGTGTCTTTGTGGTCATAGAAAGTTGCGGGAGGCATGTTTGATCAATGTTGATTTGAGCCGAGATTAGTAGAAGGAGATGCCTTAATTTTGAGAGTGATATGGTGTGGAATGAGTTTGAGTTGTTTATGTGTTTTGATTTGTGAGAGGGGGTGTTTGTTTAAACTGCCATAGAATCTGACCCAAGAACCCACGGACAGGGCGGAACCAAATTTTTGGTTCCGTCTGTGTTGTCGAAGGGTTCCTTGGGACCAGAGTTGAATTTAGTCAATTTTGTCGTTTTGGTTAAACGAAGGTTTAAGCTGTGATTAAAGCTACAAATTAGGTTCCATTAGTCCTAGTCCAAGTCTAAGGAGATTAAATGGCTCTCGTTTAAGAAGTTTAGTTAGAATATCGGCAATGTTATCTTCTGAGGATACTTTCTCGATAGAGATGTTTCCTTTTTGAACATTTTCGCGAAGGAAATGATGATGGATTTCAATGTGTTTAGTTCGAGCATGTTGAACTGGATTTTTACTGAGGGCGATAGCTCCTTTGTTGTCGCAAAGGATAGAGATGTCGTTAAGTTGATTTCCGTAGTCGACAAGAGCTTGCTTCATCTACAGAGCTTGTTGACATGCTTTTCCTGCTGATACGTATTCGGCTTCGGTTGTTGAGATGGCAAGAGCCGTTTGTTTCTTTGAAAACCATGAGGTGAGACAATGTCCAACAAAAGTACAGATACCACTCGTACTTTTTCTATCAACATAGTCACCGGCATGATCTGAGTCGGCATACACTATGGTCTCCACTCCCGTTCCTTTGGGATACCATAATCCTAGGTGTATGGTGCCTTTAATGTATCTAAAAATTCATTTTAAGGCTTCAAGATGTGATGTTTTAGGATCTTCTTGAAAGAAAGCACATAGAAAAACACTAAACATAATGTCGGGTCTACTAGCCGTGAGATAGAGTAGACTACCAATCATTCCTCTATATTTAGTGTTATCTACAGATTCACCTTCTTCATCCTTGGTGAGTTTGGTTTCCGAAGACATAGGCGTTTTAATTGGTTTAGAGTCTTCAAGACCAAATTTCTTAAGCATGTCTTTTATGTATTTAGATTGGTTAAAGAATATTCCATCTTCTAATTGTTTGATTTGAAGTCCTAAGAAAAAGTTAAGTTCTCCCATCATACTCATTTCAAACTCGTAGTGCATAATTTTTGAGAAATCGTCACATAGCTCTTGACAAGTTGATCCGAATATGATGTCATCCACATATATTTGAACAATGATAATATGTGAATTCCTTTTCCTGGTGAAGAGAGTGTAATCTACTAAACCCATGGTGTACTTATGTTCAACTAAGAATGTTTTAAGTCGATCATACCATGCTTTTGGTGCTTGCTTAAGTCCGTATAAAGCCTTTTTAAGTTTATAGACATGATTATGTTTTTGAAAATCGATGAAACCCGGAGGTTGTGCAACATATACTTCTTCATTTATAGATCCATTTAGAAATGCACTTTTGACATCCATTTGAAAAAGTTTGAAATCATGTGCACATGCATATGCAAGTAAAATTCTAATAGACTCGAGCCTAGCAACCGGAGCAAAAGTTTTATCGTAGTCAATGCCTTCTTGTTGATTATAACCTTGTGCTACTAGCCTAGCTTTGTTTCTAGACACTACACCATTTTCATCCATTTTATTTCGAAAGACCCATTTTGTTCCAATTATAGTTTGACATTTTGGTTGAGGAACTAATATCCAAACATCATTTCTAATGAACTGATTTAATTCTTCTTGCATCACTATGACCCAAGATTCATTTTTTATAGCTACATTTATATTTTTGGGTTCAATGGTTGATATAAAACAAAAGAAGTTGCTTGATTATGGACTTATGATCTTAAGGTTCTTTCATTTATTTTTCCTATAACACTATCTAATGGATGACCTTTAGGTTCTTTGATATTGACAATTTCTTTGTTTAATAGTTCATCTTTCTTGTCATTATTTATATTCCCTTTGTTTTCAACAAGTTGACTTTCAACTAAGTCATCATCTACCAAAGGTAATGTCTTAGAGGGAGGTGGACTTTCGTCAAATGTTACGTTTAACGATTCCTCGACTCTCAAGGTTTCTTTGTTTAAAACAATATAAGCTTTGCTATTTTGAGAATATCCAAGAAATACAACTTCATAAGACTTTGGGTCAAATTTGGTGAGATAATCCTTAGTGTTTAAAATAAAACATTTACTTCCAAACACTTTGAAGTATCCTAGCGTAGGCTTTTTACCTTTATATAGTTCATATGGTGTTTTGTTCAAGAATGGTCGAATTAATACTCTATTTAAAATATAGGTTGAAGTGTTAACGGCGTTACACCAAAACTTTTGTGGTATGTTTTGTTCATTAAGTATTGTTCTACTCATCTCTTGAAGAGTCCGGTTTTTACGTTCTACTACACCATTTGATTGAGGAGTACGAGGAGCCAAAAAATTATGTGTTATGCCGTTGGCATCACAAAAGTTTCCAAATTGTGTTTCATTATCAAATTCATGACCATGATCCGTTCTTATTGACACAATACGACTATCTAGTTGGTTTTGAATTTTCTTACTAAGAATTTCAAATTGATCAAAAGCTTCGTTTTTACTTTTCAAAAACTTTGTCCAGGTGTATCTTGAATAATCATCTACTATGACCAAAGTGTAGAAGTTACCTCCATAACTTTGTATAGCGGATGGACCAAATAAATCCATATGCAAAAGTTCTAGACACCTAGATGTAGACACCATATTTTTAGCCTTATGGCTACTATGAACTTGTTTTCCAATTTTGCAAGCATCACAAAAATATTGGTCATATTTCAACTTGGGTAAGTTCCTAACGAGATCTTTTGAAGATAGAGATTGAATAAGTCTCATATTAGCATGGCCTGAGCGTCTATGCCAAATATTTGAGGAATCATCTAACGAAGTTAAGCAAAGTTTATCTCTAGAAGTTTTATCAATTTTCATGACGTATACGTTGTTTTTCAAAACTCCTTTTGCTACGGTTATTCCATCTTTTAGTATTTTACTTTCGTTTTCACTAAATAGAACATTATAATTTTTACGGCATAGTTGACTAATACTAAGAAGGTTGAATCCTAAATTATCAACATGAGCAACATTATCAATAAAGAGAGAGAGTCATGAGAGATAGTACATTTTTTGATGATTTTGCTTTTTAATTTGCTACAAAAAGTGACATTACCTCCGTCAAATTCTTGGTAGGTTGAGAAGAGGCTCTTGTTTCCCGTCATATGCCTTGAACAACCGCTATCTTTTATCCACTCGTCCGGTTCCAATCCGACTTTCAAGCATACCTAAGTTATATAAAAACTCAAGCATTTGGTCCCCAATATCTCATGGGTCCATTTTGGTTAAACATCCCATTAACTTGATTCATGTATGGGAATGGTGGATATGAGTTCCATGGCATGTAGATAGGAGTTTGATAATGTCTTGGGAAGTTTTGATTCCAATCATTTTGTTGATAGTTGGGTTGTGTGTTGTAGTTGCTCTTTGGAAAGGGGCGTTTGGGAATAGGTGTTTTAGGCCTCTATTGAGTGATTTTGGATCTATACTCATTTTTCGAAAGTCCTAATCCTATTGTAACAGCTGGTTTTTGTTTAGTTTTATTTGTGGTAGTGTTAGGTTTCTTTGTGACTTTAACAAACTCAGTACGAGCCGATGTACGAACTTTCTGTTCTGCTGAGGTACCCACGAAACCAAACTGTTCCACAGGCGGAACCAAATTTTTGGTTCCGTCTGATCCGTGGGTCCCTGAGGCAGTTGGAAAAGTTTCTTGAACTTTTTTGGCTTGTTTCTTTAGACTACTTAAATCTCCTAATTTCATAAAACCTAGTCCAGTTTTATCGTGTGGTCATTTTGGATTCTCATTATTTCATCCACACAACAAATATTTTTATCAAACTTTTTGAACTTGGAGTTTTGTTTGATAAGTGCATCCTGTGTGATTTTAAGTTTCTCTACTTCAAGTCTAAGCTCTTGACATGATGTACATACCTTGTCAATAGTTTTACTCTTTTCTAAACGTTTTGCTTTTTCTTTTAATTCATAAACTTCATTTTCTAAGAATTCCTTTTTGGTTTTCAAAAATTTGTTTTTGTTTATGATTTTTAAGCTAAGTTCACACAGTTTGTTATATTCCTTTTGTAAGGTGTCATCATCAATAGAGGAATAAGATGAGTTGGAGTGTACCTCGTTTGAGTCTTGAGCCATGAGAGCAATTTCTTCATTCTTTGGCTCCTCATCATCATCTTCACTTTCACTCCAAGCACCACTCACAAAAGCACTTTGAGTTTTGTTTTTAGGTGGCTTTGGACAATCTCCTTTGAGATGGCTTGTGTCACCACATCTAAAGCATTTTCTTTCAACCTTCCTTTTCTTATCATCACGATCTTTTCGAAAGGGTTTCTTGTCATCTCTAGGTTGTCTTACAAACTTTTCTCGTCTTCGAAAGAACTTTTTGAAATCTCTTACGGCCATTGCATATTCCTCATCTTCACTTCCCGAGCTAGATTCTTCATCATCACTTGTCTCCGTTCTTGCTTTTAAGGCAATAGACTTGATCTTTTCCTTTTTGCCTTTAACGATCTCTGAGTCATTCACCATTACCATTTCATGAACTTTGAGGTTTCCAATTAGCTTGTTAAGTGCTAGCTTTGAGAGATCTTTAGATTCTTCAATAGCTATCACTTTTGCTGTCCATTTTGGGTGAAGTGCTCTAAGAAATTTTCTGACAAAGTTCTTACTACAAAAGGATTCATCAAGTGCTTTGAGAGAAGTAATAATAGTATTAAAGCGAGCAAATGCACAATCAATGACTTCATCTTCAGGAATACTAAATTGTTCATATTGTTGAACAAGAAGATCAATTTTGTTATTCTTGACTTGTGAATTTCCTTGATGAGTGATTATTAAAGATTGCCAAATTTCTTTAGCGGTTTTGTACATAAAGACTCTTTCAAATTCCTTTTTAGTTAGAGCATTATAAAGCATCATTTTTGCTTCATTATTTTTTGCAATTAACTTCTTTTGCTCATCACTATGACGAGTAAGTGAAGTATCCTCATCCCGACCACTTGCAATATCTTTTATAATAGGTTTATGATCACCTTCTATAATTATATACCATAGATCTATATCTTATAATTTCACATATGTTTCAAAACGGCTTTTCCAATAAATAAATCCATTTGGTTCAAAAAGTGGTGGTCTTTGCATAGATTTCTCTTCTTTAAAGTTTTCAAAATCCATGGATCGTTTCAAGTTTTAAAATACAATAAATTTCAAAAATCTTGAGTAACGTAGCTCTTGATGCCAATTGTGGAAAACTAGAAGGGGGTTGAATAGTTTTACCGTTTTTAATTTCTTTTTCTTTGTTATGTTTGTATGAAATGACTTAATGTATGCAAACAAAATAACAAATAAGTATAGTGCAAGAAAGAAACGATCAAACCACAACACGAGTGTTTATAGTGGTTCGGTCTACATGGACTCTTTTTCCTTGCCCTACTCCACTCCCCGCGTATCCAACTCGAGAGTTTTCTTCACTAGTCAACAAGCTCCTTTATCCGGCGGAGAAAACCTTTACACGTCACTTACAATATTTCCGACACAAAGCTAGATGTCGAGTTCTTTTATAAGGGTACAACCACTCCCGTCACACTAAGTATTTTGAGGACTAAACTACTAACCGATCACTATCAGAGGTTTATGATGGTTTGGTACAAACAATGATGTATGAATGAATACAATTCACACAATGACAAACAAACAAGCCTTGCAACGTTTTGTTGAAGCTTGTATTGCTTTGATCTTCTTGCTACAAAGAAGTTAACTAAAATGAAATAAGAATGAGTTAGATATAGAGAATAATGAATGAGAGAATGTATGTTGTTTTATGTATGAAAGTGATGAGAAAACATCAATGTGTGGCTTGCTATTAATAGGCAACAAGTGCCACCAAACCACGGATGGGACGGAACCAAAATGAGAGTTCCGTCCGTGTAGTCGTTTGGTTCCGCGGGGACCTGACAGAGAATCATCCAAATCTTTATTAAATCTAACCAAAATATTTACCATATCTTTCTATGATTCTTTGAGTAACAATCTAAACAAGATATTCATCATATCTTCCAAAGATCTCAAAGATGATGCATGCCATGATGTAAAAATACATTTCCATTTTAGATTAACTAGTTTATGAAAGTATACTTTGTAAAATGCATATATTACCTAAGTGATGTTTAATTTGTGTTTATGAAAGACTTGTGACTATATATGCAAAAGACTTAACTATATATATGTTTTGCTAAAATAAAGTTTATGTTGGGAATTCTGCTAAGGAAGGATTCTACTGATGGTTACTGCTGAAGCTTATGGATTCTGCTGAAGCATAGTTTCTGCCGAAGTATTATTTAGAGTATTTGGTTTCTGCGGATATAGATATTCCGTATAGTTTGTTATTCTTGAGGATATGCATGAGTTTTATTAGGAATGTATTGTGCATATCTTATTTAGTTTTTAGAATATACGTTTCTTGTGAAACGGTTTAGGGTTTCTAGTGAAACCTAGTTAGGGTTCCTTATCTATAAAAGGAACACGTCTTTATGTATTATGTACGAGTTTAGAAAAACAACTTTAGTATTAATCAAAGATCCATAGAGGATCAAATCGTTCTTAGTAATCGTGTTCTTACTTGTGTTTGTTTTCCGCTATAGAATACAAGTAACTTAGACTTTCTTTTAGTGTGTTTGTGATTACATAAACATTACTAACGATCCACGAGCTCACAAAGATCTATCAAGGTCTTTAGTTTCAACAAGTGGTATCAGAGCCTCGTGAGAGTCTCTGTGTTACTAAGAACATCTTTACGTTTACACCCTCTCACACCCAATAACCATAACAATGCCTGGATCAGACGATGAATCAGAAGTTAACAGCAACAACAACAACAACCAAAACACCACATCTCTGCAACAACTAAATCTCACCAACAGCAATGCAAAGTTTCCTTACCTTAAGAAGGAAGAATATGAATTATGGGCGATGAAGATGCAGAACTGGATCACCAATATTGATTGGAATCTTTGCGAAATTGTCCGTAAAGGAAACAGTTTGAAGAAGCACATCAAAGATGCTGATGGTGTTGTTACTATTCTTCCTCCTAAATCTGCTGAAGAGGTTCTTGCAGTACAAAGAGAAAATAAAGTGAGAACCATTCTCCTTCAGGCTATTCCAGATGATCACATGGGAGACTTTCACTACATGGAAGAAGCAAAAGATATCTGGATGGCAATCAAGGCTAGGTTTGGTGGAAACGATGAGTCAAGAAGGATGAGAAAGTCAATGTTGAAACAGCAGTTTCAAGAGTTCCAAATAACTGAAGAGGAGGGTATTCACAAGGGGTATGACAGGTTCCATAAAATTTTGAGCCAGATGAATCAGCTGAAGGCCAGACCAGATAATGAGGACTGCAATGCAAAGTTCCTACGATCGTTACCTCCATCATGGCTACAAGTGAGCATTACACTTAAAACAAAAGGTGGTCTCGATATGCTTTCTTTTGATGATCTTTACAACAAGCTTAAAACTCTTGAGCCTGATGTTAGAAGCCCCATTCGTTCATCAAACCCTACTTATTCAGCTTTTGTGAGCACCACCTCCAACAAGATGACTCAGGCTTCAAGTTCAAGCTCCTCAGTAACATCTTCCTACTCTCAACCACAGTCCAGTGGTGTAATGGAGGATGTACTACACTCTTTTGTTGCTGATTATGAACATCAGCAGCATCTTGCTTTTGAGGATTTTGATCAGGTGGATCCTCTTGATTTGGAAGAGATGAATTTAAAATGGCAGGTGGCCATGCTTACTTTAAATGTCAGGAGGTTTGAAAAGAAGTCTGGAAGGAAGTTTGGGTTTCAGGGACGAGATTCAGCTAGGTTTGATAGAAGGAAGATCAAGTGCTTTTCATGTGGTCAGTTGGGTCACTTCTCTAGAGAGTGCAAGGATAGGAAGACTGGTGATGAAGTTAGGTATTCAAGCTATCAGAAGAATCAAGTGAATGCTGAGAATCCTAAAGCCTTGGTCACTCTGGATGAACATATCAACTGGAAGGTGCATGATCCTGAGAATGATGATAATGCTGATGTGAATGGATTGCTGGCTAGCTGTTCTTCAGAGGATAAGCATAGTCAGGCTGCTTTTATGGGCATATCTCAGGTACATAATTGTGTGTTTGGTTGTAGTGAAAGGTATAATGAACTTAAAAAGGACTATGATGAATTGAAACCCAAATATAATGAATGTTATATAGAGGTTGAGGCTTATAAACATTCTTTAAAAACTCTAGAAAAACAAAAAGTTTGGTTTCAGAAGAATCAGGTTGCTTATGATGAAAAGATAGGGGTGTTAGAGAGAGATTTACATTGTGCTAAAATTGATTTAAAACGTACTGAGAAAGAAAAGGCTAATCTAGAGTTAGAGAATCAGGAACTAAAAGAGAAACTAGAGAAGGAAATAGCTAATCATAAAATTTGGCTAATGTCAGGTGATAAGTTAGCTAACTGTCTCTATAATACTCAACCTGTAAACACTAGTATAGGTTTAGGTTTTAAGAAGTATGTTGGTTTAGAGGCTAGGGATGATGCACGTAAATCTACTCCAGCAGGCTTAGCAAATTTTGTTAAAGAAGGCAAATTACATGCTGTGCCTGGACCTATTAGGGGAGAATTCATGCCCTCAAGCACCACCACCTCAGACTTTGATGGATCACACCATCTATATGGCAAAAAGTCAAGTGACTTGCCAGACCCTGATTCTAATTCTACTGACTTTGTCTCTTGTTCTTCTAGTGACAAGTCCTTTGACCAAGGGTCTACTACCAGTTGTGATTCAAGTGAAAAGTCAGACCTACCCAAGACCTCTCCTAAGCCTACACCCAAGACTCCCTACAAGCCTGTTAGAGTTGCTGCTGAGGATGTGAAGTCCAAGACAGTTTCTTCTGAAGACTTGTCTTTTAATTCTTTGCAAAATAATGTTTTTAATTGTGTCAAAAACAATCCTGTTTATGCTAGTGATATGAATAATTCTACATGTAATGGAACATCTTTTTCTTTTAATAAATCTTCTAAAAAGAAGAAATGTTTTGTGTGTGGAAGTAAATTTCATTTGATTAAGGATTGTAATTTTCATGAGCAAAGAATGGGTGTAGGTAGTGGTCACACTAAACCTAGGCCAAAGTGGAAAAATGTTCAGGATATACCACCATATGTTCCACAAGCAACTCATAGGGCCAGCAATTCTGCTGATAGAAATTCTGCTGATAAACATTCTGCTGATGGACATTCTCAATCTGCTAGGAGAAAATATGTTGCTAGACCATTTGTGCAACCCACTAGTTCTTATTTTCAGAATAGTTATTGGCCTGGTTTTATTGACCCAATGTATATGGGTATGGGATATTGGGATACTGCTGTTAAGCCCTCAGCAGGTTGTTTTTGGACTCACAAGGGACCTAATCTTTATAAAAGGTCCAAGAACAATGGTGGATCTTATCAATCTACATGGCCTAATTCTTTTGATCCACAAGGCAGGCTCAAGTCAGGAATGACTTGAGTCTCCAAAGTGTACTAACATTTGTATAATTTTGTTGTATATGTAGGATCATCCTTTGAAAAGTAAAGATGTAGGCATTGTAGATAGTGGTTGCTCCAGGAGTATGTCAGGAAACAGGGACATGATGCATGATTTTGTACCCATTCAAGGAGGAGGCAATGTGACTTTTGGTGGAGGAGATGGCAAAATCACTGGGTATGGAACCATCAGAACACCTAACTTGGACTTTGCAAATGTGCTCTATGTGAAGGAACTGCAACACTTCAACTTGTTCTCAGTATCACAAATATGTGATACCAAGAACAAGGTTTTCTTCTCAGAGGATGAATGTCTTGTACTCTCTAAAGACTTCAAGCTTCCAGAAGATACCACAATTCTGCTGAGAGTTCCCAGAAGCTACAATTTATACACATTCAACTTGAATGAAGTCCAACCTGAAAGTGATCTGACATGCTTGGTGGCTAAAGCATCCCTGAATGAGTCTACTAAGTGGCATAGAAGGATGGCTCATGTTAATTTCAAGACCATTAACAAACTCTCTAAGCTTGGTCTAGTTCATGGGCTTCCCTCCAAAGTCTTCACCAATGAACACAATTGTGTTGCCTGCAACAAAGGGAAGCAACACAGAGCTTCATACAAAGCCATTACAGCTGTGAGCACTATCTCAGAACCTCTTCAGTTGCTGCATATGGATCTCTTTGGTCCAACTCAAATCAGAAGTATTGATCACAAGTCCTTCTGCCTGGTAATCACTGATGACTATAGCAGGTTTTGTTGGGTATTCTTTTTGAGAACTAAAGATGAAACATCTCCAATTTTAAAAGAATTTATTACCCTTGTTGAAAACCAGCTAAATAAGAAGGTTAAAGGTATTAGGTGTGATAATGGGACAGAGTTCAAAAATGCTGTTTTAATAGAACTTTGTCAGTCTAAAGGGATAAAAAGGGACTATAGCATACCAAGAACCCCACAGCAAAATGGGGTTGCAGAAAGAAAGAATAGGACCTTAATAGAGGCAGCAAGATCCATGCTTGCAGACTCTAAATTACCCACTATGTTCTGGACTGAAGCAGTAAGCACTGCTTGTTATGTTTTGAATAGGGTATCCATCACTAGACCTCATATCAAGACACCTTATGAACTTCTCACTGGGAAAGTTCCTGATATTCATTACCTTAAACCTTTTGGTTGTCAAGTGACCATTTTGAACACTAGTGACTCCCTAGGAAAGTTTGATGAGAAGGCAGATGAGGGGTTTATAGTGGGGTATTCAGCTCATAGTAAGGCTTATAGGGTATATAATTTAAGTACTAAAAAGATAGAGGAGACCCTTAACCTGAGATACCTAGAAAACAAGCCTCATGTTCAAGGACAAGGTCATCCTTGGTATTTTGACCTGGATTACCTAACTGATTACTTGGGCTATACTAGATATGTTACTGAACAATCTGCAGGTACACAAGAGTCTCCCACTAACAATGCAGGTACCCTGGAAGTTGACTCAGAAAGTGAGTCTGAGCATGATGAACATACTATTGTTGTACCTTCTTTTCCTCCTAACCATCTTGCAGGAGATACTTCTGATGAGATTGAAGATGAGTCACACTATGCAGAGGACCTTGCTAGACTCAAGAAGCAAGAGTATGCAGCCAATCAAGAAGCTGAAAGAATTGGTGTGGAGTCAGCACAACCCTTCAGTGGAAACCAGGATTCTGCCGATCCTCTAAATGTTTCTGCTGATACTGCCAAATCTGCTGATGGTTCTCCTGAAGGTTCTCCCATTTCTCCTGATGTGTCTACTGACCTTGAAGAGCCATATACACGTTTTCCAAGTCCTTCTGATCTTGGAAATCACTCACCCAAAGCTGGTATCTTCAACTCAGCCTCCTATGACAGTGATTTTGGACCAAATGTGACCAATCTGGACACCACAATTGAAGTAAACCCCAATGCTACCAAAAGGATCAACATTGCTCATCCTCAATCCAACATTCTTGGTGATCCTCAAGCACCTGTTAGAACCAGAAGTGCTGTGAAAAGTTCTAAGTATGGTGAAGTAGCTTTTCTTTCTTATGTCTCAAATCAGCAAAGGGACAATCACACAGACTTTAAGCATTGTCTGTATGCTTGTTTTCTTTCTCAAGTGGAACCAACCAGTGTTAGTCAAGCTCTTGAAGACTCCAGCTGGCTTGAAGCAATGCAAGAAGAGATGCTACAATTCAAGAATCAGAAAGTTTGGATATTGGTACCACTACCTGAAGGGAAGATTGCCATTGGTACCAAGTGGATTTTGAAAAATAAAAGAGATGCCAGGGGTATTGTGGTTAAAAACAAAGCAAGATTGGTGGCACAAGGATTCAGACAAGAGGAGGGCATTGATTATACTGAAGTATTTGCTCCTGTAGCTAGGGTTGAGGCCATCAGAATCTTCTTGGCCTATGCATCTTATATGGGTTTTATGGTCTATCAGATGGATGTCAAAGGTGCTTTTCTATATGGAGAAATTGATGAGGAGGTTTATGTATCTCAACCCAAAGCAATGTTTACAGGGTTGTCAAAGCTCTCTATGGCCTACATCAGGCACCAAGAGCTTGGTATGCTAGGCTTTCAGCATTTCTGCTGAAGCATGGATACAGAAGAGGTGCTATAGACAAAACACTCTTCATTAAGAAGAATTCCAGGGACATCATACTTGTACAAGTTTATGTGGATGACATTATCTTTGGCTCCACTAAAGAAGCATGGTGCAGGGAGTTTGAGGAATTAATGAAGGGAGAGTTTCAGATGAGTGCTATGGGGGAGCTCACTTTCTTTTTGGGTCTACAAGTTCAGCAGAAACCAGAGGGTATCTTTATTAGTCAGGACAAGTATGTTAAAGATATGTTGAAGAAGTTTGATATGGAGAATGTCAGACCTGCCACTACACCCTATGAAGCTCCCAAACCAAAGAATAATCTTGAACCAGATCCTGCAGTGAATGTTCACTTATACAGGTCCATGATTGGTTCATTAATGTACTTAACAGCTTCAAGGCCTGACATCACATTTGCTGTGAGTGCTTGTTCTAGACATCAGGTCACACCACTCACTTCCCACCTGAATGCAGTCAAGAAGATCTTTAAGTATCTCAAAGGCCAACCCAAGTTAGGTCTTTGGTACCCAAAAGAGTCTCCTTTCAAGTTGGAAGCTTATAGTGATAGTGATTATGCTGGTGCAAATCTGGATAGGAGATCCACAACTGGAGGTTGCCAATTTCTTGGAAGAAGATTGATTTCTTGGCAATGCAAGAAACAAACCATTGTTGCTACCTCATCTACTGAAGCAGAGTATGTTGCTGCTGCCAATTGTTGTGGACAGGTTCTTTGGATACAAAATCAATTGTTGGATTATGGGTTTAATTTCATGAACACCACAATTTTTATTGATAACCAAAGTACCATATGCATAGTTAAAAATCCAGTTTTTCATAATAGAACTAAGCATATTGAGATAAGGCACCATTTTATAAGAGATGCATATGAAAAACATTTGATTAAGGTGCTTAAAATTCACACAGATGATAATGTGGCAGATTTACTGACTAAACCTTTTGATGGACCTAGGTTTCAACACTTAGTGGTCCATATTGGGATGGTTAACCCTTAAATGCTATGTTTGAGGGGAGGCATAGGCCTCAGGGGAGGATTGTTTGTTGTAAAATTTTGTAAATTCTTTAAATTTTGTAGATTATTGATTATGTTTGCTAACACACTAATCCACTAATGTATTTTTAGTTTGTATGGTTTGGTTTGTTTGCTGTTATGTGTCTGTTTAGCAGACTGTCTTGATTTTGCTGATCCTTAGTTGAGGTTAATCAAGATTACTTTCATGGGACATGGTCATTGTTTCTACTGAATGGAAGTGCTGAAGAACAATACAAGTGCAAATCATTGCAAAATAAAGAGCAAGTTGTTCATTCATTCAAAGAAGTTACATTTCTCAAACAACTTCAATTTCAACAAGACCAATCCTATACAAGATAACCTACACAGACACTAGTTCCAATCATCTATTGCTGCACCAGGAAGACTAACAGACATGATTGAAAGATCAAAAATATCCCTCATGATGATGCTGAAGAACCTAGTTTTATATCTTTGGTCCTTGGCAACATCTCATCATCACCTACTCCATTTTACCCTTTCCTTTTTCCAGACACCTCTGCACCCTTGCCCTTTCCTGTGTCTCTATGGTATGAAACACCAGTTCTTGGAGCAGGAAGACCAATAACCACCTCCCTTGTCACTGGGAGTGGTGGATTTCTGGTGTGTGGCCTTGGTTGGGGTTGTGAAGGTTGGGGATTCTCTTCCCTGTTGGTGCTGCTTCCCTCTCCTCTTCTTCTCTTACCAATCTATTGAAGATGGGCTCTAGACGGTCAGTGGAATCATCAGAGCCCCTAGGTGAATCATTTGGATCCACCACACTATCATCTTCCGAAGAAGGGAGAAAAGGGGACTTCAAAGTACGCGGCTCATCTTGGTGGGGATATCGAAATAGAGGACGACTATCCTCTGATGATGATGATGAAGGTTTGGGTTGATTGTTGGGTCTGCTTGATGTGCCCACATCATGCTTTTTCTTGCGGGCTTGTTCTTTGGTAAGCCCATACCTTCTATGGGAAGTTTGTGTGGATGATTGAGGAATGTAATCTCCTGAGTCTGCTGATGACTCAGAAGAAAGATTCGATTACTTCTGGTTGGTTATTCATAGTGATGATAAGGGTTTGATGATAAGTTAGGGTTAAGTGATTTGCGCGGATTGTGATTTGGGGTTCTTTTTATAGGCGAAGTCAAGTGTTAATGGTCATTAATGCGAGTTGGGTGGCAAATTAAAACTCAAAGATCTTTACTGAAGATATTATTACTCTTGAGTTGATTCTGCTGATTAACTTCTCACTTCAGCAGATTGACCATCATTTCTGCTGAAGAGTTAATTTTGAAGATTGAAGTTACTTGCCACGTCAGATCTGGTCAACAAACTTCTCCGATTTTATTGACCAAATTGGGTAACTTCTATTTTTAACCTATTACACACAATCTTCGCTCAACTTAAACCCAATACTTATTCTCTCTTTAAACAATTCAAACCCTTTTCAACATTCTTTCGATTCTCAATGGAAGAACTTCAATTCAAGAAAGATCATAATAAAGTTGCTTTTCTGGGAAGCGCAAAGGGGCATGAGCTTTATGCACCGATGGTGGATTTCTTGAAGAGGTCCAAGATACATTTTGCACTAACTCAGTATCCAAATATAGTGCATGAGTCCCTAGTCAAGCAATTTTGGGCATCTGCTACAAAACGTTCGGACACAGAGATTGTTGCTAAGATTGATGACAAAGAATATGTGGTGACCGAGTCGCTGATAAGGACAAGGTTACAACTTGATGATGAAGATGGTGTTTATCACACCAATACTACTGAGATTCTTGCTGGGCTAAGAGAAGTTGGTTATCAAAGTACGAATACTATCATGTGGCTCAAGAACAAGTTTTGCCCGAAGTGGAGATTTTTGGTGCACACACTGCTTCAGTGCATCAGTAACAAGTCAGGTGGATGGGATCAGTTCTCTACCCAATTGGGTTGTGGTATAGTATGTTTATCAAAGGGTTTAACTTATAATTTTTCTAAGTTTATTTTTGATAATATGGTAGAAAATATACAAAAGAAAAAGCATAAGTTTCTCATGTACCCTAGGTTTCTTCAGATAATATTAGACATCAATACCCAAGATAGAGGTCACTATCCCATAGGATACCTTAGTGCTAAGCTGTTTTCTTCAATGAAAACTCATTATGATGGAGCACATTACCCTTTATTACCAGCTATGTTGCCTCATGGCAATGATGATGCTACTGAGGGAAATGCTGCTAGTGCTCCACCCTCTCCCAATGCTGTGATGGTATTCCATCAGTGGAAAGGGATGAGGGTCCCTCTATGACTGCTGAAGCATCTAATGTTTCTCCTGACCAACCACACCTTCTCATGTTACTCTTAATGAGCCAGTTCCTGAGGTTGCAGAGACAATTCAGTCTCTTGACACTCAAGTACCTACACCATTAGAACATGAGAGTACCAGACCACCTACACCTAGTCCTGAAAATGAGCCCATTGATGATAGTTTTCATAATTTTGAGTATGCCCATGTTACTCCTGAAAGGTCCAATGAAGCTCCCAATTCCACTGAGAAATCTGCTGGTGGAGCAGAGGACCCCATTACTCTCACTTCTCTGTATAATTTGCTCCACAGGAATGATCAAGAACTTGAGAAGTTGAAGCAGGAGCTTGCAGATACCAAATCATCACTAGGTGATGAGATTGTAGTATTGAAGAAAAGAGTTCAGGAGTTAGAAGATCAGCTTGGGCAGAAAAAGAAAAGAAAGTTTGTGTTTGCCTCTGATGAAGAGCAGGAGGATAGTTATCTGGATCATCTTGTTAGCTAATTCGGCCTCTAAAGCTGCTGAATCATCAAAACCAAAGGAGCTATTCAGTTTTCTAGACAGAGAAGAAGAAGACAATACTTGAGCAAGGATGTAGCTGGGACTTCTGAGAAGTCAAGTATGAATGTGATCAAGCTAACATTGATGATGATAACATTCAAGCTAATGTTCCAACATCTGCTGCATTGTTTGTTGCTGGAAGAACTTTTATCTTGACTCCTGATGCAGAAAGTTCTCCTAATACTGCTGAAGGCTCTTCTCAACATGTTGCTGTGATGATTCTTCTGAGATTCCTTTGGAGGATGTTACCACGTCCCAACTGTTAATATTCCTCATGGTGTTTCTCTTGGTGATCCTGCTCCTCATGTTCCTGCTAAAGTTTCTGCTAGTCCTGAGAAAGAAGGTTTGGATGATGATGATCTAGGTCCAGATCTTGTGACTGATCAAGAGAGGAAAGAGCAAACTCGACTATGGAAACAATATGAAGAGATGATGCAAAGTCAAGCTTTGGCAAGAAAGATGGAAGCCCAGTTCACCTCAAATTTATCTGCTGAAAGACAAAGGGAATTGGATGCTCAATCAGTTCATTTTACTGATGAACAATGGGATTCTTACACTCTCCAAGCAGCTTCAAATCCTACTTTGGCTCAAAGCATACTGGGTGCTAACTTTGATAGTGACAACTTTGCTGCACAGATGATGGCACTTGGTAAACAAAGAAAGCAAGCTGCAGCTGAAAAGAGGAAGGCTCTTGCTGCTCAGAAAGCAAAAGCTAAGAGAGATAGACCCCAGACTGTAGCAGAAAAGAGGCAATATATGAGGAATGTGGTCTATAATCAGTATACTTCTGTATATAGCTCTGGTTTGACAAAGAAGCAAGTTTGGGCTTTGTCTGATTTTGACTTGAATAGAATTTATGCTCAGATTATGAAGCTTATACACCCACCATCTACTTCACTTAAGAGGACTGCTGATAGTATGGAAGCTCCAAGTACCAAAAGACTCAAGCAAGTGGAGATAGGTACTTCATCTACTGGAGAAAAAGTACATCTGAGTACTTCTACTGTTATTGCTGAAGATACTCCTGAAGTCACACAATCTCTGAGCCTATTGTCACTTCTCCATTTCTGCTGATGAAGCTTCTGAGAGACAACCATCTGGGATTCCTGTTTCTTCTGAAGCTCCACCCGATTCTGCTGAACCTTTTGCTGCTACATCTGCTGACCATGAAGATTCACAAATGTCAAACTATAATGCAGAAAAGGTTAAACAAGCTGAACAAGCAGCTGCTAAGGGTAGACAAGCAAGGGAAAAGGCTGAGAGGTTACATGCATCAGGGGGTTTTGTTCCAAGTTCTTCTGTTCCTACTGAAGATACTTCTTCTATTGCTGCTGAAGATGTTTCTATGGGGATTTACATACCTGGTAGAAGGAAGAAGAGGATGGCGCATATAGGTAAACATGTTGCAAGAAGAAGATCAGTAAGATTGGCTAAGAAGGTCCTCAGAGCACACAAGGCTAGTTCTTCTGAGCAAGTGAACCTAGAAGCTACTGATGATACATTTATTCAAGAGGGTTCTTCTGAAACTTTTCCTGAAGGTTCATACAATGTGTTGATCAGATGGACTATAACAGATGGACAACTTAACACTATCTATAGGCAAGATCAATCCTATCAGAATTTCACTTTCTTGCAAGAAATTCTTCATTTGGTGGATAGGCAAGATCTGCAGACTCTTCACAGATTGGTCACTGAGTATTATGCTACACATACACCACAAGGTGCTGGCTTATATCTATTGGGAGATCTTCAAGTTCTCTTTGACTCTCAAACTCCAAATGGGAAAGGATATTCCATTTGGAAGAATTCCCATAGGTGGAAAGTTGATGCTTGGAGATTTTACCCCATCCCCAATGTACATGTGGTGGAGACTGAGTCTGGGATAAGAGTGTGTATGTTTTCTGATCAACAATATCCATTGTCCATGAAACTGATGAATCGTATGCTTCAAAGGAAACTGGAAGTTCCTCCAAATCCAGTTGCTAATGACAGGACACATGCTGAACAATTGGTTGGGTTTATCAAGGCTAAGCTTCTACAACATAAAGCTTCTCATTGATTCTGGTATATTGTGTATATCTTATCTTTCTTTATTTCATTTCTTTCTTATTTCATTCTTATTTCTTAGTAAAAAAAAAATCTTGTATATTTGTGGACTAATTTTTTGCAGGTTTGTTGTATATCACTCTGTTGATGGTTATCAACTCACCAGATGTGACTTGTGTCCATCAAAGAGTTGGCTAGTCCAAAGGGTACAGCTTTGGTAAAGACACATCAAATCTGTTGATAGCTATAATAGCTTGCTCAAAGCTATAGGGTACTCAACTCACCGATGCTTCATTGCTGAGAGTTGAAATGGTCATCAATTCACCATGGATGTAACCCTTTCTGGGATCCAAAGAATTGGCTAGTCCACAAAAGTATGGTTTGTGGTAAATACAATTGGTATCCATATTTGGTATTCAATTCACCAAGGTTCAGTTAAAACCAAAGAATTGGCTAGTCCTGAGCAAACGGCTACAGGTAAAGACATCTCAAATCCGTTTATAGTTGCTGATTTGCTAATAAATCAGATGGTTATCAGTGTACCATAGTTTTCGAACTTAAACATTTGGCTACTCCAGTAGTGATGGCTATTGGTAAAGAGACATCAAATCCATTATTTTCGATGATTCACCTCTCACAGGAGTTCACACACCTGGATGTGATGAGAATAGTATGAAACTAATATGTTTTGATGTACAAATTGTCATTTGTTGCTGCAAAGACCTGAAGTTTCAAGTTCTACCAGTCATAAAGATATGGTTCATTTGGTTCATTGCTGCTGATGTTCGAAATTCAATCCTCTTATTCTGAAGTGTTAAAGATCTATCAAGAATCTTGAACTTAACTATGTCAAATTCAAGATTAGGGGAGGATTGTTGGGAATTCTGCTAAGGAAGGATTCTACTGATGGTTACTGCTGAAGCTTATGGATTCTGCTGAAGCATAGTTTCTGCCGAAGTATTATTTAGAGTATTTGGTTTCTGCGGATATAGATATTCCGTATAGTTTGTTATTCTTGAGGATATGCATGAGTTTTATTAGGAATGTATTGTGCATATCTTATTTAGTTTTTAGAATATACGTTTCTTGTGAAACGGTTTAGGGTTTCTAGTGAAACCTAGTTAGGGTTCCTTATCTATAAAAGGAACACGTCTTTATGTATTAGGTACGAGTTTAGAAAAACAACTTTAGTATTAATCAAAGATCCATAGAGGATCAAATCGTTCTTAGTAATCGTGTTCTTACTTGTGTTTGTTTTCCGCTATAGAATACAAGTAACTTAGACTTTCTTTTAGTGTGTTTGTGATTACATAAACATTACTAACGATCCACGAGCTCACAAAGATCTATCAAGGTCTTTAGTTTCAACAGTTTATAATTGTCGTTAACAAAATATAGCAAAGATCGTAAAATATAAATAACGTTTTTAGGCGATATTTGTATTAACACTATGTGTGGATCATTTATGCGCGTTTGTAGTCTGAGGTTCAGCTGTTGCTAGTTTGTTATGTGCTCACATTTGTATATCCTGCTCATTGTTGTCCTACACTTCATTATTCACAGCTTTGTGGTTTAATTCACAAACTTATGAACTCACCAACCTTTGTGTTGACACTTTTAGCATGTATTTCTCAGGTAGGCGATTGCATACTTTTGGATGCGTTGGCAAGGGGCACGGTCATATACTACTCTGATATAATTGGGACCGCTTTAAACCTTTATGGGCCTGTATTTCCGCACTGTTTTTGAAATAATGTAAACTTAGTGTTTTAATTATAAAATTTACTTTAAACGGTTGAGGTAAAACCGTTCTTTATACCGCGTGTTGTGATACCAATTTAGTAGCGCCCTAGTGACGTTTATGCTTCCGCTGTACCGAATTTTTGGGGTGTTACATGAACCAATCAGACAAAACGCACAACATGTTAAGGACATTTCTGTAGAAAACGATATAACGTTCAAGAGCTCCACACGGGATATAATCCCTGTCCTTAAAGGTGTTTACGCGCTCAATTCGCTGCAAGCCTCATGTGTAACGGACCCTAGGATTTGATACAGACGCAACGTTGTTGATCACCAGCGAATGATAACAACATAATGACAATGGTGGAGCAGAAAACTCGAGATGGCAAGGTGTAAAACATAACAGAATGGAAGGAGCTTGAGATATGATTTCGTGCGTGTATCTTGTGTATTTTCTAAAAAAAATTCTTATCTCTTGAAAACAGGCAAAACCTTCTTAATATAGGGTCAAGGTCACTACACCAAAGAGATTGCCATAATCTCGTTAGTGCCAAAAGAGTAGGTCTATGGGCTGGTGGTTGCAAATGAAGTTGCCATCCAAAGCAACCCACTTTCCTTGAATTTTTCTGACCATTTCACATATACACATACACACACGTTTTTGCTTCTCACACATGCTTTCCATGTTGTACATGAGGTTACTGCATTAACCATCCGTACACTATATTTCATTTGCAACAAAATGAAACATTACCGTAATTAAGCCATCCAAAGATTAAGTAATCAAGTGTATATGCTCATGCATACTTATCCACATTTAGGGCCCATTTGATTTGTAGGTGGGTTTAGGATTTGGATTTGGATTTGGATTTAAATTTGGATTAGGATTAGGATTTGAATTTGATGTAAGAGAGAGAAAAAATGAGATAAGAAAAAAATAATATAATTGAATTAAAAATAGATAATTTAATGATTAATAAAAGTATATAAAATTAGTTTTATTGCTTTATAATATAATAAGAAGTAAGATACAGAGATAGAGTCAACAAAGTGGTCCCACAATGTCAGTGATACCAACCCAATACCACTCTATATGTCCGAATTTGAAACAGCGCAGAATTTTTAAATTTTATATCAAATCCCACAGTGAAAACATTGACCAAACACTTGATTCTTCTTTTAAAACTCAAAACCCAATCCAAACCTCCAAATTAAACGGGCCCTTAGTTCCATCATACACCAAAGTGTGACACTTATTAGAAAACTTACCAAACTCTCATAAAGTTACAACATAAGTCGTATTGTTAATTATTTACTTTTTTATTTCAAAACTACTTTCTAGGTTTAGATAATGATCAGGAAAGTATTCATAGATATTGTTACAATTATTCTAGATCATTCATCACTAAAATGTATAGTTTAGTTTTCATTAGTTTCAACTTCTTAATGAACTGAATATTTGACTTTTCTTCAATGAGGTTTCATTGTTATCAACCCTTGGATTATGAGGCTAGGTGCAATGAGTGGGTCACAAGTGGAGGTCAATATCAGGGTGCAGTAATGGTGATTCTAACTACCTCCACATCAGTAACACATAAGCATAGGGACCTACTATAAGCACGGGGTCTACCCCTACCACCTTTTTTCTGCTGCTACTTAGTGCTCTGCCACCTTTGTCTAGTGGGTCCATAAGATGCTTTTTTCAGTTTTTTTTTTTTTTTTTTTTTTTTTTTTTTTTTTTTTTTCTACTGCTACTTTTTTCAGCTTTTTTTTTTTTTTCTTGTTTTGTGGTACCAAAGCATTTAATTCCCATGAGTTAGAAAAAGTAAATATTTACTTTTGCATTTAATTTTTGTCATGTACCTCTTTTTTTACGGGACGTTAAAAAAAGTTGTATTACAAATCGACAAAAAATTAATTTCGAAAAAAAAATATTACAAATCAACAAAAAGAAAAATTATTTCGAAAAAAAATATTTTTTCTAAAGAAATTAATTTCGAAAAAAAAAATTAATTTCAAAAAAAAATTTAATTTTGAAAAAAAAATTAATTTCGAAATTAATTTTTTTTCAAAATTAAATTTTTTTTTTGAAATAATTTGTTTTTCGAAATTAATTTCTTTAGAAAAAAAAATTTTTTTCGAAATAATTTTTCTTTGTGATTTGTAATACTTTTTCGAAATTAATTTTTTGTCGATTTGTAATACAACTTTTTTAACGTCCCGTAAAAAAGAGGTACATGACAAAAATTAAATGCAAAAGTAAATATTTACTTTTTCTAATCAATGGGAATTAATGCTTTGGTACCACAAAACAAAAAAAAAAAAAAAAAAAAAAAGCTGAAAAAAGTAGCAGTAGACAAAAAAAAAAAAAAAAGGCGCTAAAAGACAAAATAGAGTAAAAGTCAAAAAATATATATTATAAAGTACACCTAAAAATAGGCCCGTATTTATAACCAAATAGGCCCGTATTTATAACCCATCAGTAACACCTAAGCATATTCTTATCACCTTCATACCACTCTTACCCCTAACGCTCTGTTATCGAGTCTAAATTTTAAAGAACAGAAGGGGATGGGATGAAAATGGCAAAGTAAGGGATGACATTGTGAAGAAAATGGTTATTGCAATTTGTGTTCTCGAGTTTCTATTTTAGGTGGAAAGGAAAGGACATGTAAGCTAACAAATTTACCAATATACCCTTGAAACTATATAGACAAGGCAACAATATAAGTACTCAAAGTTACTAAATATTAATTTTACAGTAGCCTAAACAATTAAAACCACAACATATTTGTTTTTTTAATTTCTATAAAGGAAAGTATATTAATAATCACAAAATCACAAGGAAAGCATTTGTATCAATGTTTGCAATTGATACAAAAGTATACTCGATTAAAAGAAATATGTAATTACGTTTATATGCATACCTTGTAAATCAATGTTTTTTCCATTTCTAAATTAGGTGTCAATTGATCGATCATCCTTTTTGCTTCGATCGCAGTTATTAGTAACCCACTGACGTGATAATGATTGAAAATTAAGGATATAATTGTAATTTTACATAAGCTCATAATATTAGTAATCAACTTTCCTTTCCAATCCTCCCAATATTGGAAGGAACAAATCTACACACACAAAAAAAAATCATAACTTCCCTCCCTCACCCCTTCCCGTCCCCTACTATTCCTTCAAAAAAAAACTTAAGAACACCAATATTTTTTATTTCCCTTCCCATCCTCTTCCATTTCTTTAAAAATAAAACTCGAGAACAGAGTGTAAGTGGTTAGCAGATGCATCACTTTTATTAGAACACCCCCCGCCCCAAGTCCCTTTTTCTTTCTCCCCATCTTGTCGCCACCGTTGGATATTGCAAAAAGTGGTACCACCACTCGTGATGGTGGTCATGGTGTAGCAATGACCCCTAATGGTCACACACCCTTCATGCGTTGAGGGAATAACCATCACGGCCAGTCTCAAAATCAAAAGTCAAAAGGCTTAAAAAATGTCTATACTATAAAGAAGCTCATTTGTAAATAACTAACAATTTTCAACACCATATTGCTTATTCAAACTATTTGTTTATTGCAGGAATAAACACTTGGGATGAACACAAATCAATTTGCTTAACCACCTATCAGAATCCCAAACACCACCCCTTAATAAATATGTCACTGAGTTTTCAAGAAAACAATCATAGATAAACTTATATTACAACTATGAATAACGGTAACTTGACAATCCATAAATATTGTTCATAAAATAATTTCGTGATTATTCGAGCATAATGAATAGTGCCACCAGCAGCCACCAAGCTGCAAAACAAAGTTCGAATCAATCTTCTGTGCTGTTAATTTCGCATGTTATCATCAGCAATCAAACTGATTAGATGTAAATACATTCATAGTATCTTTTCATTTGTGTCTATATACCAATTCTTATGTTCCATTCCACATACTAGTACGTAACGAGACACGCAAGTAATGTTATACTGAAGCCGCTTGTGTTGGGCTTGCCCCCAAACACATTTTGCTGTCCTTTTTTATGAGCTTTAAAAATAATTATGTGCTACATAGATTAAAAAAACTATATGCTACCAAAATATCGTATTTTATATTAATAAGCGATTTAGAAGATTTGTATGCACTTCAATACACTTTGGATGACTCAAAACCAATTCGAGCCATTTGACCCATTTTCGTTTCCATTAAACATTTAGTTGACCCATGAGAGATATAACATAACCCTAGTCGACCCTTTTAAATGTTTACCTTTCATGTCACAATCAACGGAATGGTGGAATTCTTTTGCTACCCTCCGCTCTCCACGTGTTCATTAGGAATCTGATATTTCTTTGTACATTGCATCTATTTCTTTGGAAAAGTATGCCTTCGCTTGGGGTCTCTTAAGCTATAGATGATAAATTTAAGGACAAAAAAACAAAAACAAAAGTGAGTAAACTTTCCAAGATATTTTCTTCTTCAGCACTTTAGACATCATACATTGTTAAGTTAAGATTAGTAATTCAGAACACGTGCCTTGAATGTGGGAGTAAGAAGACCATTCTCCATAGCGAAAGGTTCAACCACCAATGTCACAGCTTTTACACACTCGAAACCTCTTAGCTGGAGATTAGTTCATGACATAAGTAAATCAAAATGGACATGAATGATTAGTACTTGAATGTTGTATAAAGGTGGAAAAATAGTCGGGTCCCAGGTAGCTTTGCCCCATAAACACTTTATGGTTTTCTTGAATTTTAAAAGAAAATCATGTATTAATTCATTTATGATCCAAAATTTAGGTGATGTTTTAAACTGTCAGACCCATTTCCATTTTTGATTTTTTTTTACTTTTACTTTTGACCCGTTAAAAATATAATATAACCCAAATTTATCCATTCTCACATAAATGAGTTCAAATTGCTCTCTGTACTATTGTTCAACAGTGCAGATGTTTAAATACCTGAGCTTTCTTTGCAATTTGAGTCATGTCGGCCAAGACAGCGGCCTTTGCTCTAGGATCATTGCAAAGTTGTCGTAAATCTTTATACTGCATTCATAAAGATGTGGTGGAAAGAGAGTATTAGTCTTGAAATTTTGATAACAACTCTAAATATATGCAATACATGAATTGTCACAGCTAGAATCCGCTTAAACTAACCTCAATGCCTTCAGTTGCCGCCCATGCTTTGAACACATCTTGATCCAATGAGACAACCGCAACCAATGAGGACTTTAGACTATCACCTAGCAAACAAAGAACAAGTAAGCAAATTGACATGTGATGATTTCAACCTATTTACTTATGAATGGGTCAATTTCAGTTACAGTTTATCTCCAATGGGTCAAAAGGGTCAAATAAAAAAGAAGTTAATAAAGAAACGGGTCAAACGGGTCCGACGCTCTCCAAAATATAAATTTGACGCATACCGCCTCCTAAAAACTTATTCTAAAATATTAGACTATTGTAATACTATAGTTTTGTGTTGTTGAATTAATACTAGTATATAATTATATTTTCTTAAGAAAAAACAGACAACTTTTCGGGTCAACCCAACCAATATAAAAAGTTGTCCATTTGACCCATTCTCAAAAAGTTTCCGCACCACCATTTTGCTAGCTCTAGCGAATTAGGAAACATACATACAAGGAACGACAATAAATGAACAAAAAAAAATTAAAATAAAAATAAAATTAAATTAAATTAAAAATAAATAAATAAATAAATAAGAAGATTATAATACCATAGACAAAGCACTGAGCAACAAACTTGCTGTTGACATATACATTCTCAATTTTCTCCGCAGCTACATATTCCCCCTGTGCCAATTTGAAAATATTCTTCTTCCTAACATAAAATAACTAATTACAAGTAGCCTTTTACATATTTCAACTCATCAAAAACTATCAGCAGCATATCATCACATATTGTAATATTACCGTTAAATTCTGTGATTACCTATCAATTATCTTTAGGCGACCTTCAGGTAACCATATCCCTATATCCCCTGTATGAAGCCATCCATCTTCATCAATTGTATCTCTCCTGATTAAATGAATAACAGATACTCAGATTAGTGAACCTCTAGCACAATTTCGAGAGGGCGAAACGGGCGGGGCAGATTAGGGGTCATAGAGGGAAGGGTTGACCTGAGAAAAATTGTCCAAAACGTTTGAAGTTCTTATAAACAGTTAATATGATTACAAATTTTATGTCTTTAAGTTCTTGAACACAATGAATAAGAGGTTTTATGCATAGAAAATACACTTTGGGGGCGAGTTTCAAACCGTTTGACCATCACTTTTAGCTATTTTCTATACAACCTGTTTGACCCATTAAAGATAAACCAAAACCCAAATAAGCATGTTCATAAGTAAACAGGTCGAAATTGAAACCTCTAACAATTTCAGATAAAGAAAGGTAGCAGGATAGATAAAAGAGAGGTACGTTTGTGCTTCATCTTTATAGTAGCCCTGGAACACAGTTGGCCCTCTTACACAAATCTCGCCACGTGGATGAGGCTTATCTGCTGATGTATAGTCCATTTCTGGAACATCTACTAACTTAATTTCTGAAAAGGGAATGAAATACATAAAATCAAACTCTAGTGACATGTTATAACAAGCACAAAACCAAAGATGACAATTTCTAAATCAAGTTGAACAACACATTCAGTAAGTAACTGTCGATACAACTTATATCTGTAAAGAACACAAAAAGGTAAGCATTTTAGGGGTGTATGAACCGAAACTTATTTCCAGAGATATGTCTTTTTGGGTATTTGTCAAAAACATTAAAAGGTTCCAAAAAAGTTATTCCGCAAAAAAAAAAATAATAAAAATAAAAAAAAATAAAAAATAAAAATAAAAATAAAAATAAAAATTAAGCTCACAAAAAATGTTTGTGAACTTTCTTTTTGTTGTGAAGATAATTTTTATGACATTTTGTTACGAACCCATTTGTAATATGCTTATTTTTATGAACCCGAGAAACAGTATCATTATTTATAAGTATGTCAAGAACTAACCACAAGCAGGACTTGGAGAGCCAACATGCCCACAAAGGTTGTCACCGAGATCGATATTACTTATGGCACAAGAATTTTCAGTCATACCATAAGCTTCTGGAAAAATGCAACCAAAGCACCTGTTGAGATGACCCGACTCATTAGAGACAACAATAATTGCAACTATGGATGGTTTTGACCTAAACAAACGACTGGCAGATAATTAACATACACTCTCAGAAAATCTAGAACATCAGGAGACAATGGTGAAGCAGCTGTAAGCATAAAACGAACTTGTCCTCCAAGCATTCCTTTTATTTTATTGAAGACCAAAGTGTCCCACATTGCAGATGAATTTTTGCCTGAAAATACAGCTACTCATTTATACTTGATGATACTAGAGGTGGACGGTTTCAGGTAAAAACAGATATTTCTTTTTGTAAAGGGTTGGTATTTCTTTCGTCGATAAAATATCATTCGGGTCCTAACAGAACTTAAATGCAAGAGAATAAGGAATGGAAATAAAATGCAGCTTATACCACTTTACCATTTAATATTGCATGTTTCTTTGCATTATAAGCAGTGGTGAATAATCTCTGCTTTAGACCACCAGATGACTTAACAGCATTTGTAATGCTGCAAATACCAAATATCTGTAGTAAGTTGCTGAAGAGACATAGGACTCGATTACTCGGTAAGTAGTACGCTTGTTGTGACAGAGTTTCTTACCCAGCATATAGTTTGTTATATACTCGAGGAACGCTGAAGAATATAGTGGGTCTTAAAGATACCATATCATCCATCAATTTCAAATTGTCCTGTACCCAAGTACATTAATAGAACACACATTTAGCATGTGTCATTAGAGGTAACCATGCCGACCCATTTATACACAAATGGGTTGACTTGACTGAATTTTAACCCGCTTGACCTGTTTCCTTTTTAAAGTAATTACAGGTTGTTTTGGTTTGCTCAAAGTTAAGGATTTGGTCCCGTTCCTAGAAACAATGTTTGTTTTCACATTTGGTCCCTCTTGTATGTAACTAATTCACTTTTGGTCCCTCAAGTATGTCATTAACTACTCCATCAGTCCCTAAAGAGTAAAAAGGGCGAGGGAAGAAAAATGAATACAAACAGTTATTATAGATACTGTATCCATAATTAGTATGGCGAGGGAACAATTTAGTAATTTTGAGCAAACCACAAGGAGTCGGAGACCAAAGTATGTAAGTTATTTTTTTATTTTTATTTTTTTTTTCACCCGTTAAAGATAGACGTAACCAAATTGGCCTGTTTAAAAACGGGTCGGAATAGCCACCTCTAGTTATTACAGTCAACAACATAAAAACAAATATATAAGCCATAGGTTGGATTACTTACACCCTGGTAAAACCCAATTCCAACTCCAAAATAAGCCATATTAAATTGGGCGACTCGTTCGTAGATATGTGCCAAAGGAAGATATGAAATATAACTGAACACAAGGTATAAATCTTTAGTAACTTTTTAGTAACTATCTTACAAAAAAGTTATGCACAATCACTTTTAGTTTTCTTAATTGAATGGCTCACATGTCCGAAGGGTAAAATGTCATTCGAAGACATTGACCAGCAACATTTGCGATTAAGTTTCCATGAGAAAGTACAGCACCCTTTAAGATAAGAATGAACATAAGATTAAAGGAGTCAAATATTAAAATTATGAGGTGAAATTAATGCAAAACAGAAGAACACCTTTGGCTTCCCTGTGGTTCCACTTGTATAGCATATTGTAGCTATATCTTCTGGTTTTGGTGGACAAAATGGTTTCGGGTAATCGTGACCCTGAGAGAAATTGGTTTCAGAATATACAGAATCACTACAAATAAGTTTCTCAGACTAGTGGAACAATGTATATATTCTATAAAAGTAATCTGAAATTACCTGACTCTGAAGTCTCGTATATGTTATGATCTCAACATTTGTTTGCGATGGAAGGGATGTTAATTGATCATCGCTTGCTCCAACCACCTTTCACATTGGTAAATCAGAATAAATACGCAATTCCGTAGTCTATTTTGGTTCAAATGGCCAAGTTTGGTAGGGTCAAAATGGGTCAGGTTAAGTTGACACAAAACAGTTGATTTCCGTTTTCTTCAGATGTTATAAATTATATGTGTGTCGAAATATTATTACAATAATCATCTTAGTTTTTAATAAAGTAGCTTAAATATAATTTGGGCGCCTTTTGACCCATTTTCCTTTTAGCTAATCTTTATTCACATATATAATGGCCTTTTCAAAAAAAGAATTGAGGCTTCTGAGACAAAAGGTTGAAGATAGAAATGAATGTTGGTTTAGTCCCACATAGGTGAGTGAGCAAGTATTGGAGCAATTTATATCTAAAATTATGGAGGTACCAAATATATATGGTTGTAGAAACTTTGAATGGTGTTAGTCGTAATTCTTTCAAAGGGTCTAGAACCATAAGTTTTTATAATTTTTTTTTTTTTTTTTGGGTACAAAAAAGGAGTTTTTGACCCATTATAATTTTAACATAACCCAAAGTAGCCCACGAATATGGGTTAAAATGGCCATCTCTGGTCTTATGCAGCAGAATATTAGTGCAACTATTACTGAAAATTTGGGTCCCATACCACTATTAGACGCACAGAAGGGATTTCCGACAAGTAGCTCAGCAACTGCAATTTGGCGCAAGTGTAAGATAAGACAACAATAAGAAATCTAAAACAAAAAGTGATTACGTAAAGATATTTCATATGCTAACCACAAGATATAAGCATATATATTATATGGCTAATTATCATGAATGGTGTAAGATAATTAAAAAAATAGTATCATTGAAAAATCGAAGGTAACTAGCTCACGTCTTTCAAGGTATTTGGCACACAAAAGATAACTTGCACAGCTGCGTGATTAACAATGAACTTTGCAGCATCTGGACCTGATGTACAAAAGAAAATAGAAGACTAAGTAGCAACACAACATTGATCCCAGAAACATCAACATTATTTACGAGACATAAGACCAAATAACGAACCAAGGGTATCATATAAAGGAACAGATATATACGAATATGCAGAACATGCATTATCCACTATAACCCACTCTGGTTTGTTGTTAAAATATAGCCCAACACTGGAACCCTGTTGTAAACCAAAGACATAAGTATTAGGATTATGAAACAGGATTTCACCACAGGGAAGAAATAATTTAGATTAGCTTGCCTTTGGGATCCCATGATACAATAAACCCGAACCAACTTCTAACCGAGAAATGCCTGCTTCCCTGTAAGTCATCCACTTGTACCTGACAAAATATTACATAAATGTATCAATATTTATTGAACATATATTTAAGTAATTACACTTGACGACTTACTCCCCAACTGTTCCATCTGCTCCAACTCGGGTTCCGAGATATTTGTTATCCCTGTATGTCTCGACGGCATGCCTATGAGTGAAGGTAACAATCCCGTTATGCACATCAATGAAAAATTTTAGAGGTGGCAAAAATAATGGGTCGAGCAGGTTTAATGGGTCAATTTGGGTAGACCAATAACACTTCTGTCCCAAAGTTTTAAACTGATTTAGGATGTTTTAAGAATTTGGGAAGCTTTTAACCCGTTTGACCCATTTAACTTGTAAGTAAATGGGCCATATATACATAAGTAAATGGGTCATAATTTCCACCCTTAAGTTGCAAAGAGTGAATGAAGACTCACACAAGAATATCATGCAACGTAGCTATTTCTGGATGATCAGGAAATCTACTCACAAGCTTCAAAGGTGATAAAGCAGATCTGTCATGAAAAGAAAGGTACGTAAATAACTATATTAACCAATGGAAATGGTTGAGCGTAAAGAGATGACTCAGACCTGTAAACATTCCAGTTCCCTGTCTGCAGTTTCTCAGGAAGAACAACACTGTAACCTTGCTCTGCCAACACAGCATAAACAATGTTTACTAAATGAATGGAAGAACATGATAATAGGAGATAAAAACAGCCACAATCTATGTACATCTTAACGAAGAATACAGCCACAATATATCACATCTTCTCGAATTTGCTATAAATGTCATCAGTGTACCTTATCGATAACACTCAATTATATATTTGGATTACTTCTATAATTCTATTTCTTCCAAGTTGATTAATTTTCTGGCTGAATTAATTGGTCATGCTTCAGCAGATTGTATGGGTTCAATCATCGTTTCCCATTAACGCAGACCAACATGCATGGCACTTATAACGATTCCCGCAATACTAATAAGCATTATTGCACACTTACAAAAAATTTCACAACATTGATGAACATATTTTTCATATTCTAAGGGCAAGGTCGTTCTCTGAAACAACATATCATTTTTAGCATTCTAGATGTTTGATTTTTAAGTAATAAGAGGGTGTTTGGGATAAGCAGCTAACAAAACAAGCAATTCAGGACTTATGGTGTTTGGTTTTGCCTATTTCACATAAACAATAAAAATGTTTTTAGGGTAGATATTAAGGTAGAACGTCTTTTTTTTCTAAGGCAAGCTCCTAACTATAATTTATAAATCTCACACAACTGCAATAATCGCATTTTCATCCCTGACAAGACTTGAACCCAAAACCTCTTGGTTCGTGACATAGTCCAAAGACCCTATTATTGTTTATTTTATTTTATTTTTTCGAACGACATTTTTTTTCACACCATATACCACCTATCTCACAATACATCTCACAAATGCCTCCAACAAGGCTTGAACCCACAACCTCTAGGTTGGTGGGCAACTCACATACCACTAGACCAAAGGCCTTTGGTCCAAAGACCCTATGGTTACGTTCCCGTCCCACCTAAGTATAAGTACCTGAACTAAAAAATCTCCATTTATTGTTACGAACTTTCAATTATGTTCCAATATGCACATTTAAAGTTTTTCTAACAAACAAAAAAAAAAAAAAGTAGTAATGATAACTTTCTTTTAGGTAAGAAAACTTTAAATGTGCAATACTTAAACAAAGTTTGAAAGTTCATGACAATAAATGAAACACTATCTAGTGTAGCTACTTCAGTTCATGGCAAAAAGGAATGTGAGTATGGCTGAACATCGGTCCCGGACCGACCAAGACCGAGACCGAATTAGCCCAAAAGCCGAGACCGAGGACCGGACCGAATGTGGTCGGTCCGGTCTCGGTCGGTCTCGGTCGGTCCGTCGGTCCGGTCCAACAAGGCAAAATAGTCGGTTTGTGGTCCGGACCGACCAAGACCGAGACCGAATTAGCCCAAAAGCCAAGACCGAGGACCGGACCGAATGTGGTCCGGTCCCGGTCCGGTCCGGTCCGTTCGGGTGGTTTGCTCAGCCCTAAATGTGAGTGTCAAATTCCTCCCAGGTGCAAAAACAATCGTGAAGTGGTCACGCCAAACTCCTCAATAGGAAAAGGAGGGCTTTACCCGGTTTAAGTTTGCGTGGCGGTGGGTTCAACCCCCTTGCCAAAAATTCGGAAACAATTGTTAGCGAAAAAAAATAATAATAACTGCTTACTGAAAACTGCTTTTTTGCGCCAAAATAAATACAAGAGCAGAATCAAGTTGGATTATCCCAATGCTCCAACCCCTTATCTACTTCAAAATATGCAATCTCAAACTTATACTAATATGGATAAAATGAAGTTGTGATTATTTATACCTAAGAAAAATTCACCAGCAGTTTGATGAGGCCTTAATAACGAGTTCCCATTATCAGATTGATGAAGAAAATGTTTTTGGATCACTTGAATCCTGCTTTGGCTTTTTGAATCCATTAGTTAATCTTTCTATTATTACCAGAGTTCAGTTGTTGATGCTATCTATACCTACTTATGAACTGATTTAATTGCAGTAGATATTTGGTGATCTTTTTTTGACTTTTAGTTAGAGTGTAGTTATGTTGAATTAAAATCCATGTTGAATAAAAATCTATGTTCAATAATAACGACTCTATTTTTGTTTGTGTGTCTACGTGTCCAACTACCAGACAAGGTGTTAAATGTAGACCTCAAATGTGATTTTTATGCGACTTTTGTGTTATCTCATTTCTAGAAAGTAGTATGACAATAGTAATAGCAACGTTAGTTGCAGAAACCATTGTTGTGATTAGTAAAAACAAGAATATGTATAAAACTATTGCAATACTGTTTCAAGATATTGACTGTGTGGCGAATTAGTTGCAGATGAAGATTGTAAAATCATATAAAAATATATCAAAAATTAAATTCATATGCAACTCCATGCTTCTGTTTTTAAATGTATTTAAGTAATTTGACTAACTATACGCCTCAACGAGCTCATTTCAACTGGTTTGGGCTTATAAAGGCTTATTACTTATAAAAGCTTTCATAAGCCTGTGTGACAAACAAAACTTATTTTAATAGTTAGTTTATTTAAATTGTGATGATCCAAACATTTTATAAGAAGATTTACAAAGCAGAAGCACGTTTCAACTGGTTTGACCTTATAAAAGCTTAGAGCTTACAAAAGCTTCCATAAGCCTTTGTGAAAAGAAAAAAAAAAAAAAAAACTTATTTTATAAGCTAGTTGATCCAACATTTATAGAAAAGCAAATTTAATCATCAAATGGAAGTTTTGCTTCCTTCTGCTAGAGATGAATGGAATAAGTTAAGGGTAGCTTTTGGCTTTCGAGCCTCCTGCGTGAAATAAGCACCCTTCCATTAAGCACTTCACAAAAGCTATAATTTCACGATACCTGTAATCTTTCACTGAACTTATTGTGGAAAATTCAAATCTAAATCCAAACATGCTGGGCCTTCCCTAATTTCAGGTTTAGAGTTAACTACATTTTTGGTCCTCGTGGTTTACCGGGTTTAACACTGTTGGTCCAAATCGTTATTTTGTAACGGATCCAGTCCAAGATCCGACGACCCGTAACACTTTTGGTCCAAAACGTTAGTCAAACTTAGTTTGACCAGTTAAAAAACGTGAAATGACTAAAATACCCTCGGATGTTTGTAACACTTTTGATCCATTTTTCTGCTACAACTTTACACATTCCAATTCAGATAAAGCATAATGCCCAATCCAACACGAAATGTAATTCTTGACAATGCATACATGTAATCAGTCTTGGATCACAAAAGAAACAGTAATGGTTGTTCCAAGAAAATGGATGAACCCCAGACGAAAAAAAATACATGTTAATCAGATAAATTTCAAGGGAAAAAACCTATGGTTAGAATTTCATGAACCCATCACAGCGCAATTGTAGACAAATACACCAGCATGTTCCTTGACACCAAGTACCTTCCAATCCAATATACCGTTTTTAACCCCTGATTTGGGATTCCATGAGTTAAGAACAATGGCTTCACCTTCTGGTCCCCGTTGTCCACCCACTACTAGTAGTCTACGAGGGGTATGCATATTAGGCAGCATTTCCCATTTACCAGTCGACGAATCATATAACTCTGCCGAACTCAAAACGTTCCCTAGGATCAAATGCCTCCCATCCCCTAGGATCACAAAACATATACACCCAATGCTCTATAATCCCTAATTGTTTCCTTAACTCGTATATCTTTTCCAAGTCACCACATTAACCACCCCCTCAATCCTCCCAAAAACCTTTCACGCATTTCATCAAACACCATACGAGCACACCCGATCTCCCCACACTTGACATAAACCCATCACCATCTCCGAACCTCAACAGCCTCACTATCCTCTTGGATGTTGCTTTCTCGCCTTCCTCTTGTAGATTTGAAAGAAACCCACACAAAATACACTAACCATCACCACAGCTTGGAGTAAATCAAACTGGTTTTCCACATAACCATCACCACAGCTTGGAGTAAAATCAGGGTTGCAGTTACCATTTGGATCATTAGAATCAACCAATGAAAACCCCTGTGTTATCACAAGTTCCACTTACATAATAAGCATCAAGAGGCGAACTTGAAAACATATCTCGCGTATTAAGAACGAGATTCCCATCTGGAAGTAAACGTAACTGGAATCTTCCATCAGAGAAGTTAGATTTGCTCACCCAATGTTATCACAACATCATTTATCACAACTGAAACTCGCCTTAATAATCAAACCCATAAACATCAACGCCTTATTCCTATTCACAAGATTCTTAATCAAACACCCCATCTTCACCCTCAATAACATCCAAAAACACACCCTTTAACCTCCAATCCAAACCACCAATCTCAAACAAAATTAAATCCGAAAATCACACCCAAATACGAACCAAACATGACACATACATCAAAAATAAGCTTAAGAGCTTAATAATAAGCTCGGTTGGGAGCTTATTCGAACCAAACAACAAAGAATAAGCTCGAGGAGGTGGGTTGGGTTTATTGGTGCTATTGGGTTAGGTGTGGTGGTCGGTGGTGGTGGGGTGTGGTGGCGACGGTGGTGGCGTGAAGGAGGTGGCGGTGGTGTGAAGGAGTGATGTGTTAGATCTGAGTTTAGAATGATGTGTTGGATCTGAGAGTATAACTCTTTTGTTTAAGTGAGTGAGTGGTTGAAATGACCAAAGTACCCCTTCTTTTAACGGTCAAACTAAGTTTGACTAACGGGAGTTTTACAAGTGGACCAAAAGTGTTACGGGTCGTCGGATCTTGGACTGGATCCGTTACAAAATAACGATTTGGACCAACAGTGTTAAACCCGATAAACCACGAGGACCAAAAATGTAGTTAACTCTCAGGTTTATAAGAAAACATCAGACAACCGCACACAACTTGTACTTAAATTTCTCATATGTATATTAATCGTACCAATTACGTTTGCCTTGAAAGGCATGGTTGCAACTTGCAAGTTCGAATATCTTTTTCCCTTTGTTAATGCATCATTATAAAAAACAAATTGGAAAAAAAAAAAAAAAAAAAAAAAAAAAAAAACAAAAAAGGATACACTATCTTCAGACTTCAGAGTAAGAGAACAAACACTGCTCACAACTTCAACTATACAGCCTTAACGACCTTGGTCTAACATATGGCAAAAGGCCATGTACGACAACACACGCATATATGACACCAATCATCTAGAGGCATAAACTGCAACCATCTTTCAGGTTATACTCTAAAACAGCTCCATCAACTGCTGGACAACATCTGCAACAAGAAAATAAAGTCACTACAAAAAAAGTAACTTCCACAAGATAAGGTATTGTGAGTCAAAATGCCAGGTTTGAGGTTGGGTTGGCCAGGGTGCACACACTTTCCATTTGTTCGATATTTTTAATGCAACTAATGTGCTAATAATGAATACATATGGTACTAATGTGCCATTTCGCCCATTAAAGAATCAAAAATTACCCAAATCAGACCTTTAACTTAAATAGTTGAGCCATTGCCCGTTGGCCATTACCCAGCCCGCCCATCTTGCCGCCTCTAGATAAACTGAAATCAATGATGAAATTACTTACCCTTCAAAACAGATGGTGGTGTATAGAACTCCTGCCAAACATTTTGACACGAAGTAAGATCCATATTTAAGGATCTTGCAGCAAGATACGCTGCTCCAGCAGCAATCTGGTGTGGCTTGAACTGAAGCCAAAGTGAGCTCCGCAGCCTACAAAAGAATTACTCAAAATTAGGATATATAACACCAAACTAAGAAAGCAGCAGAGAACATTATTATTTTACCACCATCTGATAATTAAACACACCGTTTTGTAACTAGAATGGATGATCACGATCTGGCACAGATTAAATATTACATTCAAAGATCATCAGATTCAGAGATTTTTAGGATTACCAAAAATGTAATGTGAACATATCATATGGTGAAGCATGTGTCCCAAGTAAGAAGGCAAGCCAAAGCAATTTTCTCTTACCAAAAAAGAAAGCAGCATCTGGTGAACATATTCCAGGTATCTTCCGCATATTTGTTGATAGATGGCCATTAGCATAAAAAACATTTAACATCCGATCTACATTAACACTCACTTTAAGAAAGCCTATGGCATATGCTATGCCACACTGTGGAACCTTTTTAAGCTAGCCTCTTTTTTTCTTTCCACCAAAATTAGCAGACGCTCTAAGCTATTGTTATCAAGAACAGCAACGGTAACACTATAAAGTATAAACAGACTGACGACCATCCTTCGGATACACAGACTCCATGCACTAAATGTGCTATTTCCACTTCTAAAAGCAAACAGATGCACTATAGATAGGGGCCTGATTACCTTGAATGACCACTTTGAGGTGGTAAAGTTGATCCATTTAGTTATTAATGAGTCCCTTTGCCTTGTATTTTAGTATAAAATGCTCAAACAAGAAAAGATTAGTTAGAAGGGGAGCACGTCAAACAGTTTTAAAGCTGCCTGAAAGTCTATTTCTAATTTATAACGCTCCTAAATCATTTTTATTTTAAGATTTAGATTATAACTTAATAATATTGTTCTGGAATAGTATTAGTAATACTTATTTATAAAAATATGAGTATAAATTGTTTGCCGGTTAACCAACCAGACTTAAATAACCCATTTTAACACAAACCTGTTTTGACTTTTGACCACTTACCGAACACACCTGATTCGCCAATCTAGCCACCTCTATGATATACTGTGTAGACCTCACGATAGAAAAACCTCTGCAGACATTCTCTTTTTTGTTTACATCCCAATCATCCACGCCAATCTATTAGAGGCATCAAGAACTTATAATAACTAGCCAGTACATTGACTATTACATAATGTTGGTCGTCATAACCATAAGGTAACCTACAATATGACCAACACAGGAAACCCAAAACCGAACTGATTCCTTATAAAGCAAGATTAGAGGTTCGCTTGAAATTTGAAACAGTTCTGACCCATAATCCAACCACACCTGCCCATTTTGCCACCTACACAAGATCTTCCACCTAGGAAGATCATTATTGCCAGAACTGCACATATAACTGGCATGTACAATGAGAAACTTAGGAGTAAACCCACCACTAATATTAGCAAATAACCAGCTCCCTAGCACCATTCTATGGTATCCATGCGCCAGAAAACTTATCCAATAAATGCCCCCACCAAGACAGTAGTCATGTCTCGTCCACCTAATAACAGTCAAATCCAAAAGGACTTCTTTTAAGAGCTCAAATTATGTTAACCTTCGCTCTAAAAAAAGACACAAAACTTTCAAAATCAAGTAATGATCAATAATGTATGAAACATAACTATAAAAATAACAAATGACTGCTGTGTTGATTTTGAAATGCTGTCATCTGAGTCATAAAGCTTAGCATATACTGAAAATTTTTATAGAGAGGAAAAAATTTATAAGATAGAAGAAATACACCCTTAATGAAATGGAGCACAGCATGGGCAGTATACCACTGAAAGCAGCATTATGTTATGTCCCACTATAGATATATATATCAATACTTCAAGAGAATACTTTCTGATGATAGGTTGTGGTTGCCATTTATTCTTTAATATTTTGTTTCTTTCTCTATAATTTTTTTGAGCAGTTTAGAAAAGCAAAGGAATCAAACTGAACACTGTCAGACAGACAACTGGCGAATTGTATATCATGGTGAGCTATGTGTCAGCTATCTACATGTTTCCAAGCTAAAACTTTATGTTATTGAGATCACTGCAGAAAATTGGAAGATTAAGAACCATGAACTAGACGTATCTATATGACAATGGGCACATATGGTAGTCACATTCCCGCCCATGTCTTGAGCAGAACATTGTTGGTAGCTGTGAGAATTCAAAGAGTAAAGACCATGAAACTGAGTATATATATTTGACACTGAGATTCAGTTTAGTGGAAGGGAAGATGAAATTTGGCAGAATCATGTTGCTCAAGATGATAACAGGAGAGACATTTTGGGGAAACTTTTTGAAATACTTCTTTTCTTTAGCAAGTTGGTTGGCCATTCAGTGACAAAACTTTGACTGCAAGGCCCCAAAAGAAAAAACTTTAATAGTGTCAAAAACACAGGCTACCTTGTGAAATCAGAAACAGTTACGCACCGCGATTCAAGTGTGATAATTAGTGTTTATGTTTGGTGGAAGCATATGGGTTAAGGGGAGTTAGGTTGAAACCAATAATATCGAGAATCCCACACGCCCACCTAGAGGGTTGGATTTAGACATAGATGGCCATTCTCATTCTACCCTATCATCAAACCCATACACATGGTAACTCCTGACTACAAACCAAATGCCACCAATATATAGATGGTGGTGCTTGGAGAAGCACTGTGAACAACTTCTATGGTCAGACATTAAGTTAACAAAGAATTTCACAGAAACTGCATCCAAACACATTGGTTGTGCAACTTCAGATGAGAAATAAAACTCTACACGAACAGCAAATCTATCCACCAGCTAAGAAAATCATACAGACGTGCATGCATATCTATCCACCAGCTAAGAAAATCATACAGGCGTGAATGCTACTCGTCTATGGGCCCTGCAATTATATGTCAATCCAAAAAATCAATAAACAATGCAGACAACTACATGAACCTACTGTACAATAAGTACAGAAGGAAGGTTACTGGAGCAAGTAGCAAAGTGCACAATATAAACACAACCACTAGAGACGCTACTCTTCTCCGTGTAGCCCGCTATCTATCATTATTCCAAACTCGATCACTTAGCCAACACAAGGAACATGGGAAGAACAATTCTTCTATCCTAAATTTCTAACTCCATAAAGTTTGTTAAAGGAAAGAAGTATGATGGCTTACCCTTCACTGACCAAGCTCAGCGCCAGATTTACCAAAAGTGACTGTGCGAGTCCCAGTTTGTCAAGAATGGATGTAAGATGTGCATATGGATGCTGCACGTTTAGCTCAAAGTTAAGAGTTGTCAAAACCATTGTCTCAGCTTCGGTCACCCGTTCTCGATATTGATCAAACCAATCCTGTAAAACAGTGGTGCTTTAGACAAATAAAGCATACAAAGTACTAAAACCCTAAAAACATAATCCAAGTAGAAAAGAGTATTACGAAGTATAAAAAGTTAAAGTACTCACCACAGGGAGTAAATAGCAGAGTACATTGAAATCCTGCTTGTGGAAAATTTCAGAGGACGCTCTCAAGACACTGTTCAGAGGGCAAGGCGTCTCCTCAGACTTTGCAGCAAGGAAAAGAGTAGCAGTAGCAATCAACTGTAGAACAATTGTATCAGCATATGTTGTTCACCCAACACGTCAAAAATAAAACAGAAAAAGACTTGTACATCACATTAATTCAGATAAACTACTGACTATAAAAATGAAGCAAATCAAAGAGTTATCATGTATCATTTCGCTGTATTTCTTAATCTACGATCACAATTTGGGTGTGGAACTAGAGCACCAAACCAATAAAAAAAACTTTCACGGCCAGTAACGGTGTTCCTAAATTATTTTTTGATCAAATCTGTCGACCATGGAAATTAACTTAATATAAATTAGATATATATAACTATATTTAGTTATTCATCAGAGAAAAAGTAACATACAAATCTATCATGTGATGCATGTGATCGCCGAACAAAAAACCGGTGGCATAGAACCATAGCAGTTCCGATAGTAGTTTGGGGCCTGCCCAATATTAAATAAAATGTGTCAGAAAATCAATCAGACCAAATTAAACAACGATCCATACTGCTTAAACTCAAATGGAACGTTTCACTTACAGCTCAAGACGAACTCCAAGGTTTTGAAGAAACGCACAATACGAGTATCGTAAATGTGTTTCCTGCAAGGCGTCAATACCATCTTTTCTAGAAGGAGACAACCTCTCAATCTGATCTCTTGACATAAATTCAACATCCTCGTCTTCTTCAAATCGTGCCCGGTCACGCTTATAGCTAGTAGAGGTACGCGCTCTAGCATCAACATCAGGCGCTACTGGAGGAAGAAACGCCATCTTAGACCTTGAAGGGGAATATCCATATGTGGAAGGTTGGTTATACGATGTACCATAACCTTCCCAATTCGTGGAAGAAAACTTCCTTCTTTTAAAAGAAGGTAAAGCTTCAGGTTCAACGTAACCGTAAGTGTTATGCTGCTGTCTAAATTCATTTGGGAAATCATGTGAGTTGTTATAGCTTCTTCTATGGTTGTTATTAGTGTGACGCTTGTTGGGAGGGAAGGCCGTGGAAGCTGAGCCATACATGTGAGGGTGGTTTCTTATAAACGAAGATCTAAAATCACCAGCAAATTGATAGTTTTCTCCACGATGAGTCTGAGCAAGTGACATTGTTCCTGTAAAAAACGCGCAGTGAGAAATTAAAAAAAAAATAGCAATAAGATTATAATTTGTATATAAACGAATATTTAAAGAGCAATACTACTAAAAAAAACAATGATATCCCCATAGCTTGTGTGAGAAAATGCTGTGGGTTATCTTAGGTGCGATGCGCTAAAAGTTCTAGCAAGTTGTTTCAAATTAAGCCAGTTAAATCTAGTTCCCTTTGATATAAAACCCAAAAACATCATGTCTTAATTTACCAATCACAGGGTGACTACACGAACGTTCCTATTAACCAACAAACCACAATAACTATTTAAACTTTAAAGAGACTCTCAAGTCTTAACCATACACATGCACTAACAAAAAAGGCAATCATCTTAACTACCAGCCTACCAGGTAGCTTAATAACTTTTTTATTGCTAACAAATTCTCCAAAATCATATACAACAAAATAAAGCACAGATCTTGATATCACCTCACACATCACACGTGATTTTTATGTTTTTTTTTCTTTCCCTACAGATGAAAACACACTTCAATCCAACTACAATCTAAACAACGATACAAAATGAAACGTAGAGTCATCAACAACCAGCTTTAATTTGCATCAAAAATGATACAGTGAAATAAGCTCCATCTAATAATCAGCAAACAGATTATTACAAAATAATGAAGACACGAGTCATCAACAACCAGCTTTAATTTGCATCAAAAATCATACAGTGAAATAAACTCCATCTAATAATCAGCAAACAGATTATTACAAAATAATGAAACCTGGAGTCATCAACAACCAGCTTTAATTTGCATCAAAAATGATACAGTGAAATAAGCTCCATCTAATAATCAGCAAACAGATTATTACAAAATAATGAAGACACAAAATATCTAAAAAATTATACCGATTATAAAACTATAAAAATAAAAACTCGATCTAACGAATTATTATTCACAAAACCATACCGAACCTTTATCCGATCAGAAAATTAAATTCTGAACAATCAAAATCTAAACTAAATGAACAAAAAAAAAAGAAAGGCTTTAATTTGAATTATATGAAAGAATTATAATACCGATGATTGAAATTTGTTTGGATTGATTGAAAAATTAGAAAAGTGATTAGATTTATTTATTTTAGTGGTAAAGAAAAAGTAGATGGATGCAAGAGAGGAATCGTATTGTAAAAGAAACGAAACACAGGATGTGTGTGTTGACAGATCTTCTTCTAATTAATATCCGCAAAATTCAATATTACAGATGTTCACAAGAAAAAAATAAAAATCTATTTTACATATATTCAAGAGTAAATTACATGTTTGGTTCCTGTGGTTTGTCCAAAATAACAACTTTAGTCCCTCGAAGTTTAAAGTTGCATAGTTGGTCCCTAAGTAGGTAAACAAATAACACCACAGGTCCCTTGGTTAAACTGGTGTTAACTAGGTTAGTTAAAATTTACGGGTTAGCCCCCTTTGGTTAAATAGCGCTGCATCGTTAATCCTTTTACTTAACGGCCGTTTGCAAGGCTTACACAAATAGTCCTTGAGTCCGTTTTTCTTCCGTTTTCATACGTTTTCGTCCGTTTTTCTTACGTTTTTTCCGTTTTTGTCCGTTTTTCTTACGTTTTTGCCCTTTTTTTACGTTTTTGTCCGTTTTTCTTACGTTTTGTCCGTTTTCTTACGTTTTTGTCCGTTTTTCTTATGTTTTTGTCCGTTTTTCTTACGTTTTGTCCGTTTTTCTTACGTTTTTGTCCGTTTTTTCTTATATTTTTTTACGTTTTTGTCCGTTTTTCTTACGTTTTGTCCGTTTTCTTACGTTTTTTTCGTTTTTGTCCGTTTTTCTTACGTTTTTGTCCGTTTTTCTTACGTAAGAAAAACGGACAAAAACGTATGAAAATGGAAAAAACGTAAGAAAAACGACAAATACAGAAAAAACGTAAGAAAAACTGACAAAAACGTAAAAAACATAAGAAAACGGACAAAAACGTAAGAAAAAGGGACAAAAAGTAAAAAAAACGGACAAAACGTAAGAAAAACGGACAAAAACGTAAGAAAAACGGACAAAACGTAAGAAAAACGGACAAATACAGAAAAAACGTAAGAAAAACGGACAAAAACGTAAAAAACATAAGAAAAACGGACAAAAACGTAAGAAAAACGGAGAAAACGTAAGAAAAACGGACAAAAACGTAAAAAACATAAGAAAAACGGACAAAAACGTAAGAAAACGGACAAAACGTAAGAAAAAACGGACAAAAACGTAAAAAACATAAGAAAAACGGACAAAAACGTAAGAAAAACGGACAAAACGTAAGAAAAAACGGACAAAAACGTAAGAAAACGGACAAAACGTAAGAAAAACGGACAAAAACGTAAAAAACTGGCAAAAACGTAAGAAAAACGGACAAAAACGGAAAAAAACTTAAGAAAAACGGACAAAAACGTATGAAAACGGAAAAAACGTAAGAAAAACGGACAAAAACGTAAGTTAAAACGAAAAACGGAAAAAACGTAAGAAAAACGGACGAAAACGTATGAAAACGGAAGAAAAACGGACTCAATGACCATTTGTGTAAGCCTTGCAAACGGCCGTTAAGTAAAAGGATTAACGATGCAGCGCTATTTAACCAAAGGGGGCTAACCTGTAAATTTTAACTAACCTAGTTAACACCAGTTTAACCAAGGGACCTGTGGTGTTATTTGTTTACCTACTTAGGGACCAACCATGCAACTTTAAACTTCGAGGGACTAAAGTTGTTATTTTGGACAAACCACAGGGACCAACCATGTAATTTACTCTATATTCAAACTAGATATAATGCCCGCGCACGCGCGGGGTTTTTTCTAATCATTTAAATAAATTATTATTTTTAATTTCGGGTTTTAATTATTATAACAAGACCTTCAAAACCATTATACTTTGATTGAGGTATTGAATTAGGGTTATTTACGAATGTAGTGGGTTTTAATATTAATTAGATTTGGAGGAGATTTTCTTGCGTCAATGATTGTGCGTGAATGAATGATAAGAGATCGAGTTTGATTGATGGAGGAGGAATTTGGGAATATTGGGACTTCAAATATTTAATGGGAATGATACTGAATTTTAAGTTTCAGCCCAAATCTTTGAAAAACTTGCTCCACCGTTTTCAAGTTTTAATTTTTTATATTTTGACACATATATTTTTGTAAGTTTTTATTGAATGATTACAAATCATATTCTTTTTTTTTTGTAGAATATGGATAAATTTAGAAGTATTTAGGTTTTTCTTATTTAATATTTAAGAAAATAATAATAATAATAATTTGATTATTACTTAATAAGGTATGATTTGATTTTTTTGAAATGTAAAAGTCCCCACTAGGGGTTTTGTTTTATTATATAAAAGATTTCAAATTTTTTTGTTTTTATTAATAGCAAAGTGATTTCAGATATACTAAACGAATACCCGCGCAAAATTATATAACGGCAAAAAGTTATATTTGCGTAATCATGATTTTGGTTCGACCTTTCATGCATACCGTGTGTTTTCTTAAAATTAACATCATGTGTTTTTTAAAAGTTGTCAAATTTATAATTGATAAAAAAAAAAAAAAAAAAAAAAAAAAAAAAAAAAAAAAACCATAATTTAAGTTTCAAAATTGAAAATTTTTAAAAATGCAAAAACTCTTTATAAATAGAAAAAAACTATCAAAATAAGAATTACGAAAAGACTAATATACGTATGCTTAAAATAATCTTCAGATTAACGATAATTTCTATATTTTCCCCTTCTATAATTCTATTGCAACATTTTCATAACTTAAATTTGACTATTACATTAATCTTTTAAATGACAATCAACAACCTTTTTTTTTTTTTTTTTTTTTTTTTTTTTTTTTTTAAGTTTGAATTTTTAAGCATAATATATTACAACATTTGATAGTTTTTTCAATTAATTTGTGAAATTTAATAACTTCTATTATGCATCGCAATTGCCACTATATAATACATTCATCTCGATTTTATCTTGTGAAAATTGAAAATGTGTGACCATTTAAGTTTGATGTCACTGTAAAAAAGCATTTAGTCAAACTTGGCAAATACAACAAGAACAAAGAGACAAGTACACTTTGTCAAAAAAAACTAGGCAATGGACAAGTTCCATGCTCTAAATACAAAGCCAAGGAAACACAAAAATTACAAACTGATTAATACAACAACATATCAACTTCTAGAAATATAATAGCATCACCATTTCGGCAGCTATCAAAAAACCTCTTCCATGTAGTCTCAAGCAATCCAGAATCTCTGGAAAAAACTTGAGACCTACCCAAGTGCTCTGCCTCATTAAAAATCTTACCAAAAAAACTCATTGGAATAAAACTTGGCGAAAGAAAAAAAGAATGCAAAGACACAAGGTATACTAAAACAATGGTACTAAACAAAAGCAGACCTACTTATCTTGAAACTCAACAAGACTGCTTGCCAGTTGAAACAAAACTGATCACATCACCACAAGATAGGAAACAATATTGGCTTGAGACTACATTTCCTGCACTAAAACCATAAGCCCATCTATGAAGAAGACACATCTATCAGCTCTTTCTATATGGATGTTGCATATGACTTTAGAGGATGCATCATCTCAAGCTTATTGCCATCTATCTTACAAACCTCAAATCCCAAATACTTGACCATTTCAGAAGCATAACACAAGATACAGCTGCAGAAAGACTTATATTCTATACTTCTCATTTTATTTTAGAATATTATTTGTTGCTATATGTAGTAAAGATAAATGTTATACAAAACACTTAACCACAATAACGCAACTTAATTATTTTTCAATGAAAATTCTCGTCGTTATGCACGGATACTCACTTTGTGTTGATCCCAGTTGAACACTTGATCGAATTCCCTTAGCTTGTAAAGGTTTAGCTATGCTAGATAAATCTAACACAACTAGTATAGAAATTGTCTTGGAATGTATTAAAGTTTATGCGGAATCTAAACTTTAATCATAAGAAGAACTCTTTAATGTAACAGTAACAAAAGAACACAATATTTAACAAACAAACAAAGCTTCAATATTATTAAGAATAATATGAATACTTACAACCTTGAAGCTAATCGACTCTATCAAATTATGTATTGGTATATCTAACTCAATGCCCTAGGACCTCCTTTTATGCCGGCTTACAATAACTTGTTCTCTAAGATAAATCTTTTCTAAATCTTTTCTATATTTATCTAAACGACTTTACATGCATATCTCATTAACAGTTGTAACATAACCGACTAAATAGCCTAACAGTCTTAACTATGAAGCAGCAGCAGTAACTCATCAGCAGCATTATCTTTGCAAGAGCAACACAAACTTTGTACTAGCAGCACTAACACACTTAGCGTATATTCCTTGTAATTCTTCAGCAGTACTAACTTTGTACAAGCAGTCTTAATATTACACCAGCAGCAGAAACATACTTAGCATATTTTCATTGAAACACATGAGCAGTCTTAAAACCTTAGAGCATCAGTATCTTGATAATGAGCAGCAGTATCATGAAGAAGCTTTAAATCCCAACAATCCTCCCCTAAACTTGATATTTTCTTCTAAAATCATCAAGTTTCTTCAATCAAAGCTTTATATTCACTAGGAGGATGCTTCCAAACACTTCATTTTTGGTTCTTCAGTTGTACAATAAACCAAATAAGATCCAATGACATATGACTGTCATATTCAACTGTAAGCTTTTCATTCAACATCATTGTCATTGTAGAGAGAGATAAGGGGTACTTCTTTTCAACCAACATGTAAAACTGAAGTCCTTTCATTGCCACAGTATGAGTCATACAGCTTCCAAAATAATACTTCATTTCCAAACTGAGCTCTTCAGACTTCATCTTCACAGTGTGGTTCAAACATAACTTTCAAATCTCCCCATAGAACTCTGTCATGAATATCAGTTAGTCTTGTTGATCCATACTTATCATTCACCAACTTCCACAGAGTCTCTAAATCCTCTCTATCAAAGCTTTTCAACATATGACCAAAGGTAAGAAACATATGGGATTTTTCATTAGCTCTTACTATCTCCCAATATACTTTCATTCCTTCTTTATGAATTCTCCAACTGACAATGCTTGGGGGCTTTGTAGCCAAAGGTTCAGGATCTATAGGTATTTCTTCATCATCTGATTTGACTACCATATATTGTTTTAGCTCAGTTGTACCTTTGTCTTCATCTACCTTCTGCTTCTTACTGCCCTCTTTCTCTAACTATGTACCTGCTCTCTTGGAACTTCCTCCTACCACCTCTGTTTCCATAGGCACAAATGTGTTCACTCTTTTGAAAACCTTATCAAGTACTTCTTGAATCTTTTCAAATCTTGTATTCTTCAATTGATCAGGCTTCCATTGATCCATGTTCTTTAGATAGCTACACATTACACTCCTTTTCTGAGCTTTGGTTGGTGGTTTGTTCCTTTTAGCTTCTGCCCTCTTCTTAGCAAAGAACTTTTTCCTCTGTTCAATGAACTCCATAAGCAGCTTAGCTTTCTCTTCCTCAGATAATTGTTCCTGCTCTTGTTGCAGTTTCTGAGCCAAAAGAAAATCAGCATCACACTTGGCCTTTATATCATCCCATTGGCCCATTAGTGAAATTTTCTTAACATCTTTCTCAGCTGCAACTCTTGCTTTCTCTGCTTAAATCCTATTCTCTTCATCATATTCTGCTTGTAGCAATCTAGCAGTTTCTTTATCAGATATGAGTTGAGCTTTCTTTGACAAAGGTTTTCCCACAGGTTCTTCTATCAAAATTTCTTTTCCTTTGCCCTATGGTTGTGAAGATTGTATTGTTGTTGTTGTAGTTTCACTTGGCTCCTTAATGACAACCCCCTTTGTTGGTGGTTTTGAGCTCTTCAAAGCAGTAAGGGCTTGATCCAAAGTGATTTTTTCATCAGTTGTTGTAGCAGTACTAACAGTAGTCTCTTCAAGCCCAGCAACACTAATTGTTTCATTGAAAGTACTAACTTCAACAACTACAGCATTAACCTGAGCAACATTAACATTCTCTTTAGCAGTAGTAACCAACTCAACTTCAGCATTATCCATTTCCTCAACAACATTTCCAGCAACATTAACCTCTTCAACAACCAATGTAATTCCCTCATCAACCATCACTTGATCCTCCCCTGTACCCATGGTATCACTCCTCCCCTGTTTGGAGGCATCCTCCCCCAAACTTTGATCATCTTCTTCTGAGGTCTCTACCCTGGATGTAGTACCAACCTTGAATAATCTTTTCAACCTGTGAGTTCTTGACCTTTTCCCCTTCTCTAACTGCTTAACCTTCTTTTTCAACTATGTAATCTCATATTTCCCAAGTAATTTGGGGGATATCTTTTTAGAAATAATTCTAATAAGGTCTACTTGAGGGCAAGTAGAGTCTAAGTGGGGGGATATTTGATGACATCAAATAATCCTGACTTTTTAGTGTCAATTTCCCCCAAATATACTCTTTGGTATGCTAAAGAAGTTACAGCGTAACTCTACTCTCCACTTACGCCGTAGCTAAGGATTTATACATGAAGACCAAGTCAACGCTGATCAAGGATTACGGCGTAACTTTCACAAGAGGTTACGCCATTACCATATGAAGACTTGGAAGAATTTCAAGACAAAGAAGGTTACACCGTAACCAACACAAGAGGTTACGGTGTAAATGTTACACATAACAGGGTTCAATTTATTGATAAGATTACGACGTAACTACGCAAGAAGATTATGACGTAAAAGTAAACCCTAAGAAGATTACGGCGTAACCATGCATGAAGATTACGACGTAATTGTTGCCGCCGAAGATTACGGCGTAACTATACATCAAAGTTACGCCGTAACTATCACTAATGGATAAGATCGTTTAAAGAATACACTAGTTACAGCGTAACCACAACTCAAGGTTACGTCGTAGCTTTGTCGAGCCTAAAAATACCAGCCCTATTTCATGCATTTTACACATCTTTCACACCACCAAAAGTCAGAGAACGAAGTACGGTTCCAAAAGGACGATCTCCAGCAGCATACGGAGCATTTTCCAATGGAGAGATCATGACATAACATCAATAAGTTTTAGCGATTTATTTTCAATTTACATTTACGATTCCATGTCTTTCATTTACATGCAAAACATTGAATCCGCTGTACTTTTTAATATGATCGGCTAAGCACCTTTGGTGCTAGCCTAGTTATGATTCCTTCATTGTTGTGATTATGTTTTCATGCTTTTATTATTGTTTCTAGTGTGTGCATGCTTAGTTATTCAATAGATCCTTTAGTTTCGGTAGTTTTGAAGACCGGTTGTACGTATTACACTAGGAGAATTGACCAAAGGACCCTAGAGTAGTAGGTTGCGAGGGTTGGTAAGAATTGACCAAAGGACTACCAAATCCCTTGTTTGCGAAATGACCAAAGGATCACCCTCCGGGTTAGATGAACTTAAGAAGTTAGATGTGTGGTCTAAGATCCGAGAGGTCGGATCACACAAAAGAATTAATCTAGCATGTAGTGGCACTTAATGACTCAAACTAGTCTACCTGTAAGCTTTGACAGCCATAAGGATCCAGACCTTTGGTGTCCTAGTAGGATTCTAGGGAGATAGGCTAAACGAATTGACCAAAGGATTTTAGTGAATCTTATGCCCCAATTGAAGCGATAGAAAGCTTAATTAGAAAACATATTCGTAGCAATGTAGGATGAACAACTAGGCTAGTACACTTTCTCCCTACTGCGTTCAACTTCATTTAATTTTTGCATTTCATTTCTGTTTATTAGTTTAATTAATCAAACAAATCATAAACCTCTTTAAAACGTGACATAGACTTAAGTTAGAATCCAAATACACATAGCTCTTGGGACGACCTCGGCTTTACCGAATACTACACAACACACGACCGGGTACACTGCCCATTAGTGCATAAGGTAGACCATAGGTAGACGAGACAACTATAAATATTAAAACCTGGTCAGAAATCCTACGTCAAGTTTTTGGCACCGTTGCCGGGGGGGAGCTATATTATGATTTTTATTTAAGTTTCAATTTTTTATTTTTCTTACATCTTTCTTTAAGTTTCAGGAACAATGGCAGTTGTGGATATTGATACGCTTACCCTCTAGGAGTACCTTGCTATGACTCGAGAAGAGCAAGGGCCGGGGCTTGTTAGGCCGGTTATTGGAGCTGATGTTCACTTCGAGATCAAGAACCAGTTCATGAGGGAGTTGCGTGAAAAAACCTTTTCTGGAAACAAGACTAAAGATGCTTACGAGCATGTGGAACATGTCTTGTATATTGCAAGCCTTTTCAACATTCCAGGTGTTTCTCATGATGATATCATGCTTCGAGTATTTCCGATGACACTCACAACAACCGCTAAAAGATGAGTTGATAGGTTGCCTACTAGAGTAATCAACACATGGGATCTCCTTAAAAGAAAGTTCATCCAACGATATTGCCCTCCTTCGAAGATGGCAAAACAACTAGAGGAGATCCATAACTTTAGTCAAGAAGCAGATGAGACATTATACCAAGCTTGGGATAGGTATAATGATCTTCTCTACAGATGCCCAACTCATGACCTTAACAAACAACAGAAGGTCAACATATTCTACAAGGGTCTTAACATTACAACAAGACAGATGCTAGATTCTCAGGGGCCGATCACTGGAATGACTCCTGTTCAAGCCCTTGACGCTATTCAAGACATGGTAGACCACTCGCAAAAGTGGCATGATGGAGGCAGCAACAGAAGCATGGGCGGTAGTTTGGATGGTATATCGGTTATTACTAAAAAACTTGAAAGTCTTGGTAGGGATATGAAGAAGTTGAAAGAAAATGTGCATGCTATACAAGTAGGATGCGAAACTTGCGAAGGAGCTCACCTAGCCAAGGACTGCCCGTTGAAAGAAGAGGTCAAGAGAGTTGAGGAGGTAAAATATGGTGAGGCTAGCAGATCATTTCAAGGATACGAGGGGAATGGAGCTAAGTACAGCGTAGGACCTCCAGGTTATTATACTAGAATCGACAACAGGCCCCCGTATGATGCCAAGAAGCCCAGCCTTGAAGAATTAGTCAATAAACACATTGAAGATTCTTCCAAGAAGAACGGCAAATTCAAGGAGTGGATGAATAAAGTAAAGGAAGACACGGACAGGAACTTGCGCAATCAAGATGCCGCAATTAAAAACTTAGAAACTCAAGTTGGGCAACTTGCTAAGGATTTCGAAGCTAAGGAAGCCGAAGCTGCAGTTGAAGCATGCAAGGCCGTTTTTACACAAGATGAACAGGATGAAGTTCAGCCTAGTTCTGGCCTTACTAATGAATTTTTTGGAATCAACTACTTGAAGGAAAATGATAACCGTAAACGGGAAGGAAGTTTACCCTGCCAACTGCCTGAAAAGGAATCCAATCCTGGAAACTTTCTGCTACCCTGCACTATTGGTAACTTTAATTTGCATGCTTTAGCTGATCTAGGTGCTAGTGTTAATCTCATTTCTTTTTCATTGTTTGAACATTTAAAACTAACTGATCTTAAAGAAACAACGATGATGATTGAAATGGCTGATACAACTAGAACAATGCCTAAAGGGACTAGTGATAATGTTTTACTTAAAATTAGTAAATTCCTTTTTCCCGCCGACTTTGTGGTAATAGATATGGCTCGGCGTCAACATCATAACATAATTTTAGGAAGACCATTTTTAGCAACATCTCATGCACATATTAAGGTATTTGAAAAGCATATTTCTTTGGAAGTAGGAGGGGACCGAATAAATTTTGATATGAACGAATTTTCAAACCCTTTCCCTGGATCTTCCAAAGGAATCCGCACCGTTAATGCTCCTGATGAATCTTTTGACCTCCTAGGGATAGATTCCGATCTGTTATCTTATGATTCACCCTTATGTTTGAAACATGAATCTAATGAAAATAGAGGAAAAGATTTTGGAAATTTTAAGCAGGAATAGGTTAGGCATGATCAGATTATGGATAGAGTTGTGGAAGATAGAACACCAGCTTTGACAAATCATTATTGCAATCCAGTGATAATGGTAAAAGAGGGAGCTGCGCAAGCTTGGCAATCTTGTAACTCTTTTCGTAACAAATGTAATGGGAGAGAGTATGGAGAATTAAATGGAAGCCAAAGAGCCCTATTAGAATGGACGTGTTTCCATGGGTTAGAAAGACGCGATATTGAGTTCGAGAATCTATCTTTTCAAGAATGGTATAAAGTTAGGTATGGGAACGCTATTATTAGCGAAAATCTGATTAGAAGATTCCAGCGCGAATACGAAAATTATCGTCTTCATCAGGATGAATTACTTGAGGAGTATTCAACTACAAATGAGAGGGAAGATAATTCGGTAATACTTACAAGTGATAACGATTCCCAGTACAAGGAGGAAATTGATGAAGAATTTGGGGGACGGAGCTTGACATTTTATGATTGGCTTAAGAATCGGTTCGGTACTTCAAATGTGGATATAATGGTCAAGAAAAAGGTTTTTATTGAATGGATGATTGACTGCTATCCGGGCGGACCGGATATAGCTGAAAATGACCATGTAATCAAGGACAAGTTGGACACCACCTTAGGTGGTGGAAAATCATTGGCGACTATGACTTTGGGTCTAACTTAAAGACTCGTTAAGTAAACAAAAGTGCTCTTTCCGGAGACAACCCGAATTATCCTTTTTCTTTTCCATTTCATTAGAGTAGTTGGGTTTGGTGTGTTTTGTTCATATTTTGCAGGAATTGGAGCAAGGAGGATAGTGTGAAGTTCACTATAGATGGAATCAGTATGGAAAATCCATTATGTGTAAGATTTACGGCGTAACCCAATTCCATGGTTACGCCATAACCCTCCTCCGATATCAGACGTCTCCCAGGTTTTATCAATTATGGCGTAATTTAGTAATGAGTTTACGCCGTAACCTGTCCTGTATCCAAATTTAATATTTAATCTTACACACCATAACCTTGTATTAGTTTTAAATGAACTTTGTGGGTGTGTTCCTTGTAAACCCTCACGAGACATCACTCGTCCACTTGGGACACCGAGTGGTTTAAAAGGTTGTTGCATACGTTAAATGCAACCGTGATTCCTACGAAAGTGAGTTAGGTTTTTATTTGTTTTTATTTTTCCTTTTTTACTTTAGAATTATGCTTGTTGGTAGTGTCTTGATTTCAGGGAATTGAAGTTTGCTCATGGAGATAAGACGAAGGCACGCTTGTTCAACGAGATTCTTCTTTCATTTTGGAGCAACTTTTAGAGAAGTTCTCGTTCCAATTCTACCCTTACCTCATCTTTATTCCATGTTTAGTACAAAAGGGACTTTGTACATTTCAAAGTGGGGGGACGAGAGTAGAATTATAACTTGAACTTGTTTGCCCTCATTTTTTCTAGTTTATTTTGAAAAATTGTTCCATTTTTAAAATTTTGACATGTTTTTCTTAACCTAACTAGAATAGACCTTAGCCGAGCACACTATAACCCTTGATTTCCATGGTGAGATTTAGCCTTTTCATTTCCCTTTATTTACCTCAAATCCACCGAATAGTGAGTGTGTCGGTAGTGTGTAAACTTTAGAACTTGGCCTTTACATCATTTCGAGACCATAGACGAGTAGTGTGTCGAGTTAGCTTGATACATTTGGAAGAGACAATTCGAGAAGGCAATATTTTAGGATTAACACCCAAATAGCCATATGTGTATATAATTGTGTGCATTTATTGATTAGTCACCTCGACTTCTCGACCCGCGTGTTAAACCCTTTTGTTGCACTCACCTTTAGTGCAAGATACCCCTAGATACACCCTTCCGAGTCATTCTTTTCAGTTCATACCCTTATCAATATTATTTTGATACACCTATTCGCCTTGGCCTACCGTGTAGTCTTAACTCATGACTGGGAAGTTACCGTTTGCTCAAGTTCAAGGTTCGAGTTGAGAGATTTGGAAATCACGCCTACGTCAAAGACATATGTTTGAAGATCATTGAAGAACCCACATATTTTCTCATATATGATTTATCTCAAGTGGGTGGATGCTATTATTGTAGTTATGATTAAAAAAAAAGTGTGTTTCTATATGTATATAGTAGTATAGATAGTGCATTGTTATAAGCACTAAGTTACGAGCTTATCAGATTTAGTATCGAGGAGGCCACTTCGATCACATATGAAGATTTGATGTTGGTTACAAGTTACACCAGCATGTTGATGAAGACCAAGTAGTGTGCTCATCATGACGTCCGCTAATGGCACACTTACTTGTTACATTATGATCCATTTTTTGCATCTTGAAGCTTGTATTTTGGATGGACGGCGGGCGGTGATGACTTGGTTGTAGGCTAAGACTATTTGATTTCTATTTTTCATTTTTCACCCATTATGTGCATCCCATGTCTTATCCTACCCTTTAGTTGTGAATCATGCTTAGGTGAAAGGTCCGAGCAGTCATTGGTGTCTTGGCCATGGATTTGGTCATGTATCGATGGTATTTGTCGCTTTTGCCGTGGTATGTTAGTAACGACACTACACCCTAGCCTTATAATTTGTTAACCCAATATTGTCTTCGAAGATTGTATTGACCTTAGCTCTAGTGGTGGAGATTTGTGTAACCGCCAAGCCTATGATAGAATACATGCTATGACTATGCGTTGAGTGATCACTCCAAAATTGACACTTAAATTAGGGAGAGTATGAGTGTTTGTTTCCCATTTTGTGAAGTGTTCGGCTTTGAATATTCTAGCATAGGAAATTTTTAATCTCATATTTCTCAAGTAATTTGGGGGATATCTTTTTAGAAATAATTCTAATAAGGTCCACTTGAGGGCAACTAGAGTTTAAGTGGGGGAATATTTGATGACATCAAATAATCCTGACTTTTTAGTGTTAATTTCCCCCTAATATGCTCATTATTTGTATCGTTTTATATGGATATATACTTTGATTTCTTTATATTTTGTTACCAGGTTATAAGTGAGCATAGGACAAAAGATACGCGGATTTGGAAAAGCACTTACAAGATTATACACTTTAGTATGTTGAAGAAGTTGCAGCATAACTCTACTCTCCACTTACGCTGTAACTAAGGATTTATACATGAATACCAAGTCAACGTTGATCAAGGATTACGGCGTAACTTCCACAAGAGGTTACGCCGTAATTATATGAAGACTTAGAAGAATTTCTAGACAAAGAAGGTTACGCCGTAACCAACACAAAAGCTTACGGCGTAAATGTTACACATAATAGTGTTCAAGTTATTGATAATATTACGACGTAACTACGCAAGAAGATTACGACGTAAAAGTAAACCCTAAGAAGATTATGGCGTAACCATGCCTGAAGATTATGACGTAATTCTTGCCGCCGAAGATTACGGCGTAACTATACATCAAAGTTATGTCGTAACTATCACTAATGGATAAGATCGTTTGAAGAATACACTAGTTACGGCGTAACCACAACTTAAGGTTACGCCGTAGCTTTGTCGGGCCTATAAATACCAGCCCTATTTCTTGCATTTTACACATCTTTCACACCACCAAAAGTCAGAGAACGAAGTAGGGTTCCAGAAGGACGATCTTCAACAGCATACGAAGCATTTTTCAAAGGAGAGATTACGACATAACATCAATAAGTTTTAGCGATTTATTTTCAATTTACATTTACCATTCCATGTCTTTCATTTACATGCAAAATATTGAATCCGCTGTACTTTTTAATATGATCGGCTAAGCACCTTTGGTGCTAGCCTAGTTATGATTCCTTCATTGTTGTAATTATGTTTTCATGCTTTTATTATTGTTTCTAGTGTGTGCATGCTTAGTTATTCGATAGATCCTCTAGTTTCGGTAGTTTTGAAGACCGGTTGTACATATTACACTAGGAGAATTGACAAAAGGACCTTAGAGTAGTAGGTTGTGAGGGTTGGTAAGAATTGACCAAAGGACTACCAAATCCCTTGTGTGCGAATTGACCAAAGGATCATTCTCCGAGTTGGATGAACTTAAGAAATTAGATGTGTGGTCTAAGATCCGACATGTCAGATCACACAAAGAATTAATCTAGCATGTAGTGGCACTTAATGACTCAAACTAGTCTACTTGTAAGCTTTGACAGCCATAAGGATCCAGACCTTTGGTGTCATAGTAGGATTCTAGGGAGATAGGTTAGACGAATTGACCAAAGGAGTCTAGTGAATCTTATGCCCTACTTGAAGCGATAGAAAGCTTAATTAGAAAACATAGTCGTAGCAATGTAGGATGAACAACTAGGCTAGTACACTTTCTCCCTACTGCGTTCAACTTTATTTAATTTTTGCATTTCATTTCTGTTTATTAGTTTAATTAATCAAACAAATCATAAACCCCTTTAAAACGTGACATAGACTTAAGTTAAAATCCAGATACATGTAGCTCTTGAGACAACTTCTGCTTTACCGAATACTACACTACACACGACCGGGTACACTGCCCGTGAGTGCATAAGGTAGACCATAGGTAGACGAGACAACTATAAATATTAAAACCTGGTTAGAAATCCTGCATCAGCAGCACTAAGTTATGCCTAGCAGCATTAACTTATACCTAGCAGTAGTAATTCTGAGGCGCCAGTACTAACTCCAATTCCACACCAATCTAACACTTTTCTTGGCTATTCCTGCAAAATGTTAGTACAAAAACCACAAAAACACAGGCCATAACAATATTCACAATAAGCACAACATGATTAAACTTAACAGTTTTAAGTAAACCAACAACATTAACTTAGCAGTTTTAAGTATAACTAGCAGTACTAACTATACTTTACAGCAGAAACCTTTTTTGACTTGAATAACAATACTCATTCATACAAAACTGTACAAAAACATAAAGAGATAAAAGATTTTAAAGATTTAACATTCCAATACTGGCAATTAAATATTGAAATCTACTTACATCAAAAGCCTTTGTAAGCAATGTGAAAAACTAGAAGGGGGGTTGAATAGTTTTACGTCTTTTTAATTTTTATTATGAAAACTTTGTTTACTTTTAAAACTTAGATTCGAATTTATGTGAACTCAACTCTTGAACAATATGAACAAATATAAATATAAATAAGCAATGCAAGTAAGGTAATGAAATGAAATGAAAGATAGAGATGGAAAGATCGAACGGCGAGACAAGAGATTTATAGTGGTTCGGCTACAAGGACACCTTCCTTGCCCTACTCCACTCCCCGAGCACCTAACTCGAGAGTTTTCTTCACTATGTCAACAAGCTCCCTTATGGCGGAGAAAACCTTACACAACTTTAGCTTACACCGGCTTAACGACACAAAGCTAGATGTCGGGTTCTAATCGTAGCTAGAACCAATCTCACAACTTCAACACAACTTCTTCACAACTTCTTCACGACTTCTTCACAACTTCTTCACAACTTCTCGCACACCTTCTTCACTACTTCTTCACAACTTAGCACGACTAATCTACTCTTCTACTTCTTCACACCTTCACTACTTACACACCTTGACCTCTTCACAACTTAACTACTTACACACCTTGACCTCTTCACAACTTCACCACTTACACACTAATCTAGCCTAACCAAATATGCCCACACTTATCTAACAAATATACACAACTTATACACAAATAAATGGATGATTATACAAGCAACTTAGGTAGCAAGATGATACTAAGTTGCAATACTTCTTCTTTAGATGTTGAAGGAGTATTCTTCTTTTGCACTTGGATGGTGGAAGCTTGGATCACTTAGAAACCAATGCTTAAGAATATATGATCAAAGAGTTTTTAGAAAGGATTAGAAGAGATTTAGAACAGAAGGTTTGGGGTGCAAAAGGTAAGGAAAAAGTCCAGGGAAAGTCCAGTATTTATAGGCAAATCTGAACAGCTGGAGGAGCGGGGCGGTCCCCTTAAATAGGGGGGCGGTCCCCTTAAAATTAAGGGGGCCGCCTTGTATATTTAAGGGGGCCGCCCATCTGACCATTGCCCAGATTTGTCTTTTTGTGGGGAATGTTTTTCTGGAACATTTTTACCATTTTTGGTTGAAAATTTGAATTCATAATTTTATAAATGATTAAACATTTTTATTTAATACCAAAAATGATTTTCTAAAAGATATAAAATGTTTTGGGTCATTTTATAAAAAATATAGTGATTAAGAAAATGTTCCTTTGATCATATAATGCATTAAGCATTTGTTCATTCATACCTTAAGTGATTAAGTTGTAGAAATGAATATTTCCAACTAAATACTTGTTTACTTAATAAGTTTATGTTTGATGAGTTTACATTTTGTGATCATCAAAACATAGAGATATGAATAAGTATTGATAATGTTTTTAGGCATTATTTATATCAACAATCTCCCCCTTTTTAATGATTACAAAACTTAAACTCATTAAATCCAAAACATTATTTTTGGACAAGTATTTAGTGAGTTTATATTCACTTCTCCCCCTTTTTGTAGAATCAAAAAGGTTATGCCGACAAATTTCAGATACGAGATTTGTCGGGGCGAAAACTCCCCCTTGATGTGTGCTCCCCCTCGTTTGAGGGCACCAAGGAATCGAGATATGGAATACTTGCAAGAAAAATATTAGAAGCACAAGCATACATAGCAAAATATGGAATATAAAAACAACAATCATGGCAGACAACAATCATGGCAAACAAATATTAAGAACATATAGCAAGACATTAATTAGTATGCTTGAAACATATAACGAGAAAAAGGTCCTAAATTGCCAAAGAGAGCTTTCGGACTTGCTTGCGACACGAAAGCTTGGAAAATAAGCATACAGTTATGCTTAGATGGTTGATGGTAGAGTGTTTGGAATGGAATTGGTTGAGTGAGGGTAAGGATGTTAGATTAATAGAGGTATATTTTTGGAGGTGGAGAGTTTGGAGCGGAAAGCATGTGAATAGTATTTAGTTATTTGATGGTGAGGGAAATGGAGCGGATGGAGTGGATCTAACGATGTTATATCGGTTTAGAGAAGGAATAGGATGAGGACGAGTGAGTAGATATTTGATCCAAGAAATATCTTCACTCAAGTGGAGATGAGATCTAGTAAGAAGATACTCAATTCAAGTGAAATGTTTATTTAAGGCAATGATTTGTTTTTGGAGAAGGACACAACAAGGACAATAGTTGACATAATTATCAACATTGATTCAAATTGTGAGGGTGAGGTGAGCAATTTGAGTAGGGTGAGGATGGAGGATGGAGGTTGGCCCTTGTTGCAAGGTGCATAGCAAGGAGATCACTACGGTCATGGATTTGGTTTGGAATGTGGATTTGGTCATTTGGTGGAAGTGGAAGAAATTGGGGTGTGTCAGTTGGAAGTAAAGTTGGATGTTTGACCAATATGATGAGGGTTTTGAAAGGTTTCAATGAGGTTGGTTTAAGGTTGAGATGTGTAGTTAGGAACGAAGGTGGAGGTTGAGGTTATTTTGTGATGAAGGAGGACTAGAAGGGAGTTGATCCAATTGAGCAAGGTGTAAGGCAAGAAGAGCACAAAGCTCATGGGTTTCTTTAAGTTCTTCAATGAACTTCAAGTGTTTGGAAGAAGGTGATGATGGTGGAGTGTGGTTGTTATGATGGATGAATGAACACTAATGATGGAAAAGGGCTATTTAGAGTGTAAGAATGGTGTGGTTTAGGAAGGTAAATTTTTGAGGGTGGTTTAGAAAGGTGATGATGGTTGAGTATGGTTGTTATCTGGGATGGATGTTTGAACATGTAACATAGGAGTAACATGTGAGTTGGTAGGAGGTGGTGGTGATACTCTTGGTGGTGGAGACATTTGTGAGCTTGGGTAATTATGAGTGGATGAGGATGGAGATATGGAAGAAGGGGATATTCTAAGAGTGGTGAGTGTTTTGGATGGTACATTGGTAGGTTGAATAAGATGTGAGGTGTTGTGAATGAGATTGGAATAATTGTTTAGGGATTGATCATGCTCTTCATATGAATCATATGGAAGAGATGAATGGGTATTTTTGGGAGTAAAGATGAGTGATTGGTTATCATGATGAGGTTTGTGAAAGGGTTCATTGGAATGAGCTTGAGGATTGGGAGTATAGTTGGGAACAAATGTGGGTAGAGGTGTTGTTTGTTTATGAGGAATGGGAGTGTTTATGAGATGATGAAAGATTATGAGGAATGGGAGTGTTTATAGTGTGGGATTGATAGGTATTAAGGAATGAATAGATTTGTTGGATGGATTGAATAAGATATGTTTGTGAATTTTGGGAAGTGTAGGATGAAATGGGCTAAAAAAAATAAAAAAGGAACAGCACCTTGACCATCAGATGGCCGGTCCCCTTAATTAAGTGGGCGGTCCCTTAAATTAGCCATATTAAGGGGGCCGCCCATATGGTGGTTTCCAGATTACTGGAAATGGGTTTTTGGCAGAAAATTGTAGAAAGGGTTGTGTTTTTTGGTTTAGTTTCAAGCAAGTCCAACTCTTTGAGGCAATTAAGCATGTAATAGATATATATGCAAAACATGTTAATTAAAGAGATTAAGCAAACAAGTAATTTCATCTAGCATGTAAACATACTCATCAAGCAAGTAATATATATGGACTAGGAAACAATAAACTACACCAAGTATTTTCTTAATTATATGTAAGTGGGAAGATTAATGAACTATTTGAGGGATCCTAATGTGTGCCTATGTGCAATAAATGGGAACTTAAGATAGCATGGACTTCTGGACTTGTTACAAACAAAATCTTAATAGACAAACCATGGTCCACTTGATTTGACTTAGTTCACTTATAAATGTCATGTACATAAATATAGATGACAAATATGAGATCACCATGCATGAAAAAAATATTTTTAGCATTATTCAACAATGTTTGAAAGTGGGTTTTTATGTAGATGTTAAAGTTATTTGAATAGAATAGATTGGGTTTTATTTCAAAATGTGTTTTAATGAAGAATGGGTAAGAAAAAGAATTCCCAATCTTTGACTTTGATCGAAACAAAATTATGGACATAGATTAAGAAGAAAAATGAGATAGTAAAATGTGTTAATAGAAAAGTGAAATAGTCATAAAAAAATTATTTTTCCAAAATGTGAAGTTTCTGTATATTTTTAAAGATACTAGATTTTTGACAGCAAATACCATTAATCCTAGATTAAAAAATGGTTGTTAAAGATCTCATGCTCAAGGGAATTGGTTAAGGCTATTGTCACATGCTACCCTTTCTACATATCCTATGGTCATAAGGAAGTGATGACGAAATTCTATATGTTTGACGCGAGAGTGTTGAATGGGATATAACCTAACATCTATAGCTCCTTTGTTGTCGCACACTTATCTAACTTGATGCCATATTCTACGAGAGCTTGTTTCATCCATAGTTTTCTAACGCGAGAAATCTAATCTTACTTTATGTTAATGATTAATCCACTTAACTCATTTCACTTCATCACCATGAGTTTTCTAATAGTGGACATAGAAGATTTCCATTTTAAATTTGAGAAGGCTAAATGAGTTCGACAGTAGAATACTTCATTTAATACTTAGGGGGCTAACTAAAGGGTTTCTAGTTTATTAAATCATAAAACGGATATAACTAAAAGTGTGAATGCAATGCAACCTATCAAACTAAGCATATCCTAAGGCAATGATTAATAAGACTATATGTATGAAGTAACTACTCATGAAATTTAAAGAGAGAACGTACCTTATGTCCAGCTTTTCTTCAAATACTTCAAGGTGATATATTGACTTATAGAAGCCAATCATAGATGAGTTTCCGAATTATTCAATGAGTGACGATTTAGCCACTTGGTCCCCATTGTCTCATTTGTCCAAAATTGTTTGAACCAAACATGGTTTGCATTTGCATGTATGGTGAAAGTATTCCCCAAGGGTTGAAACTTGGTTGAAGTGAATAATTCCACATTGGGTGATTATTATTATTAGGAAAGTTTTGTCTACCTTGATTTCTTCTAGATTGAGGGGTTTTAGACCGAGGATGAGGATTATTTGGTCTATTTGGAGGTGGAGTTTTAGATCTTAATTTCGGTTTAGAAAATCCGGTTTTGGCTTTTAATGATGGTTTATAAAAACTTTTTACTTCCTCATCACTCGCAATAGGTATTTTTCTATCTTTTATAAGTATATACTTAGGTTTTGACTCTAATGGTTTTTGTTTACTAGATTGACATTCAAACTTTACATTTTTATTTTCACTAGTTGAAACATTATTTGAGTTGAATCCTAGACCGGTTTTATCTCCCGAAGTTCCTTGACCACTTATTATTTTCTTAAGTGAGTTACTACTATTTTTAAACTTGTCAAGTTTGGAAATTTCATCTTTAAGTTTTTCGTTTTCATTTTTGACCTCTAGACATGTTTTACATTCTATAAAAACTTCTTTTCCTTTTTCTAAATGTTGTAGTTTAATTTTTAATTCGAGTACTTCATTTTCTAATCGATTATTAATATGTTTTAGTGATTTATTTTTAGCCATGACTTTTTGACCTAATTTGCATAACCTATTATATTCATTATCTAGGTCTTTTTCGTCTAATGATTGATATTTTGTCACTAAAGTTTTTGGTTTCGGAAAGTACCTCATTTGATGTCTTTGCCATAAGACATTTTTCGTCGTTTGCTTTGTCCGCTTCGCCTTTGTCGCTATCACTCCATGCTCCACTAACAAAAGCGTTTTGGTAATCATAACCCGGTGGCTTTGGACATTCGCCAATGAGATGGTTTGGACTTCCACATCTAAAGCACTTTCTTTTCCCGTAGTTATCATTCCTATTTCTCTTGAAGCGATCTTCTTTCATCTCGTGGTTGTCTTGTGAATCTTCCTCGTCTCTTTAGAAATTTCTTGAACTCTCTTACGACCATTGCATATTCTTCGTTATCACTCTCGGAGGTTGAGCTATCCTCTTCACTAGATTCCTTCCTAGCTTTCAATGCAATTGACTTGCTTTCCTCTCTTTTTCCTTTGACCATCTCGGAGTCTTTCTTTATTATTGCTTCGTAGACTTTCAAGTTGCCGATCAACTCGTCAAGTTGAAGAGTTGACAAGTTCTTCGATTCTTCAATCGCCGTAACCTTAGCCCGCCATTTTGGATGAAGAGCCCTAAGAAATTTCCTAACAAAATTCTTACTAGAAAAATTCTCATCAAGTGCTTTTAAACTTGTAATGATAGTGTTAAACCTAGCAAAAGCATTATCTATTGATTCCTCTTCCGGAATCGTAAATTGTTCATATTGTTGAACAAGAAGATCTATTTTATTATCTTTGACTTAACTATTACCTTGGTGAGTTATTAGTAAGGAGTTCCAAATTTCTTTTGCGGTTTCACACATAAAAGATCCTTTCGTATTCTTTACGTGGTAACGCATTATAAATAACCATTTTTGCCTCATTATTTTTAGCTAGTTTCTTTTTCAAATCATCATTTTATTTTTCAAAAGGTACAATTTCATCTCTTTTAGTTAAAGGATTATTTTGAATAGGGGGAAAATCACCATAGGTAATAACATGCCAAAGATCAAGATCTTTTGATTTGACATAAGTTTCGAATCTATTTTTCCAATAAAGAAAACCATTACTTTCAAATAGCGGTGGTCTTTGCATAGATTGCCCTTCTAAATATTTTTACGATTCCATAGATCGATTCAAGTTTTAAAATACAGTTTATTTTAAAAATCTTGTTTTACGTGGCTCTTGATACCAATTGTGGAAAACTAGAAGGGGGGTTGAATAGTTTTACGTCTTTTTAATTTTTATTATGAAAATTTTGTTTACTTTTAAAACTTAGATTCGAATTTATGTGAACTCAACTCTTGAACAATATGAACAAATATAAATATAAATAAGCAATGCAAGTAAGGTAATGAAATGAAATGAAAGATAGAGATGGAAAGATCGAACGGCGAGTCAAGAGATTTATAGTGGTTCGGCTACAAGGACACCTTCCTTGCCCTACTCCACTCCCCGAGCACCTAACTCGAGAGTTTTCTTCACTATGTCAACAAGCTCCCTTATGGCGGAGAAAACCTTACACAACTTTAGCTTACACCGGCTTAATGACACAAAGCTAGATGTCGGGTTCTAATCGTAGCTAGAACCAATCTCACAACTTCAACACAACTTCTTCACAACTTATTCACGACTTCTTCACGACTTCTTCACAACTTCTCACAACTTCTCGCAAACCTTCTTCACTACTTCTTCACAACCTAGCACGACTAATCTACTCTTCTACTTCTTCACACCTTCACTACTTACACACCTTGACCTCTTCACAACTTAACTACTTACACCACCCTTAACCTCTTCACACAACTTCACTACTTACACACTAATCTAGCCTAACCAAATATGCCCACACTTATCTAACAAATATACACAACTTATACACAAATGAATGGATGATTATACAAGCAACTTAGGTAGCAAGATGATACTAAGTTGCAATACTTCTTCTTTAGATGTTGAAGGAGTATTCTTCTTTTGCACTTTGATGGTGGAAGCTTGGATCACTTAGAAACCAATGCTTAAGAATATATGATCAAAGAGTTTTTAGAAAGGATTAGAAGAGATTTAGAACAGAAGGTTTGGGGTGCAAAAGGTGAGGAAAAAGTCCAGGGAAAGTCCAGTATTTATAGGCAAATCTGGACAGCTGGAGGAGCGGGGCGGTCCCCTTAAAATTAAGGGGGCCGCCTTGTATATTTAAGGGGGCCGCCCATCTGACCGTTGCCCAGATTTGTCTTTTTGTGGAGAAGGTTTTTCTGGAACATTTTTACCATTTTTGGTTGAAAATTTGAATTCATAATTTTATTAAAGATTAAACATTTTTATTTAATACCAAAAATGATTTTCTAAAAGATATAAAATGTTTTGGGTCATTTTATAAAAAATCTAATGATTAAGAAAATGTTCCTTTGATCATATAATGCATTAAGCATTTGTTCATTCATACCTTAAGTGATTAAGTTGTAGAAATGAATATTTCCAACTAAATACTTGTTTACTTAATAAGTTTATGTTTGATGAGTTTACATTTTGTGATCATCAAAACATAGAGATATGAATAAGTATTGATAATGTTTTTAGGCATTATTTATATCAACAAGCAAATCTGCAACATTCTTGTCAGTATGGATTTTAACCATTTGAATCAATTTCTTTTCATTGCAATCTCAAATAAAATGATGTCTGATCTCTATATGCTTTGTTTTTGAATGAAAAACAAGATTTTTAATTATGCACATAGTACTGTTGTTGTCAATAAAGATTTTGATATGCATAAAATTGTACCCATAATCAAGTAGTTGATTATGAATCCAAAGCACTTGTCCACATCAACTTGAAGCAGCCACATATTCAGCTTCTATTGTGGAATTTGCAACCACAGTATGTTTCTTGCACTGCCATGAGATCAATCTACATCCTAGGAATTGATAACTTCCAGTTGTGGACTTACTATCCAACCTTGCTTCAGCATGATCATTATCAATGTATGCTACCAAATCAAAAGGAGAACCTTTTGGATACCAAAGGCCCAATTTTGGTTGACCTTTTAAGTACCTAAAAATCCTTTTCAGAGCATGAAGATGTGAAACTTTTGGATTGACTTGGTATCTTGCACATGCATACACTGCAAACATAATATCTGGTCTTAAAGATGTGAGGTACATTAATGAACCAATCATTGACCTGTATAAGTGAACATCAACTTCTTCACCATCTTCATCTTTGAGCAGAGGCTTTGAGGTTTCCATTGGTGTGCTTGTTGTCTTGACATCTCTATACCCAAACTTCTTTAATGTTTCAGCAACATACCTATCTTGATTGATAAATATGCCTTCCTTCTTCTGCTTCACTTGTAATCCCAGGAAGAATGTAAGTTCTCCCATAGAACTCATCTGAACCTTCTCATGCATCAACTTCTCAAATTCAATGCATAACTCCTTCTTTGTTGAACCAAAAATGATATCATCCACATACACTTGAACCAGCAAAATATCACCTTTGTGTCTTTGAATGAACACAGACTTGTCAATCTTCCCTCTTTGAAACCCATTGTCCAACATATATGTTGACAAGGTTTCATACCAAGCTCTAGGAGCTTGATGTAACCCATAAATTGCTTTTTCAACCTTGTATACCTTATCAGGAAAGTCTAGATCTTCAAACCCTGGTGGTTGACAAACGTACACTTCTTCTTCAATCTTCCCATAACAAAAGCACTCTTGACATCTATCTGATACACCAAAAAATTTTTAAAGGAAGCATAAGCTAAGAATAGCCTAATTGCTTCAATTCTTGCAACAGTGGCAAATACTTCATCATAGTCAATCCCTTCTTCTTGTGTGTACTCTTGAGCTACCAATCTTGTTTTGTTTCTTATCACAATCCCTCTTTCATCATTCTTATTCCTGAAAACCCATTTTGTACCTATAGCTCTTTTTCCATTAGGTAAATCTACCAATGTCCAAACTTCTTGCAACTTGAATTGTAGAAGTTCTTCCTGCATAGCCTCTACCCAGCTTGAATCAGTCAATGCTTGAATTGTCTTTTTGGGTTCCACTTGTGATAAAAAGCAAGCAAACAAACAATTTTGAAGTTCTTTATGACTGTTTCTTTGTTTAATAGTTCTAATAAAAAGTCCTTATTCCTTCAAATCCTTGGTCATCTTCCTTGTTTGTAGAGCAGAGTGCACATCTCCAATCACTTGTTCAAGAGAATGATACTTATGAATTCTTGTGGTTGGAATAGGACTGACTGGAATTGTTGGATCCAAATTACCTATGTCAGCCTCTTTACCAGCATCTTCTTCATCACTATCAACCCATACTTCTTCCAATACAAGCATTTGTGGATCATGCGGAAATTCACTGCTGTCTTTATCATCAAAAGTATTGTCTTCTGTGCCAGCAGAATTAACAGTTGAACTAACAGTATTAACATTGTTAGTGTTGTTAGTGTTGTTAACATTATCATCCTTCTCTTGATCATCACATTTACTTTCTTTTCTTGAATCTTCACCGTCCTTCTTTTCATCATCACTTGAATCTTCATTCTCACTTGAAGGTTTGGTATCATCTTCTTGAGAACTCTTTAGATCTTAGGTTTAGAATGGTGGATCAACACTCTATAATGGTAGCAGAATGTAATCTTCTGCAGGTTCTGTCTCCTTTCTAGCTTGACCTGCCTCATTATTAGCTTTTGTACCTGCAAAACCATTAGACTGTGTACCTGCAACAACTGGATCATAATTCATTGTTCTTGTTAGTGCATCGATATCAAATAGCCAATCTGGTCCACTACCTACAACATTAGGTGTACTCTCAGTAAACCTAATATGCAAGTTCTCTTCCACTATCCTTGTTCTACTAGTGAATACTCTAAAAGCTTTACTATTTAGAGAGTATCCAACAAAGAAACCTTCATCTGCCTTACCATCAAATTTGCCTAAGTGATCTATGGTATTGAGAATTGTAACAGGACACCCAAATGGTCTCATAAAACTTAAAGTTGGTATTCTACCATGAAAAAGTTCATATGGGGTCTTGTTATGAGGCTTAACAACTAACACTCTATTTTGCACATAGCAAGCAGTACTAACTGCTTCAGCCCCAAAAAGTAGTTGGCAACTTAGAATCAGCTAACATAGTCCTAGCAACATTAATTAGTGTCCTATTTCTCCTCTTGTAACACCCCCTAATTTGGTTTGTGGCAGCGGAAAAGTAATTAGGGTGTTACGGTGAGGATCGAGGTTTAAATTTCAGAAAACGGCCCGGAAGGGGGCGTTTTGAAAGTTATATGTCATTCAAAAGAATATTTTTGATACAAAAGTGAATTATTCGATTTGAAAATCCCATGAGAAAATGTGATAATTTGGAAAGAATGACATATTTGATTTTACACCAGTTTATTTATCAGAGTAGAAGATGCCCGCTCCGTGTCTTGTCCTGCTCCGTTAATTACCTGAGATAAACATGCTTAAAATGTCAACACAATGGTTGGTGAGTTCGTGGAGTTTGTTAGAACATAACTTTCTTTCAATGAATTTAAAAGGTGTATAGTGATTGTCGAAGTAAATAATAATTCTTCATGAAATAATAGCCAGTTGTGTTGTATAAAAATCCACAAGCAAATCATGTATGATCTCCAAAATCATAAGTTTCAAATTATAGATGCAGATGAGCTACGTTGTTATACGCTCGATATAGACTATTGAGTCAGCTTGTAAATGTAACGATATACCAAGCATTTTGGGTTGTCTTTTATAGAATTCACAATTAAGTCACATATGATAACAATTAAGGTTTAAGTACAGGATTCACAATCATATCACATAGTGGGAATGATAATCTAGAGTCTGAAATCTATCAGTGTAAAGTGGTGGTCTTCTAAATACAGCTGTATCCTAGGATATATATGAAACATTCATATATTCATAAAGTTATATTGCCCTAAGCCTCATGACACGCAAAACGTTAACAGTGTACCGGAAAACGGAGTGTTCATCAAATTAATGACGAAAGTTTTGCCCTCATGTAATAGGTGACTTGCCAATTCCTATTTTTCTCAAATATAGTGCATCGTGACTAAATACGACTAACCATGTAGGCATTCCGTCCAAGTATTTAGTGGGATAGGTCGTCAGCCTCTAACAGGTTTCGAAGCTATTCACTATATTCGCGCTCACCGCAGTGATTAATGGCTCATGATCAAGGGACTTTATGGCAATAAAGTAAACTTAGGCAATATAGGTTTCAGGGTGTATGAATTATGCGTAATTTTAGTCTTGGCAATTATTTCTAGTGAAATGTAGAAATATCATAATAAAGTAACAGTACATTCATTTGTCACATGAATGCATACAATAAGCCTCAGTATCATGTTACATCAAGTAGCTTAAAAATGTTATCTTCCAAGTTCCGTGTTTAAGCTAAACAGACAATTTGCACATATAATGAGCATGTATTCCTTTCAAGTATGATTCAAACATGTAAAGCATAGTGGATGATTTTGAGTAAATCATGAGAGTTTTATATAAGTAACTTAAAACAGTTAAAGCATGTATCTCCCCCAAAAGTGTTATTAAAACAAGTATTAAAATAGGAGGGGCCACGACTCACGATAAGTCATAAGAGTTTTCATAATACTTATAGAAGTATAAACGTCAAGCAAATCATATAATTGATAATGAGTAAAATATTTCGAAGCATGTATCTCCCCCAAAAATAGTTAGAAAACCGGTAAAAGTAGGGGCCATGAACTCACCTTAGCCACAGCAAAGCAAAGATCACACTGACACGACTGGCATCTAGAGCATATCACAACGGTCTCAAAACATATAGCACGACGATACACAACGGTCTAGGATCGGCACAACCTAGTACGTATACAGTTATCTCAAAACACGTCTCGCAAAATAATAAAGTCTACAAAAGACAGTGTGTCGTAGTTTTCGTGGATTACTCGGTTTTCAAAACTTATCAAAAGCTTAGTTTAAATGTTTCGTGTGGTGTGGTAAGATAACCTAGACTCGACGTACAACCCACGCCAAAAAGAAGAGACATCAACAAACTCGAGAGACTACTGACGAGAACTCAAACCAAGGAGGACAACTTAGAAGCTAAAGACAAACAAACACCTCAAATCAAATAACTAGTTTGTGCGTTTCGGCATTTACCCCGTTATCCCAAATAGTTTGTATAAAACATAAACGTTTTATAAATAGAAATAAGTTTAACTAATAAAATTAGTTTTTCTCGAATCGTTGAGACTTGGATTAACTAAATCTGAAATTAAAATATTCAATAAGTTTATGTTTCGCTATTATTCTTGTAAATATTAGTTTTATTTTTATTGAAGATTTTGTGTCCGTTTCGTGTTTAATATATTCAATAAGTCCAATGTCTAATGTAGTAAGTCCGATAGCGGTCCACATTTGTCCAATGTCCAAGTACAATAATCAAATCCGTATTTAAATTAATTCCAAAATCCAAGTATAATTATCATAATCCGTCTTCAAAACCGATTCACAGGTATTACTCGAAACGTACTAATGATTGCCATTAACATAAGTCAAACACATTATTACCACGTTTACCATTTAATGAATATATCCCACAAACTAACACCCCATTTATTTTGTTAATGGACTTTGGAGTCCTAAAGAAAATATATTAACCAACTTGTTGCACTCTAGTTGCAAATGGGCTTCGGCCCAATCATTCGCAGACCAAACGCACCCAAATAATTTATGTTGGGCTTTAGCCCATTAAATCCACAACCCAAATCCAACTGATTTTAACTGCCGAAACAAATGAACACCTCTTTGACTAACATTTAACTCACCAATTTAAAGCATACCATGGCATTTTATTTGACCAAAATTATAGCTAGACTTTCTGCACCTAAGTGGGTTTCGAAACAGTTTCATAATAACATAACAATTTATAACCAAAACATATAACAACACTTGGTGTTGTCGTTGTGGAACCGAGACTAAAACGCAAGCATAACGCACCCTCTTGGGTGTACTAGTGAACCGAACAACACCAACAATAAGAATAACAACCATGATACTAATAATATTGCCGAGACCCTAGCGGTCTCGGCCTCAACCTGAAACGAAACCAAATGGGCCCTCGGGTTTGACCCGACTCGGTTTAAATACAACTCGACAAACACCACTTTATTAATACTCTAACCACACGAATTTTAGTATCCAAAACAAGTTTATATACGGTTTTTAATAACAAAACTAATAACTTCAAAATCTCACCGAGTCGAATGAGTTGACTCGGTGAGTCAACTGAGTCGCGGCCGAGTCACAAGAAAAACAAACGAGTCCACACGAGTTTATATAAAAAATGTTTTAAACCTCATTTCATAGTCCAAAGTTAACTTGTCTTGGTTTAAACTCGTTTCGAATCCACGAACACAAAAACAACACCAAAATAAATCGGTAATAATAATAATAATAAAAATATAACGACGGGATTCTCGGTTTTACCATGACGAGGAGAAGAACAAGGTGGTGGAGATGGTGGCTGTGGTGGTGCTGCTACGGCGGCTGTAGTGGCTGGAAAAACTCGAACCCAAACGAACCAAACAAATACCCGAAATAAAATATATACCATCGATCTATACTTCGAACGGTTAGAAGTTGTTGTTGCCGAAAAACTTGCCGGAAGACTGGGTTACCGAAGAAAAAAAAAGATAGATGGGAGTGGGTTTTGAGTCGCGTGAGGTATAAGGAAATGATGGGGATGATGAAGAGATCACAGTGGTGGTGGCGGTGTGGTTGTGTGGCCGGCGGTGGTGGCCGGATGGCCGGATTTGGTCGTCGGATTTTATTAGAGAGGAGAGAGAGGTGAAAGAGAGGTGGAATGAGTGTAAGATAAGGGTGGTAGTTAGGATAGCTTTATAGAAGAAAATTTATACACGTTCCTATTGACTATTGACTTAAACCAATGATTTGTATCTACTGTTTTGTGAGGAGAGGTGGCATGTTTTGCTGTCAAAAAAATATCTTAGGTAGGTATATGTAAGAGTAGATAAAATTTATCTTAGGTAAGTGTAGGAAATCTAGCATGGACGAATGGTGTATAGATACGGTAGATTCTTGGTAGATTTTTGATGTCCTATGTATACGTGGAATGAGAAGATATAAAACATGAGGGTATGATATGTCAGGGAATATGTATGGGTTAAGATAATATATTGCTCAAGTGGTTATAGTAGGTATAGATTGATTATATATTTTTATAAAAAGGGTCGGTTTGATTTGTGTCATCCGAAAGATCTATGTAATATTTCTATATCAAGAAGAAAAATAAAAGGGTAGATTGTATATAAAAGATATAGAACCAAGTAGACACATTTTGCTTGTGAAAAAGAAATAGATCGATTTATTATGGAGTAAGATTTGCATGATCTACGTATTACATATAAGAAGAGTTTGCATACATAACTTCGTATGGTAAAATGAAGGTAAGTTGGAATTGAGTTAAATATTCAAATTGTAGAAAAGCTTGTCATTATTTGGGACGTTTGAATTTAGTGAAAATAGGGTGTCGTGGTTTATTCGTGTCTCGTAGTATGTGTCACGAAAATGTAACGTGGTAATGTTAACAATAAGAGAAAAATTTTAATTTCCCCGTAAAAATGGGATTTGTTAAATGGTAACACCAGATTATTATTAATCAATGAGATTTATCACAGTGGATTTTTACGGTATCTTACACCTCTCAGCAACTCCATTTTGTTGAGGAGTTCTAGCTACACTATACTGTCTCATAATGCCCTTCATCTCACAAAACTAATTCATCTCTTTATTTTTGAACTCAGTTCTATTGGCACATCTTATTACTTTAACCTTATGATCTACTAGATTTTCTATCCTAGTTATAAAACACTTAAGAATGCCACTAGTCTCATCCTTAGTAGCTAGAAAGAAAACCCAAGTAACCTACTGAAATCATCTGTGACAACTAGGCAATACATTCTCTTCATTAAACTTTTTACAAATGTTGGACCAAACAAATCCATATGAAACATATGTAAAGGTTGACTGATTGAATTCTCCTTTATGAACTTACAAGTGGCTCTGTGCTGCTTTCCCTTTTGACAAGCAACACAGGTTTCATCATTTTCAAAAAGTTTGGTAGGTAAACCTCTTACAAGATTTCCCGTAACCAGTTTGTTCATAGTTTTAAAATTCAAGTGACCTAGCCTTCTATGCCAAAGTTTAGATTCATCAGATGTGGCTTTTGCAAAGAGACAAGTTAAACCTCCTTTGAGAACTATGTTCTCTAAATCAACACTGTATATATTATCCTTTCTAGGAACTTTAAGCAAAACCTGACTTTCATCAATTAACTTAAAGTTTGGAGACCAGTGTCATTAAAGAGAACACTATTCTTTTTGTCAAATATTTGTGAGACACTAAAGAGATTAAACTTTAACTCTCTCACAAAATATACATTCTCAAAATCTAATTTACCAGTTTTAATTGTACATTTGCCTGTGATTTTCCCTCCTTTGGGGTTACTCCCAAAAGCAACATATCCTCCATCAATTTCTTCATAGTCAGTAAGATAGGACATGTTCTCTGTCATGTGCCTTGAGCATCCACTATCAATCACTCCTTGATCCTGTAAATCCACATGTGAATTGCCCTGCACATAAAGTAAGAAAATCAGTTTCTTTTGGGGACCCAAGCCATCACTGACTTGGATCTGCCTTGTGTATCAACATAATCAAACTTTTTAAGGGTGATTGATGCACTGTCATGTTTGGAAACATGGTCTAAAACTTTAATCTTTGGTTTTCAAACCCAACAAGCTGAGGCCTTAACAACATAAAAATAATTTCACTTGACAGTATTAATTACTGGTTTTGGCTTAGCAGTATTAACTACTGCTTTTAACATAGCAGTATTAAATATTGTATTCTTTTAAATGGGCCTTTTAACAACTGAATGTGCTATTTTTGAAAAATGTGACATTGACTTAGCACCATTCACTATTGTTTTTGTGTGACCAGTATTAACTTGTCTAGCAGTATTAACCAATACCGTTGGTTTTGAAACTTTTTGTCTAGCAGTATTAAGTGATACTAAACCAGACTTCATTAGCACTGCTCTTGGAACCATGTTCCTTTTTGCACAGAGGTGAGTCTGTTTAAAAAAAATTTGGTGATTCACCCTTGAAGCATTGTTCCACACAGATTTTACCATCCTTTGATTTTTTTAACTGTTTTTGATGGTAATGACAATCATACTGCAAATGTTCAAAACTTTCACAGACATAACAGGCTTTGTTAAACATCTCAAAATCACTCCCTAATCTTTGAGACATCATGTTATTCCAGTTTCTTTGATTTCCTCTAGGTCTGTGAGTGTTCTGCCTAGGTTGCTCAACATGATTAACAGTTTCCCTAGTTGTTTTTGGTTTGACAAACTCTTTCTTAACATTACTAGACTCAACTGTTTTCTTATCTACTTTACGTTGAGCTACATCCTGATCCTCATCATCAGACACCCAATCCTCAATAATTGGTGCATCATTATTCTTTTCACAAGACTCAACTTTTCTTTTCTCAATGACAGGTTCATTAGCAAACTCTTCTAAACCAGTAAAAGATAAATCAGCAGTTGGAGGCACAAACTTTCCTGTAATGGGAGGTGGAACTTCATTATAGCCTAAACCACTACCTTTCTTGCACTTGTCAACTATATTGACATTCTATGATCTTGTTCACACTTTCAGATGCATGTTCAAACCTATTTAATGTTAGCTGAATGCTTTCTTTTTCCTTTTGAACTAAATCCTTTTCTTTTTTAGCTATTCCAAGCCTCTTCCTAAGCTCTTAAACAGTGTTTTCTTTTACAAAAAGTTCACCTTTTAAGATATTAATCTCATCTATATACTCAAACTCTTGCTTCTTAAAAAATTAAAGTCTTTCCTCAACTGACTCTAAACCTTTCTTATAACCTAAGACCATTAACTCAAACTTCCTTAAATTTTCTAACAGTTTAATATTTTGAGACTTTAAATGACTCAACATTTTCTAAACAAGATTTATAAGAACAACCAGAATTATTAGATACCTCAGAGTCAGAACTTGAAGATGAAGATGAGTATGCCATAAGTACATAGTTGGGTCCTTTTTCAGCCTGATCACTCCAGTCATAGCCACCAAGACCATCACAAGACACCAAAGTTGTAGAATTAGATGTTTCCACAGGCACAGTTCTCTTTGAGCCTTCCTTGTTCCTCTTGTCTTAGTTCCTTGGAGCTCTACACTCTCTAACAAAATGTCCCTTCTTGTGGCAGTTGTAGCACTCAACGTTGGACTTATCAAACCCAATATTCTCATTGCTATTGACAGTGAGCTTCCTTCCAATATTCTGCAAGAACCTTCTTGCCCTCATAGTTAACATAGCCATCTGCCATCTCAAATCTATCTCTTCAATATCATCTGAATGAATTTGTTGCTAGTCCTCTTGAATAAGTTAAGGACTGTTTGGTTGACTAGCCAAGAACGCATAAATAACAGCATCACTCAAGTTATCAATAGTTGTAGAATTAGCAGCATTAACTTGAGTGCTAGCAGCAGAAACTCCATGAGTAGTATTAACTAATCCATCAGCACTACTAGAATTTTTGTTTGAGGAGGACACAAAAGCCATGTTTTGTATGTTTGTACTGGAGCTAGACATCCCTTTGATCTCTGGCTCATACACCTTGAGATTGTTGTAGAGGTAACCCATACTCATAGTGTCTAAATCAGATTTGTTCCTCCACACAACAGCATGTGTGTTCCACTCTGGTGGCAAACTTCTCAGTAACTTCTGATTGACATCTTCTTGGGACAGATTTTCAGCCAAAAGCTTTAGTTGACTAACAAGTTTTTGAAGCTTGTCAAAGGTTTGATCCAACATCTCAGAACTTGGAGCAGCAAAGTTCTCATACAGCTGCTTTAAAAGATTTTTATTGGTCTTACTTGTTGCAGCATTCCCTCTAAACCTCTTTTCAATAGCGTCCATCAACGACTTGGCATCTTTTATTGAATTAAATGTTAACTGATGTTGATTAGGAATGACCATCATTAACGTACTTCTGGCTTTCATCTCAAGTCGTCTCTGAGCCTTGCCATCAATAAATGTAATAGGTACCAATGTTGTAACACCTTCAGCAGATGTTGTTGTTTTTGGTAAGGTGTTACCATTCTCAATGACTTCCTAGAGTGCATAGTCGATCATCTGGATATATTGTTCGATTCTCATTCTCTATATCTCAATCTCAAACTCATTAGGTTTGAGCATAAGAACCTTGGAGGCAGCCACCATATGTGCAAAATCCTGATCCATCTTATCTAGCAAAATCGTGTGTGTAATAGTAGATTCTTCTTGGTCTCAACTTCTAGATCACAAGCTCTGATACCACTTGTTGATCCCAGTTGAACACTTGATCGAATCCCCTTAGCTTGTAAAGGTTTAGCTATACTAGAAAATCTAACACAACTAGTATAGAAACTGTCTTGTAATGTATTAAAGTTTAATCTTAAGAAGAACTCTTTAATATAACAGTAACACAAGAACACAATATTTAACAACCAAAAAAAGCTTCAATATTATTAAGAATAATCCGAATACTCAATAGTATTAGGGTTTACAACCTTGAAGCTAATCGACTCTATCAAATTACGTATTGGTATATCTAACTAAATGCCCTAGGACCTCATTTTATAGAATAAGAAGTCCTAGTCGGCTTACAATAACTTGTTCTCTAAGATAAATCTTTTCTATATTTATCTAAACGACTTTACATGTATATCTCATTAACAGTTGTAACATAACCGACTAAATAGCCTAACAGTCTTAACTATGAAGCAGCAGCATTAACTCATCAGTAGCATTATCTTTGCAATAGCAGCACAAACTTTGTACTAGCAGGACTAACACACTTAGCGTATATTCCTTGTAATTCTTCGGCAGTACTAACTTTGTACAAGCAGTCTTAATATTAGACTAGCAGCAAGAACATACTTAGCATATTTTCATTGAAACACAAGAGCAGTCTTAAAACCTTAGAGCAGCAGTATCTTGATAATGAGCAGCAGTATCATGAAGAAGCTTTAAATCCCAACAGTTTGTTATAGCACTTCTATGATAAACTCCAATATCCAGCGTATAAGTTCATAAATACAAGCTTATAAGAGCATAAATATTTATTTGAGTGTATTTTGGCTATTTACGCTAATAAGCTCATAATTTTTTAGAAAAGCTTAAACAGGCGACCTTAGAGAAAAATGTTGTTTACACATAAATAGTGGTCAGCATTTGATATTTAGTGACTTGTTGCCTGAAGAAAGTTATCCATTTGTAGAGTTTTGAGGAAAAAGTTGTGTGACTCATTAAGGTCTTCTCATTTATCGACATCTCAATATTTCATAAAAAGTAATTTTATATGCTAAAACACTCGCAAACACAGTATCTCTCACTTTATTTTATTAAGTCATAGTAGTGTCTAAAGGAGGAATGGTGGTAGCGATGCGTGACCATTGAATATCAAGTTAAATTGCCCTTCCATTACGGCAACCTTCGACAACCACTTCTAAATACTTTAACTGTTTTTAAAATACATTACTTTGTGCATCTTCTAATATCTTAATCCTAGAAGTTATGTTTCGAAAAGTACATATTTTTGTTGCATGCCTCGTAAGTCGTAACTCATATCTATTAACATCAATTCTAAGGAAATTTTTGTTTGAAGGGTATAAGAATCAATCAATCATATTTATATCCATTCAAATGTTTGGTTGGAAATTTGATAGTAAGGAATGATATCATCAATCATTGATCCATACCACTATGAAGATGTTAGGGCGCGTTTGGTTTGCGAAAAGGTTTGAATTTAGATTTGAATATGGTATTGGATTGAAGAAATGGAGAAGTGATAAAATAAATAATAATATAAAATGTTATTTTGTTATAATAAAAAATAAGTGCTATGGTTAATATTTTAATTAATTTTACTTCATGAAAATAATAAAATAATATGAAATAAAAAATAAGTTTTAAAGTGTGTGATTCATATGTAGAGAGAAGTTAAAGTATCAACAATTAATTAAAGTGATGCACAAGTTTTGACATTAAAATGTCAAATGATACCACCTATTTGATGAGGAATGAGTATATGGGTTTAGTCTCATTCGAAAGAGTGAAAGTACCATACCAAACGATCATTTTCTGAAATGACTCAATTCCCCCATATCAAAAGTCCTAAAACAAACGGGCCTTTACTTTTCTTAACTATTCTCGTGGGGCCTATGTATCTTTATTTTCTATCACTAATTTTTAATCACTAATTGGTTTTAGGGGCAAATATAGATATGGTCCGGTCGCTTATTGTGTTGAGCTTTTGAGGACCCAAAAAAGTCGCTTTCCAAAAATGGCCCTTGCAAAAGTCGCTTAAATGTGGGAGTGACATGTGGCTGTGTACCTTTCAAGCGACTTCTTGTTGGGTTTTATATTTTCATAGATTTGATGATCACAGAACAAGAAGAATGAAACATGAAGAATACTGAAATGATAAGCATTCATTACAAGCTTTAGATGGCATAGAAGGCTTGATCACATAAATTACAAAACCATAAATTTAATTGTTAAGAATGGTTTGGTAAGAGGTTTACCTCAAAAACGATTTGAAAATGATCAAACATGCATTGCTTGTCTTAAAGGAAAACAACACAAAGCCACTTGTAAGCCCAAAATTTTTAACTTTAATAATCAATCATTGTTTATGCTTCATATGGATTTATTTGGACCTACTTCTGTTAGGAGCCTAAAGCATAAAAGTTATTGTCTAGTTAATACTTACTGATGACTATAGTAGATTTACATGGGTATTCTTTTTAGGTTCTAAGGATGAGACTTCTAGCATTCTTAAAACATTCATTACAGAGATAGAAAACCTAGTAAGCAAAAGAGTAAAAGTCATTAGATGTGATAATGGGACAAAATTCAAAAATAGAGTTATGGATGATTTCTGCAAAGAAAAAGATATTAGGAGAGAATTTAGTGTTGCTAGAACTCCTCAGCAAAATTGAGTTGTTGAAAGAAAGAATAGAACACTCATAGAAGATGCTAGAACCATGTTAGCTGACTCAAAGTTGCCTATAACTTTTTGGGCAGAAGCAGTCAACACTGCTTGTTATGTACAGAACAGAGTTTTAGTTGTCAAATCTCACAATAAGACATCATATGAACTATTTAGAGGTAGAACTCCTGAAATAGGATTTCTTAGACCTTTTGGATGTCATGTGACAATTCTAAATACCTTAGACCATCTTGAAAAATTTGATGGCAAAGCATATGAAGGATTCTTAGTTGGATATTCTCTTAATGGCAAAGCTTTTAGAGTATACAACTCAAGAACTAGAAGAGTAGAGGAAAACCTACATGTGGAATTTTTAGAGAATAAATCCAATGTAGAAGGTCAAGGTCCCAAATGGCTGTTTGATCTTGAGACTAACCCATTCTATGAATTATGTGCCTGTTGTTGTTGAAACTAATGAATTTTCAGGTTCAAAGACTGATGAAACAACAAATGAGGCAGGGATAAACAAGGAAACAGATCAAGATAATGTTTGGATGCCAATATGGACCAGTACAGGTGTGGAATCAACTTCAACAAATGATGAATCTTCTTCTGGTAAAGCTAAAGAAGATGTTGAAGATGAACACAAGGAAGATGGAACCAAGGAACAACAAAATGTTTCTGCTTATGATAGTACTGCTGAGATAGAGCATTCTACTGCTAGGCTAAATTTTTTTGCTGCTAGGCCAAATGACTCTACTGCTGGCCCTTCAGAACAAATTGAAGCTGAATTCTCAGACAATGAGGTGGATTTCAGTAATCTCCCACCTAACTATCAAGTTCCTCTTACACCACACACCAGGATTCACAAAGTCCACTCCCTGGACAATGTGATTGGAGATGTACAATCAGGGGTGAAGACAAGGCAACAACTGATGTCTTCAGACCAACAAGGGCTTCTTGATGCCCTTTATGCTTCAAAGCAGCATGACTTTTCAAACTCTTGCTTGTTTGTATGTTTTCTGTCACAAGATGAACCAAAGAACATTCTGAAAGCCTTAGATGATTCAAGCTGGGTAGAGGCTATGCAAGAAGAGCTTCTTCAGTTTAAGATTCAGAAGGTATGGGTGCTAGTTGATTTACCTAAGGAGGTAAAGGTAATTGGTACTAGATGGGTTTTCAAAAATAAAAGGGATGATAGGGGCATAGTGATTAGGAATAAGGCTAGATTAGTAGCCCAAGGGTACACACAACAAGAAGGGATAGACTATGAAGAGGTTTTTGCTCCAGTAGCAAGTATTGAAGCCATTAGGTTATTTTTGGCTTATGCTTCATTTATGGGCTTCACGGTTTATCAAATGGATGTCAAGAGTGCATTTTTATATGGTAAAATTGAAGAGGAGGTGTATGTCTCACAACCTCCTGGTTTCATTGATCCAGAACATCCAGACAAAATGTACAGAGTAGTTAAAGCTCTATATGGCCTTCATCAGGCACCAAGAGCTTGGTATGAAACACTAGCTTCCTACTTATTAGAAAATGGATTTTAAAAGTAGCAAGCACACCAATGGACTCTGAGAAGCCACTTCTAAAAGATTTAGATGGAGACAATGTAGATGTACACACTTACAGATCTATGATAGGTTCTTTGATGTATCTCACATCATCAAGACCTGATATCATGTTCTCTGTTTGTGCTTGTGCAAGATTTCAAGTAACTCCAAAGGTTTCTCATTTAACAGCTGTCAAAAGGATTTTTAGATATCTCAAGGGTAAACCTAGGTTGGGTTTATGGTATTCAAGGGAATCTCCTTTTGACTTGGTAGCATTTTTGGATAGTGATTATGCTGGTGCTAGCTTGGACAGAAAGTCAACAACTGGAGGATGTCAATTCCTTGGGTGTAGACTTATCTCATGGCAGTGTAAGAAGCAAACCATTGTGGCTACTTCAACAACTGAAGCTGAATATGTAGCTGCTGCAAGTTGCTGTGGTCAAGTTCTATGGCTTCAAAACCAACTTCTTGACTATGGGTACAATTTCTTAAACACTGTCATTCATATTGATAATAGTAGTGCAATTTGCATAATTAAAAATCCAGTGCAACATTCTAAAACAAAACACATTGAAATAAGACATCATTTTATTAGAGACTGTAATGAGAAAAAGTTGATTCAATTTCTTATAATTGATTCTGATCACAACTTTTCAGATCTTCTTACAAAAGCTTTTGATGTTGGATGGTTTCAGTACTTGGTAGCAAGTATTGGGATGCTTAATCCTCAATGATTTAAACTCTGTGTTTATGTATATAAATTTTTGATTGTACTGCTGGCTTTAAAAGATACTACTATTAATAAAAAGTTTGTGCAGCTGGTACAAATTTTGTTTGTTTAAAGTTCATATTGTTAGTCATACTATGATACTGCTATAAAAACATATGCTTTGCATTTTGTTTCTTGGTTTTAGACTAACATTTTCAGGTATGAACATTTGAGCAAAAAGGAAGTCTTAAGTGAAATGGAAGCAGCATAATGATTCCAGTTGCTTACATAATAGTTTTATGATAGACTGAGTTTGGGGATTCTTAACAAAGGTTTACACCTAAGTTAATTAATTCTTTAAAATTGCTTTCTTGAAATCTAGTTATCATGTTTCACATTGACTTGATGGCTAAGTTGATCAGATAGTAACTGATTCAACTCACTTTCTATCATTTTATACTTTCAAAGTATAATGTGTAAGTCTAAGGACATCTGATAGAAAGAACATCTAGCAAAAGTGAATCTAACACTTGTGTTAGAGGTAACAATTGCTATGAGCTGGAAACCCTGTCAGGAAAACTCTTTGAATGAGTTTATCTGCACACAGGCAGTTATTTATAACTGAAAATATTGGTTCTCACACAACCAGAGGTTACTTCAAACCGAAATTTTGATTAAGTGTCTGTTACACACTTAATCCCTTCAAAATGGTTGTAAACAGTATGATTTTTCTTATCATAAAATCAAGTTCATACTGTTAAGGCAAAAGTTTCTTAAAAAGGATTTTTCAAAGAGACTCAGAAAAACCATCAAATGATGGACCATGAGTTAAATGTCCAATGAATCACATCTCATAGGAGTTAACACACCTAGAAGTGATGAGGGCAGAAACTTAAACTCTTAAGGAATTGATGGCCAACATGTACACTATTGTCTGAAAACATGTTCTCAGGGGAGGATTGGTAGATCAGATAATGATGGTGAGAGATCTTCCAAACAGGGGAGGAAAGACACTCACAGGGGAGAAAATATTTTGGTACATGGTGAGAAAATCTTCCAAGTTCAAGGTAGAAAATAGAAAAAGGGGAGGAAGATTAACCAATAAGGGAAGGAAGTATGCTTAGAATTCGGAGAAGGAAAAAGTTCAATCAGAAAAGACAAGAGCATACAAGATGATGATGTTAGCTTTTTGAGAAGCTAAAGGGATAATTACCAAAATAGCCCAAACACAAATGGGCGGTTCCCTATCTAACCCGAAATCCGAAAATAATTGTGTTGCCCAGGGCAACCGGCATTTTTTGGGGCAACCGAAGGATTTCCAGTGTATTTTTTGGGCAACAATCGCCCTTTTTTGGGCAACTGGGGGCATTGCCCAGGGCAACCGGGGTAGAAATATCCCATTTGGGTTTTGGGCTATTTTAGTAATTATCCCGAAGCTAAAATATCTTATTATTCTACCAATAATAAGATTAAGCATTCTGTTGATGAATGCTGGGAATAAAACTTTTTCAGTTGATGGAAACTAGGAATAAGCTCTTCAAATGAAGAAAGTTCAAATGAAGATTCTGGAGTATTTTATATATTCAGAAGGGATGAAGCATTCAAAAGGAGAAAGTTCTATCTAGGAAGCTTTCAGTTTTAATTTCAGTTCACTACGTTTGTTCATCACTTGCAAAGGCATGCTGAAAGATGATTTCACTTGTTGAAACAAGCATCCAAGATACACAGCACCATTGCCTCTTATAATTCCTCCATCCAAGGAAATTGCACCATCTTTTATTTAAGGTATTGTTTGTTTTCAATTCAAAGAAAGATGATGTTCCTACGGAAAGAAGTTTTACAGAAAGTAGATGAGTTAGACAGATAGGTATTTAATCTTGAAGAACAGAAGATAGCTCAGATCAAGAATCTGACTATGAAGTATTTGAAAGATCCTCACATCATGATTTAATTCAGAAGAAACATGTTGAAACGGATTCACATGTTTAGGGGAGGATTGTTGGGAATTAAATATTCTGAAGATTAAGTATCAGGAACTAAAGGTTTACAAGATCAGTTCTGCTCAGGAAATACACTAAGTATAATCCTACTGCTAGTGCATTTCATTCTACTGCTAGCGTTAGAGATTCTGCTGCCGCAAGCATCCTACTGCTAGTATAACAGATTCTACTGTTAGATAGATAAGTGTCTTGGTTGTGCCTGAACAATCAACACCAGAGTGTTTTACTGTGCTTAGAACTCAAAACACAAAAGTGTGTTACAATTGTAAAACATCAAACAGTGAGTGTGTGTGGGAACATCAGACAAGGGGTCTGATGTTGTTAAGGGTAGTTAAGCCTCAAGGTAATCAAGGTTTTCCTTGATCCCTGTTATTGTTGTAGAGTAACCGTGCTATATTTGATCACATAGCGTTAGGGCTGTTAGTGTAGTTTGTCATCTCAAGGATCTTAGTATCCTTATTACAGTTCATTGATGTAACCGTATTATGTTTAATAATATTGAGATGTTGTAGAGAAAGTTTGGCAAAACCTTGTCGTAATAATATTGTGTTCTTTCATTTGAATATTCCGCTAATATTATCATTATGTTTATCATAGTTCAACCTAGATCAAGGTCTAACAACCTAGAGCCCAAAATGATTAAAGAAAACTTATAAGTGGATGGTGTTCGCTAAGGCTTATTAGGCTTATTAAGTTTTCAACAAGTGGTATCAGAGCCAGGTTGGCTCTCGATCTAGGAAGTTACAAGGTTTTAGTCAAAAGAAAGAAGAAAAATTCATTTTTGCTTAATTTTTCACAACTTTCTGTAGAGCAGTTTTGCAAAGGCTATAGCTCATTCGATAACCGTTGGATCGGGCTAAAATTTTGTTGAAGGTTCTTGATATATTAAGGTAGATTCTCACTGGAGGGATCTTCAATCTGATCCATAGGTTGCAAGATATGGTTCATTGAAAACTGCTACAGAAACAGTTATGGTATGGTCGAATTTTTGGTTTTCTTTCAAGGAATACACACATAGGGGAAGAACACACACAAAAGAGAGTTGGTTTTTGTTCTTAAAAGATTAAAGGCTTGTTATTATTTCTTATTGGAGAAGAAGGTAACTTGTTACTTATTTTAAGATGAAGTGAAATTTTTCAAGGTAGTGTTCTTATCATATCTTAAACGTCTCCATTACGTTTAAAGATAACTTGTTCGTTCGTTCAAGTGACTACGAAATGACAAACACTTAAAGGAGTTACATTGTAGTGCTCAGTGTCTCATAGAAGATGAATTTATTGTTATGAGATTGCGGTCTCCCTATACATCGAAGTTGGGTATACGTTCGAAGTCAGTTTTAGTACAAGACATAAGACACAAGGTTGGTTTATTCTGTTTCATCATCAAATTAGTAATGATTGGTTTTCTTCATCAGTCATAAAAGCCTACAGAATTGGATATTCAAATTGTTAACATATGGGTTTCAGGGGAAGCTTAAATGTTTATATGGTTAATCATTTATTTGCTACACCAAGTTTTTACTGCTTATATTCTCTATTTGTTGATAACAAAAAGGGGAAGAGATGTGGTGGATAACATAGATTAAGGGGAAGACAATATGGTTTCATTCATGGTGAGATTTAATTATCTCAATTTCTCTACTTTGTCTAGGGAAATTCGTACAAGAATGTGTTTGTTTTGTAATCATCAAATAGGGGAAGATTGTTGGGTTTTATATTTTCATAGATTTGATGATCACAGAACAAGAAGAATGAAACATGAAGAATACTGAAATGATAAGCAAAATACACCAAGTAGATTCTACTGCTAGGCATAAAACATTCTACTGCTAGTGTATTTTATTTTACTGCTAGTGCAGAGCATTCTACTGCTAGTGCAAACAAGCTGCTGCTGATCAGTGAGTCATACTACTGTTGGATGGATATGTTTGAAAAAGATATTATGTATATGAGTCAATTATATACGGTAGATAATATCTAGATATGTTATCAGTCAATCAAGTTGTAAACAAAGATACAACATTGTATCTTAATGACTGACATACACAAACAAGTAGTAGACAAGACTTATCATATTGTAAAAGATCTCCTTGGTGCTATAAAAGGAGATCTTACCCTTAGATAAAAATGTGTCTTGGTTGTGCCTGAACAATCAACACCAGAGTGTTTTACTGTGCTTAGAACTCAAAACACAAAGTATGTTACAATTGTAAAACACCAAAACAATGAGTGTGTGAGAACATCAGACATGGGGTTTGATGTTGTTAGTTTTGTTAAGCCTCAAGGTAATCAAGGTTTTCCTTGATCCTTGTTATTGTTTGAGAGTAACCGTGCTATATTTGATCACATAGCATTGGGGCTGTTGTAGTTGTTTGTCATCTCAAGGATCTTAGAATCCCTGTTACAGTTCATTGATGTAACCGTATTATTTGTTTAATAATATTGAGATGATGTAGAGAAAGTTTGGAAAAACTGTGTTGTGATAACATTGTTTCTATCAATTGAATATTCTGCCAATATTATCATTATGCTTTTCATAGTTCAACCTAGATCAAGGTCTAACAACCTAGAGCCCTAAAAGGTCCTCAGAACTTAGAAATGGTTGAGTGCATGAGTTCTGATGTTATTCAACACTTCTTATAAGCGACTTTTTGTGAATTAAGCGATATTCTATTTTGTCTTTTTCCAGCCAAAAAGTCAAACTTCCAAAAATGTTATTTTATTCGTTTTGCTCCTTCCACACCGTGAGCAACTTTTTTTTATTTAAGCGACTAACGCTTGTACTTTGAGCGACTTTATTTTACCTACCAACTTTTTGTACTTTTGTCAGATAACTTTTTACTTTCCAACTTTTATACTTTTATACTTTTAATACTTTTAATATTTTTTATACTTTTAATTCAAAACATAATTACAAAGAAGTGTATAAAACACACTTTGTTTAAAACTTCTTTCTCTTACTCTCACTTTACTCTTTCGATTTACGGTTACTCTAGCAATTAGAGACACACAAAATACACTCAACCGACGTCGATGAATGATGTGCGTGTGCGTGGTATTGCTCTAATTTTATATCCACGATATGTCGTTGTGGTTTTAGCAGTATTCAAGTTTTAAATTTATATTTAGTCGACTTATCAATAACACACACTTTAACGAGCAGTGTACCCGGTCAGTATGAATATAATGGTAAGTAGAGTGTCGATCACTAAGAGTGGAACGTATTATCTAGTTATCCTAATCAGTATTTTAATATCTTAAGTTAGCTATACAACCTAATCTAACGCAAGGGGGTTTCAGCCTGAGAGACTGGCACGGTTTGGTTGTGATTAATTATAAACTAAACTAATAAGCACGAATCAGCGAGTAGCACACACGTACACAGATAAATACTTGAGACAATAAGAAGACCTGTCCTGATAGTTAAGTAGTTTGTCACTTGTTTTATTGCTAGTTTTATATGAAGTGTATAGTTCGATGCAACGCACCGAGATTAAGTCCTTTCTCGTTGGTTCTAATCTTATCGGCGAGTAAACCCTTAATGATTACTTATGACTATCCTATTTATCTTTCTTCCTACTTTTCTACAGACGATAGAATGCATAGGCGATCTAATAAACAGGCGAGGAAGGGGCATGACGACCCAAGCAATGCTCAGCTAGACACAGAGGTTATCAATGCACTAATAAAAGTCACCAAAGACATCAACATATAAACTTTAATTAATGGGAAAGCAATTTTAAGGGGAGTTGAAGTGAATGATAACATAACACAAGCCCATCAATCCTGACCAATTAAAGTGTACTTAATACAATAAAACAAAACTACTTAATGAATTAAATACATGCAGGACCTTCTTACAACTCTTGTATCTTCGTTCAAGGTGTGTCTTGTGCTGCTACTTCGACTGAATTCGGCCTAGGGCTTCTGTCCTTCGTATATCGTACGTACCCAAAAGTCTTAAGTCCCCCGAAATTCGTCTGGCCTTGGGGTATTTATAGTTTCCGTCTGAGGGTAAGATGCGGCGCATAGGATAAGTAGATGCGGCGCATTGACTTAACTTCGCATGGGGTCCAAGATTAATATATTCAGGAATATTCGTACACTGCCAGAAGATGCGGCGTAACTCCATTCTTAGATGCGGCGCATGTCCTTGCTGTCTTGGATCGTATCTTGTGAAATCTTGATAGTGATGCGCCGTATGTAATAAGTAAGATGCGGCGTATCTGGAGCAGAATGATCTTGATCTTGTACATTTCAGTAGACTCTTAACTTCTTGCTAGTTTTGCTCCATAATTAGTCCAAAATCGCCAAGTTTCACATAATACTTGTTTTTACCTGAGAATTACAAAAGTAAACATTAACGTATCAATTCTCACAGATAATATAATAAAACAAGTCAAATAAATAGGATAAATGATGGTAATAAAATGTACTTATTTGAGTTCATCAAATATCCCCCCACTTGAACTTTACTTGTCCCCAAGTAAACCTTAGAATTAATCTTATGAAAATGTATCCTAAAAGATATTAGGATTTATTTTTATATTTAAGCATGTATTCATTTTTGTCATAATTCACACAACCAAACACTTAACGAATTAGAAGTAAAATAAAATAATTTGATAAAAGCAAATCTAATCGTTTAACTGTCCAGTCGTGACGAATATTCTATCATAAGCTTGGCAAGTATACGCATCTCCTCCACTAAAGCCAAGGAATAACAAGTCTAAAGCGGTAAAAAGGGTTTGTAGTTTAAGGGTTAATCATTCTCCTTAATCTCTATCGATCTCAAATTCCAGAAAAGGTGACAAAATCACAAACACATGATCGAATCCACGAACACGATACTTGCAATTGCTCAAATCCTTAACTCGAATAGGCTAAAGATAGGACCAAGTAATCTTCACCAATAATATTATATCAAAAAGGGCGACAAAATCATAAATACATAGCCGAATCCACGACTACGATACTTAAGATTGCTCAAATCCCTAATCTCAATAAATCAAAGGTTTGGATAAAGAATAATATAGGGTATGGATAATATTTGGGATATAAATTGGTGTAAAATAAAAAATAAATGAAACAAATAAATTAAAATCCTAAGTGTGGTTAATCACTATCCCAACCATCCCATGAATAAGACTCATATCATAGAATAACTCACGCTTTAACACTTGAAACACACGCTTTAGGTAGACACGAATTATACTCAACAAGATCTCAATCAAGGAATAACCTTTAGTTGGCGTTCCCATAACGTTCAACTCCCATTCAATCCATAGATATAATATACAACAACAAGTGGTGATATCAACCACTTAATACAAAACTTTACATAAGTTGGTTAAAACAAACTTCCAACTTTTCCTCTTTCTTTTTCTTTTCTTATTTTTTCGATTTTTTTTTTCAATTGGAAACATAAACATAGATGTGTAAAATTTCACCACTTTTCTATCACTTTCTTTCCGGATAATTTTTCCATACTTTTCATACTTTCAGAAATAACGGTAATAGTGAAAGTAGTAAACACATGAAAAATAAACTCAAAGATATACAATATTTACTTTCACTCCAATTGCATTGTGCAATTTTCCGACCTAACCAAAGATAATGAATTACGCACGCGAACACAGGTAATGTAAGGAAACACACTTTGCCTAAAGCAATTAACCACGGATTTTAATCTACAGGGTAGGCTAAGGTGTAAGGGTGTAACGAAACATTATAACAAAGGTGTAAGAAACGAAAGGAATGGCTCTGAGTGTTTTTCTAGGGGTATCTTACTCTAAAAGTGAGAGTAACAAAAGGGTTTATACGGGGGTTAACTAACCAGTGTAGTTAGCTAATAACACATAACATATAAAGGCTATTTGGGTGTAATCCTATAATTTTACCAATTTAGACAAGTCATTCCAATTATATAAAATAATACTTATTATGGTGGTCTCGAATAGTATACAAGCCAAGTTCTAAAGTTTACAAGTCACCGGCACACTCATAGATTTGTGAATTTTTGAAAAGTTCACAATTTTTGAAAATAACGTCATGTGTGCAGCTATGCAACTTAGATCTTAAACAAAAACATGCTAAATTTTTTTTAATTTTGATATATTAAGCGCATTTTAAGCATATTTTGAAAAGTTTAGGACAAGTAAGTGTTCTAATTCTCCAATCCCCCCACTTAAGTTAAACAACGTCCTCGTTGTTTGTATCAAAGATTAAAAACTGGAAAATAAAAGAATTAGAACAGAAAAACTCCCCTGAGATTTGCTCGGTATGATCCTCCATTATTTGTATAAGAGCAAAAATCATCTTTCTTGTGGGTGAGAACGTTTAAGCTTCATATTTGATGTATCCACAGGAAATGCAGGAATCTATAATACCACCAAGACTTTAAACACACCTAAGTTAAGAAGGTTCCAACTTGCATAATACATTAGTAGTTAGCAAAAATAAAACATAAAAATTAAAATGAAAATCATCAGGTCAGTCGATGCGCCGTATCTTATGGAAGAAGATACGCCGTATCGAGCCTGGAATAAATACGAATCAGAATAGAAGATGCTTCGCATCCTTAACCAGGGATGCGCCGCATTAAAATAAACTGACACAAAGTTTTAAAGTCAAAAGTAAAAATGCAGAAAAATAATGTAAGATATGACCAGTGCAGGAGATGCGTCGAATCTTGGGATTGAGATGCGCCGTATCTTCTGTGGGCCTGACTGACTCGACACAGAACAGAATAGTAAAAATTCTCCGGGTTGTCTCCCGGTCAGCACTTGTCTTTATTCCAGAGTCTTCAAGTTAGACTCACGTTCAGCTCTTTAATATCGATCATTGAAGGAGTCGGAAGCATCGCGCTCCCTCATTGCCAATTCAGTAATATTGAACATTCCTTGCTCGTCCTTAATTTCCATGCCGTTCTTCTTTAATATCTGTATAAATAAAGTTCTGTCCCTTTCGGGCAGAGATGACAAAATGATAGACGGGAAATTCTTATTATTATAAAGGCATAAATAAGCAAGGTGGGGTGGTAGTTCAATAAACACATCATTATTCAAATTCGTATTCTCAACTATTCTCCTACGTTTGTTAATTACTACGCAATCATACCACTCATCATCAGAATCATTAACAATATCGCGCCTAAGTTCGGTAGGTACATTAAGGTCAATAAATTCCTCAAAGTTCTCATGATTAGGATTAGTTGAGTTGTTTTGAATCAATGTTTCTCCCATAAGCCTAGCTTCAAGATCGAGGTCCATACGCTCTCTTAATCCTAGCACATAGACGCCTCTAATTATGCTTTTAACAGGATCTTGGCACTTATAGACTAGTTTATTATTCCCTACCCTTAATGAGATTTTTCTTTTAAACACATCAATCTTAGCATGGGCGGTAGACAAGAAAGGTCTTCCAAGGATTAAAGGAATCTTAACATCCTCGGGCATATCTAATATAACAAAGTCTACAGGGAAAACAAACTTCTCAATCTTAACTAGCACATTATTAGCAATCCCTTCAGGTCGTTTTACCGTTTTATCAGCCAATTCAATAAGCAACTTAGTTGGTGCTAATTTTCCTAGTCCTAGGGTAGTGAATGTCTTAAGGGGCATTACACTAATGCTAGCTCCTAAGTCAGCTAACACATTATTGAAAGATATATCATTAATTGAACAAGGTAAAGTAAAACTTCCTGGGTCTTTTTCTTTATGAGGCAAGGCATGTAAGTCTGTTGCAGAGCTCTCTTCTTTCATTGTAGCCTTGATCTCTTCTTCAATCTTCGCCTTCTCTTTGAGTAACCTCCTTAAACTGATCGAAGAATTAAAGAAAAATTCGGGTCTTGCACCATCATTACCATTCATCAGTCTTCTAGGAAAAGGAATGTTAGGAGTGACTTCTTCAGTGGTGCTTATGGCCTTGACATGATCTCTTGGGTTGGTTTCAGTTGAGCTAGGTAAACTTCCATATCCCCTTTCTTGAAGAACTTTGCTCATTTGTCCAATTTGTTGCTCCAATGCTTTGATCGAAGCTCCTTGATTTCTTGTAATAGTGTCCGTTGAAGCTCGGATTTCTTTGATCATAGCAGTATTCTCTTCATGTCTTTTAGCAGCATCAGCATAATTTGCTTTAAAGTGTCATCTAAGTCTGCTCCTTTCTGATAAGTGGGATTAAAGTTGTTCTTTTGATAGATCCGGAGTAGCTTCCCTAAATCTTCCTGAAGGTCGGAATGGTTGTCCAAATTGTGTGTAGTATGCTTCTTCAAAAGTCTCACTTTCATTCTATTCGGGCAATCTTTAGTGTAGTGAGGTCCTTCGCATTTTTCACATCCAACTTGGGCAGCATACACTTTTTCATCAGCTTCTTCATCTCTCTACTAATTTTATCATTGACTTGAATAGCAGCAACCCGTCAAATTTGTGCTGCATCTTAGATCTAGTAGAGGTCCATCGTTGCCATTTTTGAGAATTGATCAGAGTCTTGGATAGCTTTCCTAGCATTGTGTTGTACTCATTTGAGGCACAGCTCCCTTAGCATCCAAGATTTGTCTAGTAGGCACGTCCAATCCTTGATAAACACAATTATTATCTCCTGCATTGGGGTTAGATAGTGTTGAGGACATTTTTACCAGTAAATCTTTAAACCGTTCCCAAGCTTGATGATGAAGCGAAAAGTGTACCGCTTTTAGGGGGTCATTTAAGCCCTAAATCGTATTTATTTGATCAAATATTGCCCTAAATCGTTCCTTTTGTCATTTTAGGTACTTTGGAGAAGAAATCTGGAAAAGGAAGCATTTTGGACGTTTTTGGAGCATAAAAGTGAAGAAAATGACAAAGTCTCCAAAGCTGCTGGAAAAGTACACTTGACAGCGTCAAGGATTGCTCCTGACGGCGTCATGGCTTGGCAAAAGAGGTGGATATGAAAAATACACATGATAAGCCAGGGAGTTTTACAAAGGAAGTCTGACGGCGTCACCCTTTAAGGTGATCAAGGCCATCACGGTTTATGTTAATGAGAGACGGCGTCAAGCACATTTCTGACGGCGTCAAGCCTTGATAAGCCAGGGAGGATTTTGGAGGTTTAAAGGGGGACGGCGTCAGGAAGACCATCCGGGAACCCTAGCCACGGCGAGGTGACGGCGTTAAGATCTATAACGTGACGCCGTCAGATACTAAGTTCTATATATAGTTTTGCAATTTTTTGTCATTAGTGTGCAACTTTGTGAGGAGAAACCCTAAGACGAATTTCTGCCATTTTTAAGGGTTTTCATACCCTTGGATCTCCCATGTTTAATTGAAGATAAGTAATCACTTAATCAATCAATATGTCTATGTGTTGTTTGATTATATCTTGTTCTTGTCTTTTGATTAACATGCTAGGCTAGATTTATCTTGTGTTTGCTTAGATCTAATGAAACCTAACTATTGATTATTAGTTGTTAGTGTGTTATTGATTGTATTGGATGATTGTTTATCGATGTTAGGCTTAAGAAAACTGGCTAACCTCCTATACGGTAACTTGCTTGAACGTCTTAAGAAACATGAACCAATGCGTACTAGGTTTATATGGTTGTATTTAATGCATGAGCGAATTCTAGTGATCCCATGTTAGGAGCTTCTTAGCCGCCTTGACATAGGAGTGAAGTAGGAGCTTGTAGAGTTGGGGAAGTACGTACGCCACCCCACGATTGGTATTAAGGAATACACCCGTCATCCACGCAATTAATACACACTAATCAACCGGTAAAAGATAGTTAGGGAGTAAGGAAATCTAAGTAAACACATTTCTCTCCATATAAGTTACACGACCTTTTCAGTTTCAGTTATTTTATTTTATTTGCATTTGTAGTTATTTGGGTTAGTTGACTAGCAACTAATTCCGCCCACTCTTTCAAACCCGAGATTTTACTTGCTTTCATAAAAATTATAAAAATACAAAAAGAATCTTCCCTCACCCTTTGACCTATTAGAGTAGTTTTTCAATCCTAACGACACTATTCCCCTTGAGAACGATCAATCCCCCGGTACTTGCCACTTCACTATACTACATCGGTCAGGTACACTGCCTGGTGGGGATTGCAAGCCTCTTGAGATCCCTCGAGAGGTAAAACCTGTTGTAAGGTCGCAAAACCACGCATCAAGTTTTTGGCGCCGCTGCCGGGGAATAGTTATTGTTTAGGTTGAATTTTTATTTTATTAGGTCTACTCACTAGATTCCTTTCTAGTGAGATTTTTTATTTTATTTTTCTAGGATTTCTTGTAGTCTATCTTTTTCTTTGTGCCCTTTGTTTGTAAAACCATTTTCATTTGTCACCATGGCGGATGAAATTCCATTTAGATCATTGACAATAGAGGAACAATTATATTTCACCAATAGATTTGTTTCCTATCATTCCTACGAATTTTTGTGTGATCTTTGTGATTTCCAAAAGGAGTTAGGGGTAAGGTTAGATGGGTTTAATGAATTCTATGCATGTGAGATTTCTATTAGACGAGCATTATCTGGATCAATTCCTTTTAGTCAGGCCCTTTGGATGAATTTTGAGGAAAGCTTCCTAACCATGACCCATAAGTGGACCGAATTGGTGGATTCATATGAGAAAAGAGACCTAGTTTCTAAGAACATGAACTTAGAATCAAACCAAGATTCTGAGACGGTTAGAGTTGAGCCACCTAGCTGCATGTCATGGTTAGGCACTACCATAATACAGGGTGAACACTTAGGTGATCTTGATGTGATGGAGGATCTAGCCGAGCATGATCACATTGATAAAAAAGACCTAGGTTTTATGATCGATGACGATGAATCTCAAGAAACACATGATGAATCTTTTAGGCAATTTGAATATAGCAGTCAGAATATTGAGGACGATCCTTATGATTCGGATATAGAAGTTGAGATGCCTTGAGAAGCACTTGAGATACTAGGGAAAATGTTATGGTTAGATTGTACTAAAACACATGATGAGGATATAGGTGATCTTGACACAAGGAATGATGAGGTAAGTAACATAAGCCCACCAAGTACCCCACAAGTCCTACCATCATTTGAGGCACACACACCGCCCGTGACTTACCCGGAAGAAGTTGAGGAGACTATAGGAACCCCAATAGAGGTAGAGCCCTTGGACCAAACACAACTAGAAGAAATAGGTTTGAATGCTTTTAGTGATCACAACTTTTCTTTTGGTCCTATGGAAGTTCCTAGTTCTGATGAGCCGGAGCCTCAACCAAAACCGTTACCTAATCTTCCATCTTTAGATGTGAATTTAGGAATTAAAAAAGGTCCCGATCCACCCATCAAACCATGTAGTCCGGGTAATGTTAAGATTAAGGTAGTAGACTCTAGGCCATGTGGAGTGGAAGCTAATATAGGAGTGAACCATAACCTTTCATACTTACATCACTCATTCATGATTAATCACAAGAAACACTATGGGTTTAAACCGGGTTTATTAGGTCAAGATGGATTCCCAACTAGGAGTCTCTCGAAGTTGATAGAAGATGATCCCTTTCTAGGAGAAAACTTCAATTCACCCATTGACCCAATTGAACTAAGTAAGGTTATGATGATTGGATCCCACATCTTTGAGCATATAATTCATCCACCACTCTTTCCTCACGTGGCATACTCATACCGAGTCGGTGTGTATCGCTACTATCACCCGCACTTAACCCTAAGTGTAGGGAAAACCTCTCCTTTATCCGTTAAATAAGGGTAGAGTCAGGCTCGTGACTCGAACAAAAACAAGCGCTTCTTGGGAGGCAACCCAAGCTTTATTTGCTTTGTGTGTTTATTTATTTGTTTGTTTGATTTTATTTGCTTCCGTATGTATGTTTAATTTTTATTATTATTGATTCATGTTCGAAATTAAATTGTGAAAATGCTTTATCTTGTTTTTAACTTCGTCTTAACTACATATAAAGGTATTTTGCAAAAGATAAGTGTAAGGGAAATCCAAATCGATTTATTAGAACACAAATGAACATGAATCGTAATAATAATAAATTAACATACATATTAGTAATTGTTTGAGTCAAATGCTTGTATCGAGTCATAATGATGTTTTGCAGGAATTCCAGGAAGTAAGGTATAGGTTTTTCCAGAAATTTTTCAGAAACTTAACATGAGAATTCTGTCAGATCATTTCTGACGGCGTCAGGCATTACAACCTGACGGCGTCAGGTTTTAATTTTCTGAAATTTTTGAAAGTTTTGTTTTCATAAATTTTTTTTATTAAATCTCTAACTTATAAACTCCAGGAATCTGCAAAATAATCATTCCACAAGCATTATATCCTTATATAGAATTTATCCCGCCGATGTTATGCAGGTTTTCGTGTTTTTTTTCCTCAGGTTTAACAGGTTATTTTGGACAAGGAGATGTATGTGGAATCAAGCTTTTGGCGATGCTTTAGTCTTGAAGCTTCTACATTCTCTTGGAAGAAGATATAACCTTGTTACCTCTTTATCCACCAAACGAATCAGGGGAGTATTTGATTTCATTCTTTTACCTTATTTACTTTTACATCTTGTTATTTGAACATTGGGGACAATGTTCATCTTAAGTGTAAGGGGGGGTAAAGTACGATACCTTAGAGAATGCTATTACGCTTGATTTTTGTTTGTTTGATGATAGATGTGTAATAAAACTGAGATAAATACCTGTTAGGGCAATTTTAGTGCCAAATTTAAAATATTTTACAACATATAGGAGTGAAACTTTGATCTTAATGAGCGTCTCATGGATAGGAGTTATATGACTAGCAAAAAACCGTACCACTAAAAAATTTTCCACCCCCAAATATGTGAGGTTCGCCCCTAGAATTGGTAGGAAAAGCATTTATGCTATGATGTGTGTACCGGTAGCACTTAGATTCTAGAACTTGCGTTAGGACCATTCCGAGGCCACAAGTGAGACTACATTCGTGTAGTTAGATTTACTACATGATAAGAGGCATTAGGATTAACCCATTGTTTTACACCTGTGTTTTTGTTATAATTACTTTGGCTACATTGGTCAAGTAATTCTCCCACACCCTTTGCGTTGTACTCATTTTTAGTACACGATACCCCTAGTACACCCCACAGAGCCTATCTTTTCGTTTCGAACTTTAAGCATTTTAATTAAAGTAAGAATTTGTTTACACCTCACTTAAATGTACACCCAAATCGCCTTAGCCTACCTTGTATGCACTCATCTTTAGTGCATTATTGTGACAACATTTGTTTAAACCCCAAGTTAATTATCTAATTGATTACATGGTTGCTAAGTCGAGTCATATCCTTGTACATATTGTTTTGGGACGATTGGGACTCATGGGTAAAGTACTAGTGTAATGGAGTAATGGGGAAGAACAACATTATTACCCCCATATGTGCTAAATATTTTAAAAGTACTCCAAGTGTTTCGATTATCTTAATTCGAGTCATTAGAATAGTTAATTGTAAAGTTATGTAAAAGTTCAAGTGTAAGGGGAATGCAATGCCCCTATGATGTATTATTTTGGATGGTAGGGCAAGAGTGTATGAAAAAAAAAAAAAAAAAAAATCAAGAAAAATACAAAAAAATGAGAAAAAGAAAAGTAGAAAAAACATACGGACTACCATCCCGTTTCATTTTATGTTTATTTTATGTTTTTGTTATTTTTTTTTAGCTTAAGTCGAGTCTAGTGTTGGTTAGCAACGCCATATTGTACATGTAATTAATCAAGATCTTTAACTCGCCACCAGTAAAATATCCCTTTTCCAACAAATCCGTGTTTATCATATCCCTACACCTTACGTTATAACCCGTTTAAAAGCCCTCTTTGATAGTTTATCTTAGGTGCTTACGCCTAGTGGAGGAGGTTTTTGATCCTTTCCCAAGCCTATGGTAATCTATTTGCTATGACAGGTAGTGAGAGATATTATCCGTTTTCATTTATGAGAAATACTTTTATGACACCTGAGAGATGTGAGTATCTAAACACTACTTGTGAGGTGCTAGTTTGTAATCTCCGTGCTTATTATGATTAAAGTGGAACGACTATTTGTTGTAATTACTTTTATATTAGCATTGAATGACCCCTAACTTGTATTTTGATTAGAATAAAAGCGCATTTGCTTGAGGACAAGCAAATCTCAAGTGTAAGGGTATTTGATGAAGCGAAAAGTGTACCGCTTTTAGGGGGTCATTTAAGCCCTAAATCGTATTTATTTGATCAAATATTGCCCTAAATCGTTCCTTTTGTCATTTTAGGTACTTTGGAGAAGAAATCTGGAAAAGGAAGCATTTTGGACGTTTTTGGAGCATAAAAGTGAAGAAAACGACAAAGTCTCCAAAGCTGCTGGAAAAGTACACTTGACGGCGTCAAGGATTGCTCCTGACGGCGTCATGGCTTGGCAAAAGAGGTGGATATGAAAAATACACATGATAAGCCAGGGAGTTTTACAAAGGAAGTCTGACGGCGTCACCCTTTAAGGTGATCAAGGCCATCACGGTTTATGTTAATGAGAGACGGCGTCAAGCACATTTCTGACGGCGTCAAGCCTTGATAAGCCAGGGAGGATTTTGGAGGTTTAAAGGGGGACGGCGTCAGGAAGACCATCCTGGAACCCTAGCCACGGCGAGGTGACGGCGTCAAGATCTATAACATGACGCCGTCAGATACTAAGTTCTATATATAGTTTTGCAATTTTTTGTCATTAGTGTGCAACTTTGTGAGGAGAAACCCTAAGACGAATTTCTGCCATTTTTAAGGGTTTTCATACCCTTGGATCTCCCATGTTTAATTGAAGATAAGTAATCACTTAATCAATCAATATGTCTATGTGTTGTTTGATTATATCTTGTTCTTGTCTTTTGATTAACATGCTAGGCTAGATTTATCTTGTGTTTGCTTAGATATAATGAAACCTAACTATTGATTATTAGTTTTTAGCGTGTTATTGATTGTATTGGGTGATTGTTTATCGATGTTAGGCTTAAGAAAACTGGCTAACCTCCTATACGGTAACTTGCTTGAACGTCTTAAGAAACATGAACCAATGCGTACTAGGTTTATATGGTTGTATTTAATGCATGAGCGAATTCTAGTGATCCCATGTTAGGAGCTTCTTAGCCGCCTTGACATAGGAGTGAAGTAGGAGCTTGTAGAGTTGGGGAAGTACGTACGCCACCCCACGATTGGTATTAAGGAATACACCCGTCATCCACGCAATTAATACACACTAATCAACCGGTAAAAGATAGTTAGGGAGTAAGGAAATCTAAGTAAACACATTTCTCTCCATATAAGTTACACGACCTTTTCAGTTTCAGTTATTTTATTTTATTTGCATTTGTAGTTATTTGGGTTAGTTGACTAGCAACTAATTCCGCCCACTCTTTCAAACCCGAGATTTTACTTGCTTTCATAAAAATTATAAAAATACAAAAAGAATCTTCCCTCACCCTTTGACCTATTAGAGTAGTTTTTCAATCCTAACGACACTATTCCCCTTGAGAACGATCAATCCCCCGGTACTTGCCACTTCACTATACTACATCGGTCAGGTACACTGCCTGGTGGGGATTGCAAGCCTCTTGAGATCCCTCGAGAGGTAAAACCTGTTGTAAGGTCGCAAAACCACGCATCACTTGATAAAGAGTTTCATCAGGCTCTTGCCTGAAACTGTTGATAGCCTCCATCTTTTTAGCGTTCTTAGCAGGTGGACAATATCTTTTCAGGAATTTGTTCTTCAAATCTTCCCACGTTGTGATTGAACTAGCAGGTTCATTCCTTAGCCACTTAATAGCAGCTCCTTTAAGTGAAATTGGAAAGATTCTAAGCATAAGTTGATCGTCAGTGACTCCTTCTGTAGTAAACAAATCTGCAATCTCGAGGACCTTTTCAACATGTTCATTAGCATCTTCATGTTCTGTTCCACTGAATGCATTTTCTCTTAGCTCCTTGAGAAACTGACCCTTCAACTCAAACTTTGACTTATCATCAAACTTTGGTCTAGCAACTCCTGAACTGTAATCAGCACGGGTATTGTTCATGTATTCCTCCATAGTTGTGTTTTCGCCCATTGCTTCTGTTTCTTCTTCCTCTTTCTCTTCAGAAAAATAATCAAGCTCGAATGAACTTGAAATATCAAAGCTTTTTGTGTTGAAAAGCCTTTTTAGCGAATGAAAGGCTCGCTCAGGATCTTCGAAAGGTGTAATCAAGTTCTTAGTAGAACTCCTGGTCATGCACTTCCTGAAACTATCACAAAAGAATCAGTAGGGTATGTTCAAGAAAGTAATATATCAGAAAATCAACAACGAAAACGGAATACGAAAAATTAAAGTTACTGATATCTGCAGACGATGCGCCGTATCCAAAAAGTTGGATACGCCGTATCTTATAATCGTTAAAATTTAATCAGACTTTATTCAGAAAATAGATACGCCGCTTAGAAATTAGAATGCGCCGTATCAGTTTTAATTATCAAAAATCAATATACTTATTAAAATTAAATGCGTCGTATTAACAAAAGTTAATGCGCCGTATTTTCGTTACGTTTCAAAATACAAGATTTTTGATTCAGAAGATACGCCGTATCGATAGAGATCGATGCGTCGTATCTGTTTAATAATTCGAAAACTGTTTTTAATTAAAATAATAGATACGCCGTATCTACAAAAGCAGATGCGTCGTATGGCGTTATCGCTTAGAATTTTTTTTTTATTAAAAACAGATACGCCATATCTTGGGGAAAGATGCGTCGTATCGAATTTATTAAACGCGTTGTATTTTATAAAAATTAAACGCAATACGCCGTATCTAAGAAAATAGATGCGCCGTATCGTTTATATTAGCTCAGTACAACGATAGCAGAATACAGAAAATACGAAAAATAAAAAAAAATAATAAAAACAAACCAAAATAAACAAAAATAAAAAACACACAAAAACAGAAAATATGCAAAATAATACAATGAATGCAATTTAACCTAATATACAACAGAGTTAGCGGTTAGAATAAAAATTAAAAATTAAAAACCTAATTAAAATACTAATCAAATTAACAGATAATAACAATTCACTCCCTGGCAGCGGCGCCAAAAACTTGATGTGCGGTGCGTGGTATTGCTCTAATTTTATATCCACGATATGTCGTTGTGGTTTTAGCAGTATTCAAGTTTTAAATTTATATTTAGCCGACTTATCAATAACACACACTTTAACGAGCAGTGTACCCGGTCAATATGAATATAATGGTAAGTAGAGTGTCGATCACTAAGAGTGGAACGTATTATCTAGTTATCCTAATCAGTATTTTAATATCTTAAGTTAGCTATACAACCTAATCTAACGCAAGGGGTTTCAGCCTGAGAGACTGGCACGGTTTGGTTGTGATTAATTATAAACTAAACTAATAAGCACGAATCAACGAGTAGCACACACGTACACAGATAAATACTTGAGACAATAAGAAGACCTGTCCTGATAGTTAAGTAGTTTGTCACTTGTTTTATTGCTAGTTTTATATGAAGTGTATAGTTCGATGCAACGCACCGAGATTAAGTCCTTTCTCGTTGGTTCTAATCTTATCGGCGAGTAAACCCTTAATGATTACTTATGACTATCCTATTTATCTTTCTTCCTACTTTTCTACAGACGATAGAATGCATAGGCGATCTAATAAACAGGCGAGGAAGGGGCATGGCGACCCAAGCAATGCTCAGCTAGACACAGAGGTTATCAATGCACTAATAAAAGTCACCAAAGACATCAACATATAAACTTTAATTAATGGGAAAGCAATTTTAAGGGGAGTTGAAGTGAATGATAACATAACACAAGCCCATCAATCCTGACCAATTAAAGTGTACTAATACAATAAAACAAAACTACTTAATGAATTAAATACATGCAGGACCTTCTTACAACTCTTGTATCTTCGTTCAAGGTGTGTCTTGTGCTGCTACTTCGACTGAATTCGGCCTAGGGCTTCTGTCCTTCGTATATCGTACGTACCCAAAAGTCTTAAGTCCTCCGAAATTCGTCTGGCCTTGGGGTATTTATAGTTTCCGTCTGAGGGTAAGATGCGGCGCATAGGATAAGTAGATGCGGCGCATTGACTTAACTTCGCGTGGGGTCCAAGATTAATATATTCAGGAATATTCGTACACTGCCAGAAGATGCGGCGTAACTCCATTCTTAGATGCGGCGCATGTCCTTGCTGTCTTGGATCGTATCTTGTGAAATCTTGATAGTGATGCGCCGTATGTAATAAGTAAGATGCGGCGTATCTAGAGCAGAATGATCTTGATCTTGTACATTTCAGTAGACTCTTAACTTCTTGCTAGTTTTGCTCCATAATTAGTCCAAAATAGCCAAGTTTCACATAATACTTGTTTTTACCTGAGAATTACAAAAGTAAACATTAACGTATCAATTCTCACAGATAATATAATAAAACAAGTCAAATAAATAGGATAAATGATGGTAATAAAATGTACTTATTTGAGTTCATCAATGAACAACAGATCGAATGCCCAAGTCTAGCAATTAGACACACACAGACCTGAAGCAACCGATAAAAACCTTGGTTTTTGATTTAGGGTTACGGTAAAGTAATTGGATTCGATCTAACGAAATAAAAAATGGTTTGGGGTAGGGTAAGTAATTATCTTTTCGATTTACGGTTACTCTAATTTAGGGTTAGGGTTTGTTGTATTGGTTTTGTTTGTTGGTTTATCTGATTATTTAATTGTTAGTTTAATTGTTCGAGGATTATTTAATTGTTTTTTGGTTTATCTGATTATTTAATTGTTTGTGTTTGTTTAATTAGGGTTTATGTATCTGTATGTCATGTTTTTTATTGTTAGCTTTTTCTTAATTATAACCTGAAGATTGTATTTAAAGTTGTGTTTTCAATGCTAGTGATTTGAGTAAAATGTTACATAGTTAGATGGCTGTTTTAGGAGTTGTATATTGTGGTTGTTACATAGTTAGATGGCTTCTATAATGTGCCTAAGTGTGACAGATGATGACATTTTTGGGAGTTGTTTATTGTGGTTGTTGTTGTTAATCTTCCTAACTGTGCCAAATGTGTTATTGGAAAATCAAACTTTACACAATTTTACAAAACAATTTTCAAGTGCGAGCGTTGGAAACCTTTGTTTTTGTCTTTGCGATTGATCTAAGTGTTGTATTACCATGGTGGTAATCGGCTATTCTATGGGAAACAATTAGGGTAAACGGATCAAGGGTGATTTCGGGCGACCTTGAAACATAGATGGTCGATTTACTTAACCCTGTAGAGTTGGGCTCAGATATCGGGCCTCAGATTATTCATCCTGCTTGTGATTAAGACACGGCGGAGGTAGTCTGTACTCCCGATCAGGTTCGAACTACACGGGCAACTGTTTTGACAGCTTGTGATCTTGCGAAGACTTAGTGCATGACGGTACATACAATCTTGTAAATTCTTTTGCAAAATTTTGTGAAGTTTAATTTTGCACTATCAGTTAGTGTACGGATATGATAAAGTATTTGGAAAGTTTAGTTTACATTGAATTTAGTTTAAAGTTGTTATTTCCGGTCTTAAGGCTCACGCTGTCATATATAATGATGTATGTGGTCCATTAGGTACCTAGCTCGAAAACCTAGTGGGAGCCTTTTGATTCTCCAATTGGGGAAGACTCCTTCCTTGTAATGAGGATTGAGAACTCGGTTTCATTTTACATGTTATTGCTTTTAGACATATGATATGTGTGCCAACCTGTCCCTTAGTCATACTTCCTTATACACTTGTTACTTAATATGTACAAGCTTAATTGTTACATACTTGTGGTTTATTTATTGTGTGCCAACCTGTCCCTCAGTCTGCCTTCTCTTATTATTTTACTAAGTTGGCTTTATTTATTGTTTTTTTGTTTATCTGATTATTTAATTGTTTGTGTTTCTTTAATTATAGTTTTTTAGTGTTAGGGTTTATGTATCTGTATTTCATATTTTTTATTGTTACATACTTGTGGTTGTGATCATGATAACCATATTTTGAACTTGCTTCTTTTTCACCAAAGGAATTTTGAGCAGCTAAGTTATGATAAACCTATAATGGGTTGCTAGCCTGTATGGAATGAGTTGAAATTTAGTTTTGTTACTCTTCATGGCGTTTTGCCTCTAGTGCTTGATCTTCCATCTGCTTTTTTACAGTGGCAACCAAAGATTTTCCTATTTCTTCCGCTCTTTTCTCTATTTCTAGTTCACGGCGTTTTGCCTCTAGTGCTTTTTCTTCCATCTGCTTTTGTACAATGGCAACCAAAGAGAATAATCTATGGTTGCCATTGTACAAAAGCAGATGGAATAAAAAGCACTAGAGGCAAAACGCCGTGAACTAGAAATAGAGAAAAGAGAAGAAGAAATATGATTGCACTTGAGGCAAAACACCAAAGTTGGTAGATTTCTTCTTGTCAATCATGTTCCATTGTGGCTGGCTTTCGTTGGCGACACATGAATATATATTTCTATCAAGAGATATAATCATTGATCCCAATGGAACATGATTGGCCTGAATATGTTGAGCATCTTTGTCTATAGTCGTAGTAGAATGGGTTGGAAACTTGAAATATATTAGCCATTAAACAAAACTTCATTCAGACAAGCTAAAATATCTCTAGTTTGGTGCCTCTTTCAAGCAGAGTTAGGTAATTGCTAGTGTGTTCGGCTATATATAAGTGGTTACGATCTTAAGTTAATTAGTGATTGTTAGTTTCTAGTCTCTCTTAATAAGGTTTATCTTGCATTTTGATATTCGAAGGATATATATCTTTGTCTATGGAAATACTTGTGTGTGAATGAGTGATAAACAGAGATGCAGCTAAACCATTTTGTTCTCTGTCATTACAGATTTTTGTTCTTGAAACCATTTTGTTCCATCTAACTGAACGCTTGTTTACATTACAGATTTTTGTTCTTGAAACCATTTTGTTCCATCTAACTGAACGCTTGTTTACATTACAGATTTTTGTTTTTGAAACATTTCCTCAGTCCAAGCTATGCTAGTGATTTGAATAAACTATTACATAGTTAGATGTCAATTTTGGGAAATCAAACTTCACACAATTTTACAAAACAATTTTCAAGTGCGAGTGTTGGAAACCTTTTGCTTTTGTCTTTGCAATCGATCCAAGTGTTGTATCATTCTGGTGGTAATCGGCTATTCTATGGGAATCTTTGGGGGGGAACGGATCAGCGTGTAGATCCAGGAATCCTTGAACCATAGACGGTCGGTTTACTTAACCTTGTAGAGTTGGGCTTATATATCGGGCCTCAGATTATTCATCCTGCTTGTGATTAAGCCACGACGGAGGTAGTATGTACTCCCGATCAGGTTTGAACTACACGAGCAACTGTTTTGACAGCTTGTGATCTTGCGAAGACTTAGTGCATGGCGGTACACAGAATCTTGTAAATTCTTTTACAAAATTTTGTGAAGTTTAATTTTCCACTAACAGTTAGTGTACGGATATGATAAAGTATTTGGAAAGTTTAGTTTACCTTGAATTTAGTTTAAAGTTGCTATTTCCGATCTTAAGGCTCACGCTGTCATATATTATGATGTATGTGGTCCATTAGGTACCTAGCTCGAAAACCTAGTGGGAGCCTTTTGATTCTCCAATTGGGGAAGACTCCTTCCTTGTAATGAGGATTGAGAACTCGGTTTCATATTACGTGTTATTGCTTTAAGACATATGATATGTGGGACAACCTGTCCCTTAGTGATACTTAGTTATACACGTTACTTAATACGTACAAGCTTAAATTGTTTCTTATTAAACTTGTTACTTGTAAATAGTCAGTTTTACTTGTAATACTGACTGTCCACATGTTTTCTGGTCATAAGGATCCACCAAATGCATTAAACAGTTTGTTAAACTACATTAAAACCGTTTTTATTCATGCATTGTTAATTAACATTAAAACCGCTTTCATTCATGCATGATGCTCTCTCTAGCGTCGTAGAATATACATAATTAATATGTATATTCGCCATATATAAGTGAGCAATATCAAAGATAGAACTGGAATTAAGAAAGTCTGATTGCGCAACCTCAATTATTAGGGCAGATCTATCTAACATTGTAGATGGGTTCTATTGCTTAATTTGGAACCCGTCTTATACTGGTTGTGTGTTTGATCTTGATAATCAGTTTTGGCACTTTGAAGAATGTACCTTCATTAAGAATTTTGTCCGTACAATCAAAATACATTCTTGAAAGTGCCAAAGCTTGTTATCAAGATCAAAGACACAACCGGTATAAGACGGTGTCCAAAAAACAAAGCAATGGAACCCATTAATGACGTTAGATAGATCTGCCCTTATAATTGAGACGTTTTGATTGCGATAATGATATAGTGTGTATGGTTCATGACAATCCACACTCCTTCATTATCGCCGTCAAGACGAGTCCTGTTACTCAGACTCTATTCTAGACTCAACATTTGCATATTTTAACTGATTAACTATTTTTTTAACTCTTTTAGGTAGTTGGTCTTCCTTTTCTTATTATTTATTTTTTTTTTTAAAGAAATATGAAGCCAAAGTCATCGTTAGGATTTTATTTAGGACTACCTGTTTTGGAGGATGGTTGGATATTTTATTTTTTGACCATGAACCACATATGTTAGATTATATACTACAAAAACAGGGTTATGTAGATGATGCACACTTTGACATGCCCCTCATATATACTGTGGATGGTCGTAGTCTACATTTTGGTCGTCCCGAGTTTTCTCTAATAACAGGCCTTCGTTTTGGAAAATGGGTTAGCTCTGACTTGTATAGAAAAGGGGATATAACAGAAACAAGTAGCATTTTATTACATAGATGCATATTACATTATATAGATAGATTCATACATACATGCATGCTTCATTCCTAACAAAAAACAGTGGTGGGAATACTTCAAGTAAGAGCACTTTTCCCTTTCCTCGTGGCTGTCATCTTTGCATAAGTCTCCTTGGTTGGAAGGCCTAGGACTTGAATCCTTTTGCCAGTCTCCTTCTTTGGAAGCCCTAGGACTTGAATCCTTTTGCCACCCATTGAAAGACCTTGAGTGGCGAGGTTGAAACCTTTTTGCAACACTTAGCAGTTGTACACTTTTTTGAGACAGCGTATGATGTTGAATACCAAGTAGGAAAATAGCTAGACCATGGTGACGAAATTTCATCAGAAAAGGTTGAATCATTTGAAGAGATTTTAATGATTTCTGCCTTTGAACTCATTTTTCAGAATTTTGTAAAGACTTTAGATTTTTACTATAAGTCATTTGTGTATTAATGGATGTACTCATGTGAATTTAAAGCAAATACCTACCCATGTATTAAAGTAAAACTTAATGCCATTAATTGATAGGTTGGTGTAGCAGGTTGTTGTTGGAGCAACATTATGGTTAAAAAAAACAAATATTTGATACCACCAATTGTGCACACATTTAATAGTCACAATTAACCAGAAAATTGATAGGGAGGATCGTTAACTTTCTGCTTTCTCATATTTTCACAGACATACGAGTGGTTATATTACCCGAGATGAATTGGAACACACCTCCAAAGAGAGATTGAGACCACAGTGAAGATGACTGATGGTTTGAAATGCAACAAATAGAGATTCTGCTGTATTATCAGTTTTGTTTAGCAACTTCACACCTTATATTTGGTATTAAGTGGATCTCAGATGCTTAAACCTTAATACTCTTCGTTTCATTTTTTACTCTTCAACATTGTTGCATTTATGAAAATGCTGAAAATATAGATCATTAGAGTTCAGTATACTTTGCTTTTATGGAACATGTCATTGCACAAAATTATAGTTACGAACACTGTTGCACTTAATCATAAAGGCTGGTGACCATTTGCACCCCTATTATTCTGTTTTAGTAGACTCTTGGTAATATCTAATCTTGTTCTCTTTCTAAATGAGCCACAACCACTGAAATTTTAACAAATTGGCAAATGCTAATAGCATACTAATTCACGAGTTTCATATTTACAATCACAATGTTTGCCAAACAATTTATATTGTATACAATTCATGAGTTTCATAAGTGTACTAAGGTTATGTTGGGTTTAGAGATGGTGCTGCTCAGAATAGATACAACTGCTCATGGTGTATAAAGGAAAATACTCCAAGGGTCATACTACTGCTAGTGTATTCTATACTACTGCTAATGTTAGAGATGTTGCTGCTGCAAGAATACTACTGCTGGACTAAAAGTTACTGCTTTTAGAGTAATTGATACTACTGCTTATGAGATAACCATATATACATCTAATTATCCAACCTAAATACTAAACATACTAAAAACATAAAAACACCATCATCCTAAACTGCTTCACTCCATTTCACCCCAACTTGTTAGAACCAGAGCTCTCTTCCCTGCTTCCTATCAATTTCTTCCTTTCCTCGAGTTGTTTAAACAAAATTTCAAGATCGCGAATCCTCTTTTCTAGATCATAAGGGTCTTGAAACCCATCTTGCTGCTCCCCCTCGTTTTGAGGCAGCACCACATTTTGCTGCTCCACCACATTTTGCTTCTGATCCTCTTCATTTTGCTGCACCACCTCACTTTGAGCCACCCCCTCATCTTCACCTTCCTCCTCCTCTTCATCTTCATCATCCTCTTCATCTTCTTCCTCCTCCTCCACCTCATTCACTCCCCAAACCTCATCCCAGTAAAAGTCTTGCGCATGCAGCCAGTTCAAAATTTGACCCCTCATCCACGTATCTACCTGCCTATACGACCCATATTCTGCAATGGGTTCATACCCGAAAGCATTAAACACTACGTCAAACAGCAAATTGTTGTTTAACACCCACTCGTACTCTTCAGCATCATTTTGAAAGTTACCATTATTTGCTGCCATTGTTGAAGTTTTCTTTGAATTGAAAGGGATATATGTGTTTGTGTGTGTTATTTGGTATACAATCGATAGGTATAAATAGGCTGGAGAGGTAGATGAATGGTTCCCAAGACTTTAGGCGGGAAAAGGGACCAAAGGCGCGCGCCAAAAGTAAAGTGTGAATTGAAGTTGTACGAAAAAGTCTCCAATTTCCTTTTACCAAGTATTGACTTTTCATGTACAATGAGTTGATGCAACAACTAGTTGTATCTCATGCTTTGTGAATAATAAACTTGCAAACTCAATATTTCCAACTAGTTGTTTGTGATGTTTGGGATGATTTGGGATCGGTTTCATTATTATTGACCCGAGGGAATAAATGTTTGACCGTGACTCGAAAGGAAATAGTAACTCATTTGTTGCGGCTTGATATTGACTCGACTTGGACAAAAATAAAAGAAAGAAATAAAAACAATTGTTAAATTAAAAGTTGTAGAGATATTTGTTATTAAATTTGTTTAATAACGAAGTAAGGAAATTAGAAGTGTACGTGAGACCATGGTTGTCCGGATCCCGATCCTGATCTTAGGATCTTATGATTTTACGATACTGTAAAGCAAAAATGATCCGGATCTTACAAAGGATCTTTAAAAGCTTAAGATGAGTCGATTGGTAATCTTAGGTATTTTCCCATAATCCCATTTATTAGTACAAGGTATACTCGTTTTATGATTTAAAACAAGTTTGGACTTACGACAAAATTAATCTTTGGAAATAACAAAATTTCGCCATGACCCTTTCATTTATCGAACGTTTCCAAGTCAAAAGGCTTTACTGAAAATCATAATATTCCGCATAGTGTTTAATAGTTTACCAGTCAAGTCAGTTTCTATACTTGTTATTTTAGATTCACATCTAAGATAACTAACTAGATGAATTGCTCAACTGGGATCAATAGGTTAGAATGGCTAGTTAGATCTGGCTACTGAGACTATTTCTTTCACAGAGGTTTAGTAGAAAAATCTGTACTAATCTAATAACAAATCTAACACTTTAGACAACATTCATACACGGATACAAGTCTGGAATAGCAAGTAGTGCATCTAGAAAACATAAAAATGATTACATGCTAAAATAAAGTCAGTTTACAAGCATTTTAAAGATAATATTCAAATAAAGTCAGTTTACAAGCATTTTAAAGATAATATTCGTATCTATTCTAAACTTATCTAAACATGCTATACATAGTTATCACATAAGCAGTAGAAACTATCTCTAGCAGTAGTATCTTCTATGTCTAGCAGTAGTATCCACTTGGAGTATTTATTTCACCTTCTCAACATCTCCAGCAGTAGTATGAAATACACTAATAGTAGTATCATTGTTACCAGCAGTAGTATGACACTTTGTGAATTTTCCATTTAACACCATGAGCAGTTGTATATATTCTGAGCAGCAGCATCTCAAAACCCAACAATCCTCCCCTAAACTTAAAAGATATCTTCCGGTGGAGTGTGATAAACTTCATTTAAGACTGTTTTGACTTGATTTGCTTCATTCCTCGTCTTCGCTTGCCGAATCATCAGGTGGTTCATGGTAGGTGGGTGATTCAGGAAAGAGATATGATGTTAAATGAGATTGATTAATGGGTTCCATAAATCTATAGAAAAGCGTATATTGATCATCCTGAAGATGAGGGTGAAAATTCATGAAGTGAAGATAGAATCGAGTTAGAAGCATCCCATAGGGTATAAGTTTGTTTCTTTTATCCTTGAGATGTATGAGACGTTTGGCAAAAAAGTACGCGAGATTATATGGTTGTTTAGTTAGAATGCAGTAGAGCATGTGGGCACAACATGCAGGTAAATAGTAACGATTTTTTGCTAGACTTAGGACATTCTCTCGTAAGATAAGTGCCATGGGTCGTAGGAAATATCGAAGTTCAAGCATAAGTATTCTGTTGGGGTGTCGTGTTGAATCACAGAGAAGACTGGTCAATTCTCCTGGGGAAGGAATGTATGTAGGATATGGACCATGTTCTTCTTGTTTAAGAGAATCGAGAGCAAATTTTTCGGTATAGGCATATTGGCCATGATTTGGAATTCTAAGGATTCGAGCAAATTGTTCTAGGGGAAAGAGAAATTTATAGTTTTGTATGCAAAACCAAAGGGAAGGGGATTGATCCTCGGTACGTGAGATACTAATATCACGGACGAATTCTAGTACAAAACGTGGACAAATTAGTTCGTCAATGGTGAGAAGTGATTCAAAACCTATGGCTCGAAAGGATCTCCTAACTTCTTCATAAAGGGTTAAGTTGGGGTTGACAAACCTTCCTTCGTGAATATATCGTGACTCAACATTTTGGAAGCTAGAAATGACTTCTAGGGGTGTGTAAGGTTCAGTTGAAATGTTCGGAATTTAGAGATTGGTTAGATGATGATCAAAGTCATATGTATGTGGCATTATTGAAACCTATACAAGATTAAACAAAATGATTTTTTGTAGAAGAGTAGTGTTAGTTGTTTGGTTAACTTTATCAACTCCTAATCAAATGGGTTATTATGAGGAAGGTTTTATTTTAGGGCCCCTTTATTTTATTAACAATTATGTCAAAACAATCGTTTGATTAACTTAGACTAATGAACTCCTTTTAGTTAGAAATCATTTGAATTGATTGGTTATACCCATTTGAATTAGTTTTTGATAATCTATCCCTAGGATTAATTTAGAATCAAAAAGATTAAAAGGAGATAATATAATTACTTACATTTATGATTAGAAGACTGTTTTTGAGGAAAAAGAACCCTAATTATGAGAGGGTTTTGTTTTAGATCGTTCTTGATGTAGTGGCAGGGAAAGATTGTTGTTTGTTTTTTATTTCAAACATTTTAGCGACTTAATAAACAATTTAAGCGACTATATTTTCTTTAAGCGACATTTTTTTTAAACACCCTCCCATTAACCCACACACACTCAAATTCCACAAAAACACATATACTCAGTGGCACAACCTCTTCACTTACCTTTACACCTACTGTAAATCAAACCCAAAATTAAAATCAAAATTAAAGTATCGCAAACATTACACGCATCTTCTCGGATTCTTCTATACTCGAGCTCCTAACTTTAATAATGTTTCGTATTAGGGTATGTATACTCTTATTTTAACTCTTATACTTTTATTTTTATTCCAATAATCATGCCTTTTGCAATCGAGTTGCTTGATGTTTGTGTTGTTTCTTGTTCTTTATTACTGTATTTTACATCAACTATATTTGGTTATTTTTTCAAGTATGAAGTCTCTTTGTCTGGCCCAAAAAATATGATCATTTATGTCTATTGGAGTACTTTGCAATATAGCACTGTTTAATGATATGAATGTTACCTTAAACTGTCAAAAAAAGATAAAAATATGAGCATTTATAACACAACCTGCTTGAATAGATGGTTGTTATTCATTTACAGCACACCTTGTTTCCATATAGCACGGTTTAAAGTGTAAAAAAAAATGGTAAAAATATTAGCATTTATGTCTATTGGAGTGCTTTGTCACCAGAATATGAGCATTTATAGCACAACCTGTTTCACTATAATAGCTTTTAGAGTAGTTTTTGTTTTTGTTCTTGTAGGAATATGAAGCCAAAACCATCATCAGAAGTAAACCAAATTACTTTTCTTTAATGAAATCCAAATTGGATCAGAAATGACGGAAGTTGTTTCGGGCTACTTGTTTTGGTAAATGGTTGGACCTTTCTTATTTTGACCACGAACCACATATGATATATTATATCTTACAGAAACAATGTTGTCCGAGTAATGCTCATTATGATATGCCCATTGTATATTATGTTGAAGAACGTCCTCTACATTTCGGCCGACCTGAATTTTGTCTTATCACTGGTTTTTGTTTTGGAAAAGTAAGTTTTAGCTCATGATGAAGCGAAAAGTGTACCGCTTTTAAAGGGTCATTTAAGCCCTAAATCGTATTTATTTGATCAAATATTGCCTAAATCGTTCCTTTTGTCATTTTAGGTACTTTTGAGGAGAAATCTGGAAAAGGAGGCATTTTGGACGTTTTTGGAGCATAAAAGTGAAGAAAACGACAAAGTCTCAAAATTGTGCTGGAAATTACCTTTGACGGCGTCAGGATTTGTTCTGGACGGCGTCATGGCTTGGCAAAAGTGGTGGATGTGAAAATTACTCATGATAAGCCAGAGAAATTTGCATGGAATTCTGACGGCGTCACGCTTTAATGTGATCAAGGTCGTCACGGCTTAATTTAAAGAGGGACGGCGTCACCCCTAAGTCTGACGGCGTCAAGCCTTGATAAGCCAGAACGGATTTTGGAGAGCTAAAGAGGGACGGCGTCAAGAAGGCCATCCGGGAACCCTAAAAGCGGCGAGGTGACGGCGTCACACTCCATAACGTGACGCCGTCAGATCTGAAAGTCTATATATAGTTTTGTAATTTTTTGTCATTAGTGTGGAACTTATTGGGGAACTTTGTGTGTGAAAACCCTAAGACGATTTTAGCAGCTTTTTTAAGGCTTTTTGCCTTGAGATCTTCCATGTTACATTGAAGATAAGTTATCAATTAATCATTCAATATGTCTATGTGTTGTTTGATTCTATCTTGTTCTTGTCTTTTGTTTAACATGTTAGGCTAGATTTATCTTGTGTTTGCTTAGATCTAATGAAACCTAGCTATTGATTATTGGTTATTAGTGTGTTATTAGTTGTATTGGATGATTGTTTATCTATGTTAGGCTTAAGAAAACTGGCTAACTTCCTATTCGGTAACTTGCTTGAACGTCTTAAGAAACATGAACCAATGCGTACTAAAGGTTTTTATGGTTGTATTTAATGCACACATAAAAATATAAAAACATAAAAAGAATCTTCTCTCACCCTTAGACCTATTAGAGTAGTTTTTCATACCTAACGAACACTATTCCCTGTGGAGAACGATCAATCCCCCGTACTTACCACTACACTATACTACATCGGTCAGGTACACTGCCTGGTGGGGTTGTAAGCCTCTTGAGATCCCTCGAGAGGTAAAACCTGTTGTAAGGTTGCAAAACCACGCATCAAGTTTTTGGCGCCGCTGCCGGGGAATAGTTATTGTTTAGGTTGAATTTTTTATTTTATAGGTCTACTCACTAGATTCCTTTCTAGTGAGATTTTTATTTTATTTTTCTAGGTTTTCTTTAGTCTATCTATTTTCTTCGTTTCTTTGTTCGTAACCATTACCATTCGACATCATGGAAGATGGTAATATCCTTGATCCCAACAACCCACCACCACCTCCTAGAGCCCGTACTTTAGGAGAGTACTCCCGTCCTAGCCACCATGGCTATCGAAACACCATTGAGCTCACTCAAGGAGCCAATGTCACTCCCTTGCGATCCGACACCATCCGGTTGGTGCAAAGCGGATGCGCATTCCATGGACTTCGTTCTGAAGATCCTAATCAACATCTCAAGGACTTTCTCAAAATCGTTGATTCTATAGACCTTGATGTTGCCACTCGAGAGACGACCCGACTGCGTCTCTTTCAATTCTCTCTGCGGGACCAAGCTAGTCAATGGCTAGAGCGTCAACCCGCAGGATCCATCACCTCTTGGGATGATCTCACCACTCGTTTCCTTGCTCAGTTTTTCCCACCAGGAAGAACTACCAAGCTAAGGAATGATATCTTGATGTTCCAACAACGTCAAGGCGAAACCCTCTACGAGGCATGGACTCGATTCAAGGACTTACTCCAAAAAGTCCCTCACCATGGCTTAGAACTTTGGCTCCAAGTCCAAATCTTCTATGACCATGTCAATCTCTCCACGAGGCAAACCATTGACCAAGCGGCTGGTGGTAAGCTACGTGATCTAAGTGCGGAACAATCATGGGCTCTCCTAGAGGATCTTGCTCTTTATGACAACGAAAGTTGGAGTGATCCCCGTGATTCGAATAAAACGGTTAAGGCAATATCTTTGCCTTCGAACAATTCAAGCACTTCCGACCGTAGGATCATAGAACTTGAAGACCAAGTCAAGTTTCTCATGAAATCCTACGAGGCTCCTAAACCTTCAAGCCAAGTGAACAAAATCACTTCTTCATGTGAATTATGTAGTGGTCCCCACGACACTCGTGATTGCATGGAACTCCCCGAACAAGCTTTTGCGGACTACGCATCCTCGCGTACCGACGGAGTGGGAGACAAGTGGTACACTTTCAAACCCGAGCCAAACCCCTACGGTGATACATACAACCCCTCATGGAAAAATCACCAGAACCTTAGGTGGAAACAAAACCAAAACACACAACAAACCAATTCCTCCAACCCACCTAATCGTTTCCAATCAAGCGGTTCCAACTCGAACCGTACTTTCAATAACAATCCTTCCAACAATTATGGTAGTACCAATAACTTTGAAGGATTGATGTCCCAATTTATGGCATCTCAAGAAGCGCGTATAGCTAAGTTTGAATCCGAATTCAATCAACAACAAATGGAGATGACCAATAAAATTGACAACTTATTGAAAGCTCTCAATAACCAAGTGTTATCACCTCCACATAAGGACGCTAGGAACACAAATAGCGGACCCCAAGTAAAAGACCCCTCTTCATCCAAACAAGTCCACTTCGTCAACATTGTCACTATCAAACCAATTGATAGGAATGAGGATAATAGTGAACCTGAGGATGAGGTTAAGAAAGTCGAGGTTGATAAGGAAGTTAGGACAAGTGAGATTGAAGAAGTAGATGATGATGAGGACTACTTCAATAGGCTACCCACTAAGGAAGAGCGCGCATATCATACAAACTTATTCGATGACCCCGAGACACCATACTTCCTAGGTAGACCAATCATAGAAATAGGCGACCCTTCTAATCTCAACATACCATGCAACATCGGACATTTGCATGTTTGGAAAGCCTACATCGACCTTAGATCACCCATAAACATCATGACTAGAGCCCACTACAACTTGATAATGAAAAATCAACTTGGGTATAGGATGTTCCCTGACAAAGGGTGGATGAGTAACTTCACGGGAAGAGTTAAGGGATTACCGGTTTATGTAGGAAACTTCACCTATGTCACCGACTTTGTAATTGTAGAAGATATCCGCCCAATAGTCGATGCATCCTTAACTCAAGTGGTTTTTGGAAAACCATTTGTTGAGGTCTCTAGAATGACTTATGAACCTTCCTTAGGGATAGTTAGATTTAAGGATGAGACCGATGAGGTAAACTACCAAATGCCATATAAGATAGAACAATTCCAACACTTGTCAAATGTTGAGAAGGAGCTTAAGCAAGCAGTCTACTATAGGAATGATAGAGATAGAAGTAAAGGAGTAGACTATGTTATGGGAAGGATATTCGGTTTCTACAAAGATTGTTTGAAATTAGGGCCGGAATTTAGAACCGGACATGAGGATGACCTAGAAACCGTGACCAATGATGGAGTCACGTAATGTACGTGACTTTGAGTCTAGCTATAAGACTCGTTAATAAAGAAAAGCGCTTCTTGGGAGGCAACCCAAGTTTTATTTGCTTTGTGTGTTTATTTGTTTGTTTGTTTGTTTTTATTTATTTCCGTATGTGTGTTTAATTTTTATTCTTATTGATTCATGTTCAAAACTAATTTGTGAAAATGCTTTATTTTGTTTTTAACTTCGTCTTAACTACATATAAAGGTATTTTGCAAAAGTTAAGTGTAAGGGAAATCTAAATCGGTTTATTAGAACACAAATGAACATGAATCGTAATAATATTAAATGAACATACATATTAGTTTTTGTTTGAATCAAATGCTTGTATCGAGTCATAATGATGTTTTTCAGGAATTCCAGGAAGTAAGGTATAGGTCTTTCCAAAAATTTTCCGGAAACGTAACATGAGAATTCTGTCAGATTGTTTCTGACGGCGTCAGGAGTTACAACCTGACGGCGTCAGGTTTAATTTTCTGAAAATTTTTGAAAGTTTTGTTTTCATAAAAAGTTTTTATTAAATCTATAACTTATAATCTCCAGGAATCTGCAAAATTATCATTCCACAAGCATTATATCCTTATATATAGAGTTTATCCCGCCGATGTTATGCAGGTTTTCGTGTTTGTTTTCTCAGGTTTAACAGGTTATTTTGGACAAGGAAATGTTTGTTGAATCAAGCTTTTGGCGATGCATTAGTCATGGAGCTTCAACATTACCTTGGAAGAAGATCTAACCGTGTTACTTCATTATCCACCGAGCGAATCAGGGGAGTATTTGATTTCATTCTTTTACTTTATGCTTTTACATCTTGTTATTTGAACATTGGGGACAATGTTCATCTTAAGTGTAAGGGGGGTAAAAGTACGATTAGAGAATGCTATTACGCTTGATTTTTGTTTGTTTAATAGTAGATGTGTAATAAAACTGAGAGAAATACCTGTTAGGGCAATTTTAGTGCCAAATTTAAAATTTTTTACAACATATAGGAGTGAAACTTTGATCTTAATGAGCGTCTCATGGATAGGAGTTATATGACTAGCACAAAAACCGTACCACTAAAAAATTTTCCACCCCCAAATATGTGAGGTTCGCCCCTAGAATTGGTAGGAAAAGCATTTATGCTATGATGTGTGTACCGGTAGCACTTAGATTCTAGAACTTGCGTTAGGACCATTCCGAGGCCACAAGTGAGACTACATTCGTGTAGTTAGATTTACTACATGATAAGAGGCATTAGGATTAACCCATTGTTTTACACCTGTGTTTTTGTTATAATTACGTTGGCTACATTGGTCAAGTAATTCTCCCACACCCTTTGCGTTGTACTCATTTTTAGTACACGATACCCCTAGTACACCCCTCAGAGCCTATCTTTTCGTTTCGACCTTTAAGCATTTTACTTAAAGGAAGAATTTGTTACACCCCACTAAAATGTACACCCAAATCGCCTTAGCCTACCTTGTATGCACTCATTTTTAGTGCATTATTGTGACAACATTTGTTTAAACCCAAGTTAATTATCTAATTGATTACATGGTTGCTAAGTCGAGTCATATCCTTGTACATATTGTTTTGGGACGATTGGGACTCATGGGTAAAGTACTAGTGTAATGGAGTAATGGGGAAGAACATCATTTATTACCCCCATATGTGCTAAATATTTTAAAAGTACTCCAAGTGTTTTAATTATCTTAATTCGAGTCATTAGAATAGTTATTTGTAAAGTTATGTAAAAGTTCAAGTGTAAGGGGAATGCAACGCCCCTATGATGTATTATTTTGGATGGTAGGGCAAGAGTGTATGAAAAAAAAAAATGAGAAAAAGAAAAGTAGAAAAAACATACGGACTACCATCCCGTTTCATTTTATGTTTATTTTATGTTTTTGTTATTTTGTTTTTAGCTTAAGATTGAGTCGAGTCTTGGCTTAGCAACATTGTATAGTACATGTAATTGATCAAGATCTTTAACTCGCCACCAGTAAAATATCCTTTATCCAACAAAACCGTGTTTTCCTTTTCCCTACACCTAACGTTATAACCCATTTAAAAGCCCTCTTTGATAGTTTATCTTAGGTGCTTACGCCTAGTGGAGGAGGTTTTCGATCCTTTCCCAAGCCTATGGTAATCTATTTGCTATGACAGGTAGTGAGAGATATTATCCGTTTTCATTTATGAGATTTATTTTGATGACACTTGAGAGATGTGAGTATCTAAACACTACTTGTGAGGTGCTAGTTTGTAATCTCCGTGCTTAGTATGATTAAAGTGGAACGACTATTTGTTGCAATTACTTTTATGTTAGCATTAAATGACCCCTAACTTGTATTTTGATTAGAATAAAAGCACATTTGCTTGAGGACAAGCAAATCTCAAGTGTAAGGGTATTTGATGAAGCGAAAAGTGTACCGCTTTTAAGGGGTCATTTAAGCCCTAAATCGTATTTATTTGATCAAATATTGCCCTAAATCGTTCCTTTTGTCATTTTAGGTACTTTTGAGGAGAAATCTGGAAAAGGAGGCATTTTGGACGTTTTTGGAGCATAAAAGTGAAGAAAACGACAAAGTCTCAAAATTGTGCTGGAAATTACCTTTGACGGCGCCAGGATTTGTTCTGGACGGCGTCATGGCTTGGCAAAAGTGGTGGATGTGAAAATTACTCATGATAAGCCAGAGAAATTTGCATGGAATTCTGACGGCGTCACGCTTTAATGTGATCAATGTCGTCACGGCTTAATTTAAAGAGGGACGGCGTCACCCCTAAGTCTGACGGCGTCAAGCCTTGATAAGCCAGAACGGATTTTGGAGAGCTAAAGAGGGACGGCGTCAAGAAGGCCATCCGGGAACCCTAAAAGCGGCGAGGTGACGGCGTCACACTCCATAACGTGACGCCGTCAGATCTGAAAGTCTATATATAGTTTTGTAATTTTTTGTCATTAGTGTGGAACTTATTGGGGAACTTTGTGTGTGAAAACCCTAAGACAATTTTAGCAGCTTTTTGAAGGCTTTTTGCCTTGAGATCTTCCATGTTAAATTGAAGATAAGTTATCAATTAATCATTCAATATGTCTATGTGTTGTTTGATTCTATCTTGTTCTTGTCTTTTGTTTAACATGCTAGGCTAGATTTATCTTGTGTTTGCTTAGATCTAATGAAACCTAGCTATTGATTATTGGTTATTGGTGTGTTATTAGTTGTATTGGATGATTGTTCATCTATGTTAGGCTTAAGAAAACTGGCTAACTTCCTATTCGGTAACTTGCTTGAACGTCTTAAGAAACATGAACCAATGCGTACTAAAGGTTTTTATGGTTGTATTTAATGCACAAGCGAATTCTAGTGATCCCATGTTAGGAGCTTCCTAGCCGGCTCGACATAGGAGTGAAGTAGGAGCTTGTAGAGTTGGGGAAGTACGTACGCCACCCCACGATTGGTATAAAGGAATACACCCATCATCCACGCAATTAATACACACTAATCAACCGGTAAAAGATAGTTAGGGAGTAAGGAAATCTAAGTAAACACATTTCTCTCCACATAAGTTTTACCACCTTTTCATTTTCTGTTATTTTATTTTATTTGCATTCGTAGTAACTTGGGTTAGTTGACTAGCAACTAATTCCGCCCACTCTTTCAAACCCGAGATTTTACTTGCTTTCCTAAAAATATAAAAACACAAAAAGAATCTTCTCTCACCCTTAGACCTATTAGAGTAATTTTTCTTACCTAACGAACACTATTCCCTGTGGAGAACGATCAATCCCCCGTACTTACCACTACACTATACTACATCGGTCAGGTACACTGCCTGGTGGGGTTGTAAGCCTCTTGAGATCCCTCGAGAGGTAAAACCTGTTGTAAGGTTGCAAAACCACGCATCAGCTCATATAAGTCGGACACCTCAATTTTAGGAACAGGGTTTTTCCACTCCATGTAGGTAAGAAAGTAACCAATTTAGATATTCTTGGTCTAATTGAAGATGAGCAGGCATTTGGTATTATATTCGACGAAGATGCAGTACGTCTTTGTCTATTGTTAGCATTGGAGGTTATCTTTATGGGCAGATTATTGGCTGAAGAAGTTGATGATACACTTTTCCGATTGATTGAAAACCTTGATGACTGGGATGCTTTTCCATGGGGGGAGCATATTTGGAGACATTTGTATGATCAAATTTTGGACGTGGCGGATAAACACAAGTATAAATTCCTTGAAGGTATTAACAAAGACCGCAAGTTTGTTCCAACATATACGCTTTCAGGCTTTGTTTGGGCTTTCAAGGTTAATATATATATATATATATATATATATATATATATATATATATATATATATATATATATATATATATATATATATATATATATATATATATATTTTAATTATAGACAGTGTATGCTACTTATGTTATGTTTCTTTCACTGAATTTGAAGAATTCGTTCATATTTTATAGATATGGATAATGGAATCTTTTGAAAGAAGCATTATTTGGTAGAATAAAGTGCTAGAAATGATACCAAGAGGAGTATCGTAGTCAAAGAACGCAACATTTAAAAGATCAGATTATAAGTATCTTTTTGGAAAGGTAAAACTCTTCATCAAATTTGTCGTATTAATGGTTGCTGTTATTATAAATTTTATGTTTTTACTCGTGGTCAAAGAACGCAACATTTAAAACATCAGATTATAAGTATTTATTTATTTATTTTTTTGTAAGGAGGCGAATGTTGTTCAAGATCTTAGACCGACATTAGCTGAGAGGAAATCTGATTGGTATATACACTTTATGGATTTTTTCCATCATTACATACCTAGAACTCCCCCAGTGAAAACCACACATCTCGCTGATGAGTATTTCAAGAAGTTGGCCGCAGCACGCAAACGTGGCAAGATAGAACGTAAACATTTACCTATTATATGCAAAAGTGAGAGCAGTATAATAGAGACCAGCATAATTCAGGATGCTGTTATTACAGAGTTGAATGCCCGTTTGTTCAAACTCGAGGGAATTATTCAGGTTCTTGCTCGAGAAAAAAACGGGGTAATATATCTGGTTGACTTGTTTACTTACATTGACATGCCTTTTTTCTTATTGATTTTGTTTTTTAACCACTATTGTTCATTCGCAAGAGAAATTGGTGTTTGATGATGATCTTCGGAATTTCAATGCAGAGTACTGTGACGAGCTTAATCATGATTTTCTTGAGTTGTTCCATTCAAGTATGGATACCAGTGGCTCACAACGTGTAGATGTGGATGACGATGACGATGTTGCAAAGGTAAATTACAGATTTAATGTACATGTAAACTCTTACCGTACCGTAAAATGTTATATCAACTTTAAACTAAGTTAACTTTGACAGGAATTTATTATTCAAGAAGAATTAAGATTGCGACGTGAAGAATTAGAAAAGGTGCGGTTAAAAGAGCAGAAGTTGAGGCAAGAGGAGAAGAGGTTGAGGATGGAAGAGGATAAGATGATAAGGATGGAAGAGAAAAAGAAATTGCTTGATGAAAGGGAAGTCAAGAAATGGGAAGAGGCGCTTAAGAATTCTAATCACTGGAAAAATGCTATGGCGCGCATAGCCCATACAAAGAGGAGTGAAAGTTCTGGTGAAGCTAATGCGTATTATTGGAGTAATGCATATGCGAAAAAGAAAGCACGATGCTTTGGTTACAGAATCCAGATATGACGGAACAACTTCAGAATGTTAAGCCATGGGTTGAGGTATGAAAACTACTTGTTTGATTGTTTAAAATATATCATATTTTTCATTTATGCTCATAAGCGTAATTGTGTCATATACTAGGATCTGAAATGCTGGAACAACGCTGCGAACAAGGTTCATTTGACAGATGAATTTGACCGATATCTTGGTCAAATTGGTCTGCTTAATTGTAAATTCCCATGGTATGAAGATGTGAATGTGGATAAAAGGTTCTGGGAAACTTTAGTTTGCTTAGACCCGACTAGGCAAGGTTGGCTAATGGATGAGGCAAGTACTTATATAACTGTAATTCACCATATACTATTGAATTAATTTCTTTTAACTTTATGAGGTCGTTTATGATTCACAATTTACAGCACATAGAGTTGTGGGTTAATTACATGTGGCATGTGAGACCCGATACGGCTGATTGGGCGATGGTTAGTGGCTACTTTGTTCAGCTTCTACTTCAAAACTCGTTGCCTTTGTGGTATGCTAATGGGGAAAGGCACTCTATTTCATGGTACGATGTTAAGCAGGTAAGTCCTTTGATTTCCATCTTGGTGGCATAATCCGCTTACTTGCTTCATTGGCTCCACTATTTGGTTCACGTAACCCAATACTTTTTTTCTTTTCGCACACCTGCTTTGTAGGTTTTTATGCCTATTAATGAAACGAAAACTCATTGGTTTCTTGCACGTTTTGAGATAGAGACAGGAGTAGTTACATTTTACAATAGCGGTGAAATTTATGTCGAGGAATTGCCAGAATTTTATATCGCAGTGATGGATTGTTTACGGGTTAGGCTATATATCCATATAATTAAGCTTGAAACATTATATTTTTTTAACACTTTTAACATTTTCCCACAGTCTCAACTACCTGAGGTCCTAAGTCAAGCGCTAGTATTTGAGAAGAAAGGCATAAATCCTTCAACTTACAGCATTATGTTTTTTCACGTTGAGAAAGTACCTAAGCAGGGCGGGATATTTGGTGATTGTGGTATTTGGGTTTGTATTTTTTTATACCGCTTGGCTTACGGTAAGTCGTTGGATGTTAAGGATCCTATTCAGGCTGCACTTGCATACCGTGAACAAATGGCTAAGTTTTTTTTAAACATCGGGTTTGTATTTAGTCATGTATCAAGTATGTTGTAGTATCTCAAAACAATTGCTGAGCATATGATCCCTTTAATGGGTTCAACCTTTTGTATGTCTACTCTTGTTCGATGTATCGACTATGTTGTAGTATATTTGATGTCTTTTGTGATATACTCGGACAAAAGCACTTTTCTGTTTTTCTTGTAAATTGCAAATCATTATGAGTAAATTTTTATTGCTGTCTTAATTAGCATACACAAAAGAAATAAGAGACACTCAAACAAATTAACAGGCATAAATTATGTAAAGTTTTATGTGTTAATATCCTCCTAAACACCTAGTTAAAAAGATAAGCAATTAGGCCCACACCAACTAGACCTGTTGTAAGTATTTGTACTACATAACAGCTTCCCATGCATTTTATGTTTAGAACTATCAACTCGTATCATAAAAATAGAAATAACCACTTTGTTTTCTTTGTATTTTCACTTTTCATCAAAGGGATGTCATCTACTGAATCAGAATCAACAACAAGTGATGTTATTGGGTTTCACCAATGGGTGTAAGTTTCTCTATTATTTTTAAAGATCTGTTGTTTGTGTAACAATATATGTTTGTTTTAATTCTTTCCATTGTTACATAGGAACTCTAATAACCCTGGTGAGCTTGTGTTTGAGGTACATTATGGTAGTGTTTTTATGTATCTTCCCTTAAGGTACGCTGGTGGAGAACTTATAGACTTGAAGTTGTGTAGGTCTAGTAGGTTATGTTATTCTGAAATGTGTGACCTTTTGTTGAAAAACATAAAAGAGGATATATGGGCGTGGTTTTATTGTAAACCTGGGTGTAGCTTGGAAGAAGGTTTGACCATTGTCGAAACTGATAATGATGTCAAGAAAATGTATGAATTTGCTGAGATTAATGGGGTCATTGAGGTATTTGTTAGTGCAATTCTGCAAGCACATTTAGTGTCCCACTATCATAAGAACTTGGCCTTTGATGACTTTGACAATGAGGTTACATCTAAAGTCAGAATGCATGAAAAAAGAAAGAAAGATTATGAAAACATGTCGTTGGAAGAAAAATTAGGCTGGGAACAAGCAGAACAAAATTCGCCAGGTATCCTTAGGACACCTTATGTTAAGCCTTTTGTCGAAGCAAGTCTTTTTAGAGGGAGGGGAGAGATGGCATATAATGATGACTTCTGTGATTGTCCGGCTTTTTTAAGGTCTGTTAATAGCTCGTACATGCCAAAGGATTGTGATTGTAGCTGTAGGTCTCCGACTTTTGTAAAGTCTCTTGTTAATGACTTTGACGATGATCCTACAGTTGTAGGGTCTACTCCTTTTAAGGGTAAGAGGGTTTTAAACGACCTTGATGATGATGACACAGTTGGACGATCTACAGTTATACAAAAAGTGCCAAAGGAAATTCGTTTTCAAGATATCAGTTCAAAAGGTAGGAAACTTTTAAATGATTTTGAATTCGTTGGTGATGATGTTCAGCATGTGGGTGATGGAAACTCGGTTGTCGGTGGTACAAATGATAGCACCTGTATTTGAACTTTGTTTCTTTAACTTTCCTATGGTAACAATGTGTCTATGTAGTGCTTGTAATAGTTATGTTACACTTTATCGTATTTTAGGGTTAATTGTTGTCATAGGTTAATTTGCAAAAGCTAACAGTATGCGTTTTCAGAGCTTTTTGCTTATTGATGTACGCTTATTCAAGTTCCTTAATGAAAGCAACTTTTGTATTTCTAGTTAAATAAGCTATAAAATAGTTGAAACACCCAACAGTTATGCTAAGGAGCGAAAAAGTCCCTTAAGCGACTTTTAGGTGTGTAGATAAGCGACTTTCTAAAATCCAACTCTAGGGTGCAAGTGGCATGTAATGATGACTGCATTGCTTGTCAGGGTAAACAATGTCAACCAGACTAGTGGTTAGATTCAACCGAATTTTTTTAAGTGACATTTTATGATTTATTTTTTATAGCGACTTGTTACCCAACCACCAAAATTTTGTGTGCTTTTTGTTTTGTTACTTTATTAGGGTCTTGTACTTAATAAAATATTGTTGCGCATGTAGTATGTTTGTCATTTGTTTGTGCACATCTAGTATGCATGTAGTCTATCAAAATCTACTAAAAGAAAGGATTTATCAAGTTTGAAATTGAAAATGTTATCTAACAAAGTTCAACACGTACAAGAAATACCATGAAGAGCCTAATCAGATATTTCATTACTAAAACATGGAATAACTCAAATCAGCCATTTCATTATTACCGCAACAAGTACTTTTTGAGCGACTTTATTTGGGCAACTTATAACGTGGGTGGTTGTTTTTGGCTTTAACGCAAGACCACAGTGGCGTTCACTTGGGTTTAACGCAACTAATAAACATATGAAATAAGAAAGTAAAGCATAAATAGGCACAATAAAACCTATAAATAAAAAATTAGGTCTATATGTTTAAATTCTATTGCTAAAAGTGCTAAATAATTTTTAAAAAATATATATATATTTTTATGCTTTTTATTTTATTTTTAATTAATAAAAAACACTTTTATCCTAAAAATAATATTAAAAATAGTAAGTTAATACGAAAAATTATGAAAACTTATGGAAAAGTACTTTAAGGTATAAGTAAGTTATGAAAAATAAAAAGGAATCGACAGCTTATCTAAGGAACGAAAAAAGTCTATTATGAAAGAAACTTTTTTATATCTAGTTATATAAGCTAGAAAATAGCTGAAACACCCAACAGTTTAGCTAAGGAACGAAAAAAGTCTATTATGCGAATTTTAACTGGGTAGATAAGCGACATTCTAATTTCCAACTGTAGGGTGCAAGTGGCATGTAATGATGACTTTCATTGTTTGTCAAGGAAAAAAGGTGGGTGAAAGTCGCTTAGGCGGGAACAACGTCTCTTAAGCGACTTTGAAGCGGTAGATAAGCGACTTTCTAAAATCCACCCCAAGGGTACAAGTGACATGTAATGATGACCAGGTAACATAATTGTACTTATATTCAATTCCAAATAAAGACACTATAATTAGAACGTGTCTAGGTGAAAAAGTATACTGATCAAATTGGTATGGCTCCTAAGTTTCCAAAGTGTTTGAAGATAGCGAATCAAATTGGTGATCGGCGAGTTCATAGTGTTCTTCATGCTATCTTTTTGCGAGAGAAGGAGGCATATAGGGGTGATGAAAACAATTACAACGAAAGGATTGAAGAAGTAGAGGCTAGGGTTGAGCATAGGCATGGAATAATTCTAGAATTGAAGAAGTTTATGAGTGATGCTGTTGTGGATGAGTGTTTGGCAGCTTTGATGGTTGTTGAGCAGGACGATTTTGCTGAATTGGGTCGTCTGATTCAGATGAGTCATGCTGCTGCTTTACGTGTTGGTGAGAAATCCAGAATTATCAAGAAACTTAACAAATTGAAATAACTATGGAAGTTTAAATAATATTGTTAATCTTGGGGTCTTTTGTAAGTTTATATGCGATGATGGCTGACAGTTTTTTGTGGTAGTTTGCGGGGTAGAAAGGGTAGGTTCAGTTTAAACGGTATTAGGGTTGTTTTTGTATTGTATGTTATGTATTTAGAATGGCTGGAATATTAAAATGTCTGTAATGTATATACTGTTTTTAACGGTATGAATGGAAATATTAGTTATTAGCTTATTTGATACTACATTATTTTGACTTTAATTGTTTTTTATTTTAAAGATTTTAAACATAGTTGGATGAATATTATGAGTGATGCATGTTTTGTTGGTTTCAAGTTGGAGGAACAGGGAGACATATTTTGTATGATACATAGTGCATGTTTATGTCTGTCATTGTTTTGAATTTTTTTTATTATGATAAGTATTGGTTGTAACTGAAGATGGCTAATGATTATGTAAAATTATGATTGATGCGTGGTTTTGCAACCTTACAACAGGTTTTACCTCTCGAGGGATCTCAAGAAGCTTGCAATCCCCACCAGGCAGTGTACCTGACCGATGTAGTATAGTGTAGTGGCAAGTACCGGGGGATTGATCGTTCTCTAGGGGAATAGTGTCGTTAGGATTGAAAAACTACTCTAATAGGTCTAAGGGTGAGGGAAGATTCTTTTTGTATTTTTTTTATATTTTTATAAAAGCAAGTAAAATCTCGGGTTTGAAGGAGTGGGCGGAATTAGTTGCTAGTCAACTAACCCAAATAACTACAATTGCAAATAAAATAAAATAACTGAAAATAAAAAGGTTGTGGAACTTATATGGAGAGAAATGTGTTTACTTAGATTTCCTTACTCCCTAACTATCTTTTACCGGTTGATTAGTGTGTATTAATTGTGTGGATGACGGGTGTATTCCTTAATACCAATCGTGGGGTGGCGTACGTACTTCCCCAACTCTATAAGCTCCTACTTCACTCCTATGTCGAGCCGGCTAAGAAGCTCCTAACATGGGATCACTAGAATTCGCTCATCCATTAAATACAACCATAAAAACCTTAGTACGCATTGGTTCATGTTTCTTAAGACGTTCAAGCAAGTTACCGTATAGGAGGTTAGCCAGTTTTCTTAAGCCTAACATCGATAAACAATCATCCAATACAATTAATAACACACCAACAACCAATAATCAATAGTTAGGTTTCATTAGATCTAAGCAAACACAAGATAAATCTAGCCTAGCATGTTAAATAAAAGACAAGAACAAGATATAATCAAACAACACATAGACATATTGAATGATTAATTGATTACTTATCTTCAATTAAACATGGGAGATCCAAGGGTATAAAACCCTTAAAAGTAGCAGAAAAATCGTCTTAGGGTTTCTCCTCACAAAGTTGCACACTAATGACTAAAAATTATGAGAATATATATAGAAAATCAGATCTGACGGTGTCACGTTATAGAGCTGATGCGGTCACCTCGCCGCGGTTAGGGTTTCTTGATGGCCTTCTTGACGCCGTCACCTTTTAATCATCAAAAATCCACTCTGGCGCGTCAAGGGTTGACGGCGTCACAATGGTGCTTGACGCCGTCACAGGTACTTTTCCAGCCGATATTGAGACTTTGTCGTTTTCTTCACTTTTATGCTCCAAAAACGTCCAAAATGCTTCATTTTCCAGATTTCTTCTCCAAAGTACCTAAAATGACAAAAGGAACGATTTAGGGCAATATTTGATCAAATAAATATGATTTAGGGCTTAAATGACCCCCTAAAAGCGGTACACTTTTCGCTTCATCAAATACCCTTACACTTGAGATTTGCTTGTCCTCAAGCAAATGCGCTTTTATTCTAATCAAAATACAAGTTAGGGGTCATTTAACGCTAATATAAAAGTAATTACAACAAATAGTCGTTCCACTTTAATCATAATAAGCACGGAGATTACAAACTAGCACCTCACAAGTAGTGTTTAGATACTCACATCTCTCAGGTGTCATAAAAGTATATCTCATAAATGAAAATGAATAATATCTCTCACTACCTGTCATAGCAAATAGATTACCATAGGCTTGGGAAAGGATCAAAAACCCCTCCACTAGGCGTAAGCACCTAAGATAAACTATCAAAGAGGGCTTTTAAACGGGTTATAACGTTAGGTGTAGGGATATGATAAACACGGTTTTGTTGGATAAAGGATATTTTACTGGTGGCGAGTTAAAGATCTTGATTAATTACATGTACAATATGGCGTTGCTAAGCCAAGACTAGACTCGACTTAAGCTAATGAAAAAAAATAACAAAAAGATAAAATAAACATAAAATGAAACGGGATGGTAGTCCGTATGTTTTTTCTACTTTTTTTTTTTTTTTTTTTTTTTTTTTTTTTTTTTTTTTTTTTTTTTTTTTTTGCATTCACTCTTGCCCTACCATCCAAAATAATACATCGTAGGGGGGTTGTATCCCCCTTACACTTGAACTTTTACATAATTTTACAATTAACTATTCTAATGACTCGAATTAAGATAATTGAAACACTTGGAGTACTTTTAAAATATTTAGCACATATGGGGGTAATAATGTTGTTCTTCCCCATTACTCCATTACACTAGTACTTTACCCATGAGTCCCAATCGTCCCAAAACAATATGTACAAGGATATGACTCGACTTTGCAACCATGTAATCAATTAGATAATTAACTTGGGGTTTAAACAAATGTTGTCACAATAATGCACTAAAATTGAGTGCATACAAGGTAGGCTAAGGAGATTTGGGTGTACATTTAAGTGGGGTGTAAACAAATTCTTACTTTAAGTAAAATGCTTAAAGTTAGAAATGAAAAGATAGGCTCTGAGGGGTGTACTAGGGGTATCGTGTACTAAAAATGAGTACAACGCAAAGGGTGTGGGAGAATTACTTGACCAATGTAGCCAATGTAATTATAACAAAAACACAGGTGTAAAACAATGGGTTAATCCTAATGCCTCTTATCATGTAGTAAATCTAACTACACGAATGTAGTCTCACTTGTGGCCTCGGAATGGTCCTAACGCAAGTTCTAGAATCTAAGTGCTACCGGTACACACATCATAGCATAAATGCTTTTCCTACCAATTCTAGGGGCGAACCTCACATATTTGGGGGTGGAAAATTTTTTAGTGGTACGGTTTTGTGCTAGTCATATAACTCCTATCCGTGAGACGCTCATTAAGACCAAAGTTTCACTCCTATATGTTGTAAAAAATTTTAAATTTGGCACTAAAATTGCCTTAACAGGTATTTCTCTGAGTTTTATTACACATCTACCATTAAACAAACGAAAAATCAAGCGTAAAAGCATTCTCTAAGGTATCGTACTTTACCCCCCTTACACTTAAGATGAACATTGTCCCCAATGTTCAAATAACAAGATGTAAAAGTAAATAAGGTAAAAGAATGAAATCAAATACTCCCCTGATTCGCTCGGTGGATAAAGAGGTAACATGGTTAGATCTTCTTCCAAGGTAATGTTGAAGTTTCAAGATTAAAGCAGCGCCAAAAGCTTGATTCAACAAACATTTCCTTGTCCAAAATAACCTGTTAAACCTGAGAAAACAAACACGAAAACCTGCATAACATCGGCGGGATAAATCTGTATAAGGATATAATGCTTGTGGAATGATTATTTTGCAGATTCCTGGAGTTTATAAGTTAGAGATTTAATAAAGCATTTTATGATTCCGGAAGAAAAACAAAACTTTCAAAAAAAAATCCAGAAAACTGTTCCTGACGCCGTCAGACTGGGGTCTGACGCCGTCAGAAGTGATCTGACAGATTTTTCATGTTAAGTTTCCGGAAAATTTCTGGAAAAACTCAATCCGTATTTCCTGGAAATCCTGCAAAATATCATTATGACTCGATACAAGCATTTGACTCAAACAATTACTAATATGTATGTTAATTTAATATTGTTATGATTCATGTTCATCTGTTCTAATAAACCGATTTGGATTTCCCTTACACTTATCTTTTGCAAAATACCTTTATATGTAATTAAGACGAAGTTAAAAACAAGATAAAGCATTTTCACAATTTAGTTTCGAACATGAATCAATAATAATAAAAATTAAACATACATACGGAAGCAAATAAAATCAAACAAACAAATAAATAAACACACAAAGCAAATAAAGCTTGGGTTGCCTCCCAAGAAGCGCTTATTTTTGTTCGAGTCACGAGCCTGACTCTACCCTTATTTAACGGAAATAGGGGAGGTTTTCCCTACACTTAGGATTAAGTGCGGGTGATAGTAGCGATACACACCATCTTGGTGGAAGTATGTCGCGTGAGGAAAGAGTGGTGGATGAATTATATACTCAAAGGGGTGTACTCCTTTCATCATAACCTTACCTAGTTCACTTTGGTCAATGGGTGAATTAAAGTTTTCTCCTAAAAAGGGATCATCTTCTATCAACTTCGAGAGATTCCTAGTTGGGAATCCATCTTGACCTAATAAACCCGGTTTAAACCCATAATGTTTCTTGTGATCAATCATGAATGGGTGATGTAAGTATGTAAGGTCATGGTTCACTCCTATGTTAGCTTCCTCTCTACAAGGCTCAAAGTCAACAACCTCCAACCTAAAACTACCCGGATCATATGGTTCGATGGGTGGATTGGGGCCTTTTTCAATTCCTAAATTTTCATCCAAGGATGGAAGATTAGGTAACGGTTTTGGTTGAGGCTCCGCTTCATCAAAACTAGGAACTTCCATAGAACTAAGAGTAAGGTTGTGATCACTAAAAGCATTCAAACCTATATCCTCTAGTTGTGTTTGGTTCAAAGGTTCTACCTCTATTGGGGTTCCTATAACCTCTTCGACTTCTTTCGGGTAAGTCACGGGCGGTGTGTGTGCCTCAAATGATGGTAGGACTTGTGAGGTACTTAGCGGGCTTATGTAACTAACCTCATCATTCCTTGTGTCAAGATCACCTATATCCTCATCATGCATTTTAGTAGAATCTAACCCTAACATTTTCCCTAGTATCTCAAGTGCTTCTCTAGGCATCTCAACTTCTATATCCGAATCATAAGGATCATCCTTAATATTCTGACTGCTATATTCAAATTGCCCAAAAGATTCATCATGTGTTTCTTGAGATTCATCGTCATCGATCATAAAACCTAGGTCTTTTTGATCAATGTGATCATGCTCGGCTAGATCCTTCATCACATCAAGATCACCTAAGTGTTCACCCTGTATTATGGTAGTGCCTAACCATGACATGCAGCTAGGTGGCTCAACTCTACCCTCATCCCCAAACAAACTTGTTTCATGATCCTTGAAATTTGTGGTCAATTGACTTGTATTAATGTTTGTTGGGTTGTCTACTATATAATAATATTGGGCACAATTCTCAATAGCTTCCCATGCTTCTTCAGCACTTAATTCCCTAAGATCCCTGCCGGCAAAATGGTAAATGTCCCTTTGGGCATGTCGGTCGACATGATTGTAAAAGATTTGAGTTAGGGACCAAAAATCGAAGTTATGATGAGGGACTTTTTGGAGTAAATATTTAAAACGAGTCCATGCATCATAGAGAGGTTCATCTTTATGTTGTTTAAACACCAAGATGTCATATGGAGTGGGTGAATTACGTGGTTGGTAGTATGGTGGATTCGCGTTCTCCATAATGGTGAACGGAAGAGTCAATGAAAATTACGAACAAACACACAAAGAAAAATAGATAGACTAAAGAAATCCTAGAAAATTAAAATAAAAATCTCACTAGAAAGGAATCTAGTGAGTAGACCTAATAAAATAAAAATTCAACCTAAACAATAACTATTCCCCGGCAGCGGCGCCAAAAACTTGATGAGTGGTTTTGCGACCTTACAACAGGTTTTACCTCTCGAGGGATCTCAAGAGGCTTGCAATCCCCACCAGGCAGTGTACCTGACCGATGTAGTATAGTGTAGTGGCAAGTACCGGGGGATTGATCGTTCTCTAGGGGAATAGTGTCGTTAGGATTGAAAAACTACTCTAATAGGTCTAAGGGTGAGGGAAGATTCTTTTTGTATTTTTTTTATATTTTTATAAAAGCAAGTAAAATCTCGGGTTTGAAGGAGTGGGCGGAATTAGTTGCTAGTCAACTAACCCAAATAACTACAATTGCAAATAAAATAAAATAACTGAAAATAAAAAGGTTGTGGAACTTATATGGAGAGAAATGTGTTTACTTAGATTTCTTTACTCCCTAACCATCTTTTACTGGTTGATTAGTGTGTATTAATTGCGTGGATGAAGGGTGTATTCCTTAATACCAATCGTGGGGTGGCGTACGTACTTCCCCAACTCTATAAGCTCCTACTTCACTCCTATGTCGAGCCGGCTAAGAAGCTCCTAACATGGGATCACTAGAATTCGCTCATGCATTAAATACAACCATAAAAACCTTAGTACGCATTGGTTCATGTTTCTTAAGACGTTTAAGCAAGTTACCGTATAGGAGGTTAGCCAGTTTTCTTAAGCCTAACATCGATAAACAATCATCCAATACAATTAATAACACACCAACAACCAATAATCAATAGTTAGGTTTCATTAGATCTAAGCAAACACAAGATAAATCTAGCCTAGCATGTTAAATAAAAGACAAGAACAAGATATAATCAAACAACACATAGACATATTGAATGATTAATTGATTACTTATCTTCAATTGAACATGGGAGATCCAAGGGTATAAAACCCTTAAAAGTAGCAGAAAAATCATCTTAGGGTTTCTCCTCACAAAGTTGCACACTAATGACTAAAAATTATGAGAATATATATAGAAAATCAGATCTGACGGCGTCACATTATAGAGCTGACGCCGTCCACCTCGCCGCGGTTAGGGTTTCTTGATTGCCTTCTTGACGCCGTCCCCTTTTAATCATCCAAAATCCTCTCTGGCGCGTCAAGGGTTGACGGCGTCACAATGGTGCTTGACGCCGTCACAGGTACTTTTCCAGCCGATTTTGAGACTTTGTCGTTTTCTTCACTTTTATGCTCCAAAAACATCCAAAATGCTTCCTTTTCCAGATTTCTTCTCCAAAGTACCTAAAATGACAAAAGGAACGATTTAGGGCAATATTTGATCAAATAAATACGATTTAGGGCTTAAATGACCCCCTAAAAGCGGTACACTTTTCGCTTCATCAATGATGTTGGTTATTAATGTATTGTGTTATTTGTGATTGTGTTATGAGGTAAATAAGTGTGAATATTTCTTAATTTGACTGTTTGAATGTTTAGACAGAGTATATTTTAAACATTGAGAGTATAACATTAGTGTATGTTAGTTTTAAGAGGTAGCACTAGATGTGTAAATTCGATTGCTAAAACTACTAAATAATTTTTTGAAAAAAAGATTATATTTTTATGCGTTTTATTTTATTTTTAATTAATAAAAAACACTTTTATCCTAAAAATAATATTAAAAATAGTAAGTTAATACGAAAAATTATGGAAAACTACTTTAAGGTATAAGTAAGTTAGGAAAAATAAAAATGAATCGACAGCTTATCTAGATAAGCAGTGAATAAGCTAAAAGGGGAATTAGCCTAAATAAGGAAAAAACTGGTTAAGTAAATATTAAACGCATCCTTAGGCGAAAAAGTCCCAAGTGCGTAGTTGGTGTTGGTGTGGTGTGTAAGACGGTTGACATTGGTTGAGGACAAGGGTTCGAGCCCTGCTCACCCCTGGCTTCCCAGCTTCCTGTTTTTTATTTTTTTAACAAAAACTTTTTTATTGAACTTTTTTAAGCAGTTAAAAATAAGCATTTTTAATGAAAGCAACTTTTTTATATCTAGTTAAATAAGCTAGAAAATAGCTGAAACACCCAACAGTGTCATACTACGTGTCATACTACTGCTAGTAACAACTGCTCATGGTGCTAAATGGGAAATTCACCAAGTGTCATACTACTTCTGGTAACAATGATACTCTTGTTAGTGTATTTCATAGTACTGCTGGAGATGCTGACAATGTGAAATACACCAAGTGGATACTACTGCTATACGTAGAAGATACTACTGCTAGAGATAGTTTCTACTGCTTATGTGATAACTATGTATAGCATGTTTAGATAAGTTTAGAATAGATACGAAAAAAAGTCTATTATGCGACTTTTAACTGGGTAGATAACTGAGTACTCATTTCATACTCTTCTCCATCCAACCTATCATATCAATATGTAAAAAATAATCAATTTACACCACTGGTCCTTAAAAGTTACACAAGTATTATATGGAATTAAAAATTGCAAAACACAAAAAAAAAAAAAAAAAAAAAAAAAAAAAAAAAAAAAAAAAAGTAAGTATCTGGAAACAAAGGTCAACATATTTTTAAATTACAAAATACATAAGCGCAAAACAAAAAGTACATGGGATAAAAAACTAAACAGTGTACATAAACCACATTGTCTAAAATTAAAACCCATAAAAAAGAAGCCTATAACAATTTCTTCCCTTTTCCTTGTTCGTTTGGTTGATCATTATAGACTTTCCATATGGTTGATTTGCCTCTAAGTGTTTCCTCGAGAGTTGGTTTAACACTGCCACTTGGTTCAGCATCTGGTTTAGCACAACCACTTCGTTTAACAGCTTCTACTTGTTCCTCACCGTATACTTGTCGTCTTAGCTCTTCGAGAATTTCAAGTGGCAATTGCTTCTTCGGTTCAGCATTTGGGCCATATCTCTCATAAATCTCTGGAAATATGACCTCTCTTAATACCTTGTTTGACCATTCTATATCATCAACATTATGCTCGAACCTAACTCTTTTACCAGTTGACATATTTTGAACGAAGTGATGCTAATATGGTGAAGAAAGTGATGAAAATGGGGAGTAAAATGAGATGAGGGAAAATGCTTTTTTCAACACTTTATTACCCCACTTGAGAGTTGAGATCCAAATTTGTGGTTGGGGTTGTATGCTTTTTTCAATACTTTATCCCCCCTTTTCAATGATAAGTTAGGTTGAATAATTTTTGTCACTATTTAACATTTCAACTATAGTCCCTATCTAATTATCATATTACGCACAAAATAAAACACAACAGAAGGAAAAAATAAGTAATAGTTTACATATAGATTCCATTGCATAAAGGTTTATAGTACATCATGGTTGGATAAGAAGAGCTTCACAAAAAAACTGAGATTGATAAACATAAAACAAAAAATACAATAAAAAAAAAGCTTGACAAAGAGACTGTTGAACCTAGACCTAAAAGATGCATTCGGGCAAGTTGTTAATGAATGAATGTTTGCATTTTGTCAATTGTTAACCTGGTATGGTCAACTAGTTCCATCATAATTAAAGAGTAAGAAACCAGTAATTGTAAATATCTAATACACAAACATGAGATTTTTGATTTACTACCATAATACATACTTCAAACTATGACGCTTGTACAAAATATAACATAACATAACATCGGTTGCCCAAAAGTTAACCATTAAATTACATAACTAGCCCAAAAGATATGCACCAACCTAAACAAACTCTAACATAACCTAAAACCCCAAATTAACATCTGCAAATCATAAACGACTGACCATCAAAAGAAACCCCAAAAACCACCATGCAACACATCAAGGCCTGTCAATGAAGTGAACCAAATCACGAATGCGCACACGCATTTGTGAAGCAACAACAAGTACCCTATCAACGTCACGAAGATCTTCAGCATTCATACGCAGCATGTCATCAATAATTTTGATTGATGATGAAGCGAAAATTGTACCACTTTTAGGGGGTCATTTAAGCCCTAAATTGTATTTATTTGATCAAATATTGCCCTAAATCGTTCCTTTTGTCATTTTAGGTACTTTGGAGAAGAAATATGGAAAAGGAAGCATTTTGGACGTTTTTGGAGCATAAAAGTGAAGAAAACGACAAAGTCTCCAAAGCTGCTGGAAAAGTACACGTGACGGCGTCAAGGATTGCTCCTGACGGCGTCATGGCTTGGCAAAAGAGGTGGATATGACAAAATACACGTGACGCGCCAGAGAGTTTTGCAATGAAAAGTCTGACGGCGTCACCCTTTAAGGTGATCAAGGCCATCACGGTTTAAGTTAAAGAGAGACGGCGTCAAGCACTATTCTGACGGCGTCAACCCTTGATAGGCCAGAGCGGATTTTGGAGGATTAAAGAGGGACGGCGTCAGGAAGACCATCCGGGAACCCTAGCCGCGGCGAGGTGATGGCGTCACTTCCTACAACGTGACACCGTCAGCCACTAAACTCTATATATAGTTTTGCAATTTTTAGTCATTAGTGTGCAACTTTGTGAGGAGAAACCCTAAGACGAATTTTCTGCCATTTTTAAGGGTTTTATACCCTTGGATCTCCCATGTTTAATTGAAGATAAGTAATCACTTAATCAATCAATATGTCTATGTGTTGTTTGATTATATCTTGTTCTTGTCTTTTAATTAACATGCTAGGCTAGATTTATCTTGTGTTTGCTTAGATCTAATGAAACCTAACTATTGATTATTGGTTATTAGTGTGTTATTAATTGTATTGGATGATTGTTTATCGATGTTAGGCTTAAGAAAACTGGCTAACCTCCTATACGGTAACTTGCTTGAACGTCTTAAGAAACATGAACCAATGCGTACTAGGTTTATATGGTTGTATTTAATGCATGAGCGAATTCTAGTGATCCCATGTTAGGAGCTTCTTAGCCGACTCGACATAGGAGTGAAGTAGGAGCTTGTAGAGTTGGGGAAGTACGTACGCCACCCCACGATTGGTATTAAGGAATACACCCGTCATCCACGCAATTAATACACACTAATCAACCGGTAAAAGATAGTTAGGGAGTAAGGAAATCTAAGTAAACACATTTCTCTCCATATAAGTTTCACGACCTTTTCATTTTCAGTTATTTTATTTTATTTGCAATTGTAGTTATTTGGGTTAGTTGACTAGCAACTAATTCCGCCCACTCTTTCAAACCCGAGATTTTACTTGCTTTTATAAAAAATATAAAAATACAAAAAGAATCTTCCCTCACCCTTAGACCTATTAGAGTAGTTTTTCAATCCTAACGACACTATTCCCCTAGAGAACGATCAATCCCCCGGTACTTGCCACTTCACTATACTACATCGGTCAGGTACACTGCCTGGTGGGGATTGCAAGCTTCTCGAGATCCATCGATAGGTAAAACCTGTTGTAAGGTCGCAAAACAACGCATCAATTGACGAGTCTGACCCACCAAGATGGAAAAGTTCCTCAACAGTTTTGATCCTACGATCAAGACGAGCACTTATTTCTGAAGCTTTGGACCTAACGTCTGATTCATCCCGAACAGTTTCTTTAACTTCCTCCCAGTAATGTACAAGCATGAGGTCTTTAACAAGCCTGGATTTCGCAACTTTTGTTAATTGATCTATAATTGGTACGGAGGTAGCCATTTTTTGAATAGAGATATTGGGATTTTAGATTAAGAAACTGTGGTGGATGACGAATGGAATAGGTAGATGTTTGTATATATAAGTAATGATAACATCGAGACACAGAAACAACTAACAAGCGCTTCTTCCCTTTTCCCATGCAAATAATTTTGTATTATTATAAGGTTTTAAAATTTTCATTTTTTTTTTCTGTTTAAATTTTTATTTGTTTTATTTGGATTATTATTTTGTTTTTGTTTTTTTTTTCGTATGAATAGACATAAAACTTGTTGTAATTTTCAATTATTGGTATTCTAACGTTTTTAAAATGGAAAAACGTTGTATTTTTAAAAATAAATACACAACAATTTTTTAGAAAATCGGTAACCAAAAAAGCACAACAATCTTTTACTAAGTACAATACCCTATTAAGTAATGATAACATCGAGACACAGAAACAACTAACAAGCACTTCTTCCCTTTTCCCATGCAAATAATTTTGTATTATTATAAGGTTTTAAAATTTTAATTTTTTTTTCTGTTTAAATTTTTATTTGTTTTATTTAGATTATTTTTTGTTTTTTTGGTTTTTTTTCGTATGAATAGACATAAAACTTATAGTAATTTTCAATTAATGGTATTCTAATGTTTATAAAATGGAAAAACATTGTATTTTTTAAAATAAATACACAACAATCTTTTAGAAAAAAAATTAAAAATTAAAATTTACGAAATTAAAATCTACAAAATTAAAGTAACATAAAAAAAAGCACAAAACAGAAAAAAATCAAAATCTACGAAATTAAAAGAAGTCGTTTGATTACATGCATTCCATTTGCTTAACAAGACTGAAGTCAGCATTACATGCCCACTAGCACCCTATACTTTTTTTAGAAAGTCGCTTACTTCCCCCGTAATAAGTAGCTTAAGAGACTTTTTTCCCGCCTTTTTTTCTTTTACACTAACAGCAGAAGTCATCATGGCACTTGCTTACTAGGACTAAAGTCATCATTACATGCCACTTGCACCCAATACTGGGATTTGAGAAAGTCGCTTAAATACCCCTAACAAGTCGCTTAAGAGACTATTGTGTAAGACGGTTGACGTTGAATATAAGTACAATTATGTTACCTCTTGTTTAAAGTCATCATTACATGCCACTTGTACCTTTGGGGTGGATATTATAAAGTCGCTTATCAACCCCTTCAAAGTCGTTTAAGAGACTATTTTCCCACCTTATTTCTTTCCTTTACCCGCCTTTTATTCCCGCGTACAGGAAAATAATGTCGCTTTAATAAATATATATAATAAGATGCCGCTTAAAAAAAGTCGCTCCACTAAACTGCAAATGAAAGTGCAAACTGAAATATGTAAACAGCAAAAGCAAATCTACAAATGCAAACAAAGGATGTTTTAAAGTGCTTATTTTTAAGTTGTTAAAAATTTCCCTAAAAATTTTTTGTAAAAAAAAAAAAAAAGAAATTGAGAATTTGGGAAGCAAAGGGTGAGCAAGGCTCGAACCCATGACCTAAACAAAGTCAACCATTTAACAAACACACCAATCTCAACTGCGACCTAAACAAAGTCAACCATTTAACAAACACACCAATCCCAACTGCGCCCTTGGGTCTTTTTCGACTAATGTTGTATTTGAATTTTACTTAAACATATTTCACCATTTTAGCTTGGTGGATCCTTTTTAGCTTATTCACATCTTATCTAGCTAAGATGTCAACCCAATTTTATTTTTCCTATATTCCTCATTGTTTAAGGTAGTTTCCATTGATTATAAATGTGGTTGGACTATCATGCCCTTAAAAATATAACACAAAACGTGCGTTGAATTGACCATTATAATTTAAAAACCTTTTTTTCAATTACCAAAACAACAAATATTAAATTAAAAATAATAGTAATTTGCAAAAATCGTCCTTGTGGTTTGGCCAAATTGCACGTTTCGTCCTTGTGGTTCATTAAGTGCAAAGATCGTCCTTATTTTGCACTGTTACGTGCACTTTTGGTCCTCTATCATTGCAAAAATCGTCCTTGTGGTTTGCCAGATTTCACTGTTGAAGGACCAAAAGTGCACGTAACAGTGCAAATTAAGGACGATCTTTGCAATTAATAAACTACAAGGACGAAACGTGCAATTTGGCCAAACCACAAGGACGATTTTTGCAATTTACTTTAAAAATAATTAGTACGCAACAATCTTTTATAAAATAATTACACTACAAAACATTTTGGTGGTTGGGATTGGTGTGTTTGTTAAATTGTTGACTTTGTTTAGGTCATGGGTTCGAGCCTTGCTCACCCTTTGCTTCCCAATTTCTCAATTTCTTTTTTTTTACAAAAACTTTTATACCCTTGAAAATAAAACAAAAAGAGCTAATTCTGCCCTTTACAAAATAGTATTTTACTTTAACTTTTTTTCAAAAAATAGTACAAAAATAATGGCTTTTCCCAAAAAGGTCATGTGCGAATGTACGAATGTGCGAATCCACAAATATTTTGACAAGTGTCCAAGTGTCATTCTACTGCTCAGCTTAATGATACTACTGCTGGGCTTAATGAACTCACATTCCAATAAAACTTTGAGTTGACCTCATCATTATAACACAAAACTTGCGTTGACTGCACCATTATAATTTAAAAACCTTCCAACAATTACCAAAACAACAAATATGAAATTAAAAATAATTAGTACGCAACTATGTTTTATAAAATAATTAGACTACAAACATTTTGGTGGTTGGTTAAGAAGTCGCTTTAATAAATAAATAATAAAATGTCGCTTAAAATAAGTTGTTTATACTGTTGAATTGTACTCCTAGTTCTGCTGCTTGATATGCTATATGTTGTTCTGCTGCTTGTTGTTTATACAACCGTTGAGTATAACTTTGAATTGTACTCTTATCTCTTTGTGTTTTTGTAATAGTTTGTAAGGATTTGTACTGTTATAAGTAAATAAGTTGTTTCTGCTGTTACTTGTTTTGCTGCTAGTTATTTTTAGTTCTGCTACTTGTTGCTTATTCAATTGCTAAGTATAACTATGGATTGTGATTCCTGTGGAATATTCTTTCTTGTGTTTTTTGTGGTTTTGGACTAACCTTTTGTAGGAAAAGTCAAAGGGGAATGATCGTCTGATGAGAAAAAGATGTTTGGATAGTTCAGTAAAGTTTCTACTGCTGGTTACAAAGTTTCTGCTGCTAGGCAAAACTTTCTACTGTTGAGGGTTCTACTGCTCGCTTTGTAACTTCTGGGATTCTACTGCTTGGTTTGAAAGTAAAGGGACTGTTATGTAAATTTGGCGCCAATAAAACCCTAAATCGATCCAAACGGCTTAAAAACCTAATTCGATCTCAAAATTGCCTTTGTGCGCCCAAAATTTATTCCTATTCAAACCCTAACACACTTTTAAACATCTGATTTCAGAAACCCCCAAAATCAAAACCCTAATTTCACAATGACAAGAAGAACATTCTCCAAAAATCACAATCAGGTTGCGTTTCTTCAAAAGCCCCAAGAAGCTGATGGTTTTGCTGAAGTAATCGACTTTGTTAATGCTACTAACATAAGGTATGCATTAACAGCAAACACAACTATATATGTTTCCCACATGAAACTGTTCTGGTCTACTGTTAAGATCAAAACTAGAAATCGGGAAGAATATTTAAAGGCTGAGGTAGATGGCCAAAGGATAATTATCTTTGAATCATCTGTAAGAGAAGCTCTTCACTTTTCAGATGATGAGGAAATAATTTGCCTTGAAAATTCTATCATTTTTCAAGAATTGGAAACCATGGGATATGAGAAGAAAAATGAAGGTTTAAAGTTTTACAAATGTCTTCTCTGTCCACAATGGAAATTTTTACTTCACACCATTCTCCATTGTATAAGTCCTAAAACAACAGGTTGGAATGAATTCAGTACAACTCAAGCATCTGCTATGATTTGTCTGGCCAAAGGACAACCTTTTAATTTTTTGGCTATGATAATAAATGGTTTGAAAAAGAATGTTTCTGGCAAATACTACATTTACCCAAGGTTTTTGCAATTAATTTTGAATAATCAATTTTCAGAACCTAAGGTACATAAAAACACATTTGACTGTCATGTTCTTCAAACGGAATTATTCTCTTATTTGAAAAAGGATGGCAAGGATTTCTCCGGGAGAGTCACACCATTGTTCCCATATATGGTGGAATTGGCTCAAAATCACTGTGAAGGTGCTAAAATCCCAACAGTTACCCAACACACACCCACAATTTTGAATACTTCATCACTTCAAACTGAAAAGACCCAAACACCTAGGACATCACAAACTGAGAACACTGAGTTTTCTCAGACCAGTGTTAGGATGGATGCAGATGAGGCTGTCACAGGTGTGGGAGATGGCATGATGGAAGGGGCTGACACTACTAATTCTGGCTTAGTAGCTGGGCAGGAAAGTGTTAATATAAGTAAGGCCCCAACCATGGCAACATCTACTGTTGAAGGTTCTCATGAACCAGAAACAGAGGATGGAAACCCCAGCCAAATGGCAAACATGGGGGCTCAGCTGATCAAACCAGGTTTGATACTGAGTTTGGACCCATTGATTCACCTCTTAGGGAAGGTAACACATCCCGAAGTGATGAGGGTAGACAAGAAACAAATGAATTGATGGACACTCATGTACAAACTGACAATGCCTATGATTCACCTCTCAGGGAAGGTTACACATCCCCAAGTGATGAGGCTAGACATGAAACTGAGGAATTGATGGCACCAAAATCTGTACACAATGACAATTCCAGTGATCCACCTCTCGGGCCAGGTAACACAGGCCGAAGTGGTGAGGATAGTATGGAACTTATTAATGAATTGATGAAATCATGTACAAAATTGTCACAGGAGGTTCTTGATCTCAAACATGAGTTAAAGGAGGTAAAAACTACTCATGGTGCAGAAATCAGGAGGTTAAAGCAAAGGATTAGGCATCTAGAGGGTTTACAGAGATCAAGGGATTCCAAAACTAAAAGATTGTACAAGCTTGGATCTTTGTCAAGGGTGGATAATTCTGAACCAAGTTTGGGGGAGGATGCTCCCAAACAGGGGAGGAATGTAGACAAGGATTTAGGGGAGGCTGAGAAGCTGAATGATGAAGGTGTTGCTGGTAATGAGAGAAATGATAATGTGGATATGGATATGGAAAGTGGTGAAAATGAGGATTTTGTGGTTAAGGACAAATCTGGTAATGAAGTGGTGCTTGAAAAAGACAAAAAGGAGCAGATTGGGGACAAATTGAAGAGTTTGAATGAAGAGCAGCTGAATAAACACACTAAAGTGATGGTGGAACCTATTAAAGGTTTGGGTAACGCTGCTGCTAGTGTTCAAGCTGATTCTGTTGTTGGTGACAAAGAAAAAGTAGCCGAGGATGATTCTACTGCTGAGGTAATTCATTCTGCTGCTAGTATTAACAATTATGCTGCTGAGCCAGAGCAAGGATCTACTGCTGGTGTTAAGGAACCTACTGCTGAGACTCAAGTTGAACCTACTGCTGAGGAGTTGGATGATGATGTTAGATTGGCTAAGGTAATACTACAACTGAACTCTACCAAATCATCAACACCAAAACAATCAACACCACCACCTCAATCACAACCAAAACCACCTACTACTGAACCACAATCACAACCTCAACCATCATCAAAGCAAACAACACCACCACCTCCACCTCCAAGAGTTCCAGTTAAAGGTGTAACAATTAGAGAACCTATCCCATCCAAGCAACCCACTGATACTCATACATATTCTGGGAAAGGAAAAGGCAACATGGTTGAAGAGCCTGAACCGTATCAACTAGGAGTTCCCTTTGAGTACTGGCCTCCTGAGCTTCAGGTAAAGTATGATGAAGAAGCTGCAAGAAAATATCAAGCTGAGTATGAAGAAGAAAATCAAGCAGAAATTGAAAGACAAAGAAAACAGGCTGAAGCAGAAGCTAAATTGGATGCTTGGGATAAGGAGAGGGAGAGGTTAAGATGTGAGGCTGATATGGAGTTGTTGAAGCAGGTCAAAGAGGATATTCAAGATACTTTAACTGATGAAGGAAGGGATACATGGTTAAAGAAATTCAAAGCAGAGAAAAAGAAGAAGTATCTTGCTGAGAGAAAGAAGAAAAAGTTGCTCAGACCACCACCTGTAAAACAAATCAGAAACTTTCAAGAGATTACTTGAAGAATATGAAAGGCTATAAGCTTGTGAAGTTAAAGGCAAATTCAGATGATGAAATTCAGAAAATGTTTGAGAGAGCTAAATGGGAAATTGATAGTTTTGTGCCTATGGGGTCTGAGTTAGAAAAAGAAATGTTTAAGAGGTTTAAGATAGTGGTGAAAAAGAAAGAAAAAGTGGTGGAGACTGAGATTGAAAAGGAAAAGGTTGAAGAAGTAAAAGAAAAAGTGAAGGAGGAAGTGAAAGAAAGTTCAAACATTGGTGTGAAAAGAACTGGAAGGGTTCTAAAGATGAAAGCAAGGAAGAAGAGAAAAGCTAGTAAGGATAAGGCAGTAGTGCAGGAATCTGAATCTGAGACAGAGCATACTAAATCTGATGAAAAAGGTGATGAAAAGGAGGAAACTGAAAAAGATAGAGAAAGGGTAATGGCTCTCACAGTTCTTTCAAAACAAAAAGAACCTGAGACTACTAATGCAGTTCCTTTAGCAGCAAAGCATCCAATCATCTCATATTCACACAAGATCAGGGGTGGAAGTGAAGCCTACTGGGAGTTTAGAAGAACAAATGGTATGTGTTATGGATTTGTTAGGTTTTTACAAATGTTATATTTAATGGATAGAGACGATGTGGTTATCCTCTGGAGGTTATACAAGGAGAAGTATGGTGATACAAGGCCAGAGGAGGTATATGAAAGGGTGATCTACTATTATTTGAAGATAATGTTTGAGCCACATGATTCAGACATTGAATGGTTGAAGTTAAAACACAACACAGTGCGGAAATGGACTTTGTATCAGTCTTGTGGTGTTCATGAATTGTGTGCTCAAGGGTTGGTTATATATATGTTAGTAGAGAAAGATTATCCTTCGTTGAATTTTCATACGGAGATTATTGCTCAGATGTTGAAGCCTGGGATGTTGCATCTACAGAAAAAGTTCACAGTAGATGATCAGGCTTATCAACTGATAACTAAGTATGAAAAGATTCTCAAGAGAAACAAGTGTTTGGAAGCATCCTCCTGGTGATGGTTTAAGGCTTAATAGAAACTTGATGATTATGGGAGAAAATATCAAGTTTAGGGGAGGATTGTTGGGTTTTGTAACCGACTAGGACTCCTTAGTCTATAAAAGGAGGATCTAGGGTTAGAGTTTTGGTGCGTATCATTGTTAAGTCGATTCACTTCAAGGTTTTGTAAACCTGTTACTATTGAGTAACCGTATTAATATATTGAAGTGTTTGTTGAGAGAACTTTATTGTTTCATTGATTATTCTTCTTAAGATTAAACATTAGATTCCGCATAGTGTTTAATATTGTTTCAAGAACAGTTTCTATACATGTTGTTTTAGATCTATACCTAAGATAACTAACAAGATCAACAACTCAACTGGGATCAACATTGTTTCAAGTCAAGTCAGTTTCTATACTTGTTTTAGACTAAGGTTGCATTTAGTATCACAATTAAACTGGTATGATGATAAAAAAAAAAGCGCTAAGTAGATATTAAATAGAAATGCGACAAGTTTGCCTGTTTCGTCTCAGACCAAGAAACAACACGAATGTGCATCAGATTACGGAGTTACAAGACAATCCAACCGATCCAAACAAGCAAAGAGGTAAGTATTCAAAATTTATTTAACATAAATCATAGTTATGTTCATCCGTTGGTGCATCTAAAATTAAAATGAACAATCCATGGTATCATAGTTAAGATCATAAGTTACAACTTACATATAATTCGCTAGAAATCATTAAAATGAACAAAGTTAGGATGACCTGAGGGCCCCGGTTGTGACTGAGTATGGTTGTTAGGAACATTGACATTATTTGATGACCCCGGGTGTGAGTGACTGTCGTTGTGAGGAATGTTGCTTTGAGGAGTAGATGATTCAAAATTCCATATAAAAGGATTGTTTGACTCAACAGTTGGTTCTGTCCGTTCGACAGTTTCACTATTGTTGTGTACTTCCTGTCCTTATTGTTCAACTGCCTCCTCGTGAGTAGGGGTGCATGATTCTGTCTTTCTTCTACGTTTCTGAGATGTAATGTCAGTTTTAAAAAAAATTATACTAGAAATTAAATAATAAAAGTGTTTACATTATACTAAACAAAAAACAAGTACCTTTTTTTGGACCAATGGTACAGTACATGACCGTCGTGTGTGTCCTTTCTTGTCACACCTCGAACATTTTGTGCTTTTCGGTTCTTCCCCCTGTGATCAGATACGGTCTTTCTCTTTTGGCCTTCCAGGTTGCCGCTTACCAATAAGCGGTGGTTTTACCACTTGTAAGTCATCAGGAGTACGCCACTATTTCATGTCTTTTAGAGGATACACCTTATCTTGGTACGTATTTTTAGTGTTGTTTTCTTAAACCATTTTAACGCCCAACTGCTATTGTTATTCAAACCTTCAGCTCTAGAAACAGCACAAACATGCCCATACGGTAAACCTGATATTTGCCATTTACGGCAACTGCATTCTTTTTTGTCAAAGTCAACAATATGAACCTATCGTGAATCAGTAACTTGATACATTTTGAACATCTCAATCCCGCTAACAACCCAATTAGCGCTCTTTACCATTCTATCGTTTACTTTTGCAGCTGCCCATTCACTAAGTTCATCCTTTGGTGCATCTAAAATTAAAAAATAAAATATTCTTACATAAATGAAATGTTAAACAAAACATAATACACATTTTTTTTAATTACCTTTGTATTTTGCTCAACGATCACAATTCCAAGTTTGTAGAAGCTTTCTGTAGTACTCCATTAGCATGGTTATTGGAACTTTCCGAACAGATGCGGTCAAAGAGTTTACTGATTCTGCCCTATTTGAGGTCAAATAATTGTACCTGTTTGCAGGACAATAAGCCCGTGACTACTTACCAAATCCAGCGTCTTCTAGTTTTCTATAGACATCTGGTTTTACGCGTTGAATTTCAGATATTGAATCATCAAACTTCCTCTCTGTATATGCTTTGCATGTCCTCCAATATATAGCCTTCCACTTTCTACTCTTCAAATTGCAATTCATCATTAAATGACGACAACAGTACCCATGAAAGGCATCAGGAAAAACGGTACTACACGCATGTGCAATTGCCGGATGTCTGTCAGAGATGATGGCCAAATCGGCAACATCACCAATGCATTCTTTAAGTTTACTCATAAACCAAGACCATGATTCGTTAGTCTCACCTTGACAAACACCAGTGGCAATAGGTATGATCTGGTTGTTACCGTCCATTCCAACAGCAACCGTGTTTGTTCCACGGTATCTCCCTTTAAGATGTGTGGCGTCAATTATTATCAATGGCTGCAAAAAACCCAAGAAGCTCTGAATCTATTTTATTAAAGCACATATTGGTTATTGAATACTATGTACATAATAATCAAGGTAAAAATTAAAAAAATTTAAGACAAGCTTACCGCAACACCGAACCCTATGAATACCATCTTAAATCGATCTTCATCATCTGTCTCAATGTGTGTTACCGTCCCTTCATTTTCCAACTTTAAGTTATAGCAATAATACGGTAACTGCTCAAAAGAATCCGTAGGGCTACCGTTTACCAACTGTAATGCAATATTTTTCCCACCCCAAGCTCGTTTATAAGAAACGTCAATTTTCCATTTGATATTCAAATCTTTTTGTATGTCCTTACATGTATAGATCCTTCTGCTATCCTTTATTTTGTCTACCAGTATGCGACCCAACAATTTTTGGGTAGCGTTTTGATGATTAGGATTAATTCTAGTTCAGGAACATGTATGCACGTCGTTAATGCTTGACACATAGAATCTACATGTTATAATACTTTTTCGTGTGTGAATGTACCATTTGCAACCCTTTTCCACACAGTTTACACTGAACCTACTCTTAATAGACTTAATTACTTTAAACTCAAAACGTTCAACTAAAGCTTTTATTCCTATTGCATAAAAGCACGCAACCTTATCATCAAACCAACCACCAAGCTTTACTTTAGATACCACAGCATGTCTAAGGGTATTAATCATTTTAATTATAGGATCAGGTGCATTGGGTGGGTCAGGCATATTTTCAAATGTGCATTTCTGCCAACGGGGCTGAACATCGTCAAACACCTGTTCGCTTCTAAAATCATTATCATGATTTTCAACTTTCGGTGTTTGATAATCACATTCTTCAGGAAACAAAGAAACATTAAGATCGATATCAAGAGGCCTAGAAGAAGAAGATGGTTTTACCTCTAAAGTTTGCTCGATACGTTTGACGTATAGTGTATGAACCATGGTATGCTTACGACATGTTTCGTTAACAAAGAAGGCAACTTCATCATCGTCACATACTTCAATTTTGTTGGATCCGGATATGTAGTGTAAACTGATGCCCTTATCTGTGATATCGAATTTTGCCTTGACATACGTTACCAACTTGAGGTAATTAACGGCTACTGGAAGTAAAACTTCACGAATTGATTTTTGAAATTCCAATAAAACTTTCAATTTTAAGGAATTAGTTGAATTCATTTTATTTGGCGTGTGAAAATATCACAAGTTTTGGCTAATTTGTGGTGTGGGATTGTGCAGAAACCCAAGTACCAGTCGCTTAAAATTTTATGATCTGGTCGCTCAATTGAAAAGTCGCTTAAAAATTTCCCTCCAAACTATCATTTCCCTCTCATTTGCACTCTATATTTCCCTCCAAAAATTATTTTCCCACTCATTTAGTATGTATATATGATTGTAAAAAAATTGGGCAAATAACTTAAAGAATGGCTTCATCTTCTTCCACTTCAAAATCAAATAAAAAGACCATCGAATACTACCTCAATGCTACACATTGCAAATGTCCAAAACCATTACCAGCCGTACTACAAACTGCTTGGAACCTGACAAATCCTGGTAAAAGATTCAAGGCTTGTCCCATTTATGTAAGATTTTTATCCCGAAATTTTATTATACTTGTTTAAATTGTTATGTTGAATATGTGAATCTAAAACATAATTTGTTTAGGACAAGGACATGAAATGTAAATTTTATGGGTTCATAGACCCGGAGCCACCAAGTGAATACTACAAAGATTTGTTTTACAAAGAACATGCGGAAAAGAAGCAGATATACAAGAAGGTGGGAAAGACTACAGTTCCCAATGAAGGTGTTGCACGTTCACAAAATGAGCTAATGATGAAAATGTCTGAGGAGTTGACTTTTATCAAGTCAAAAGTGAAAGTTCGTGACAAAGTTGTATGTGTTTCGTTGTTCTCTTCATTGCTTTTGTTATAGCAACAAGTGTTATGTACTGGGTTGTAATAAACTGGTAATGGCTGTTTACAAGTTAATGTGTCGTTTTAATGCGCATAACATGCACTCACAGCTGTGGTGCTCTACATAGTTAAAGAGTCGATCAATATACAGAAACCTACAATCAATATATAAAAACATACAGAAACCTACAATAGTTAAACATACATCAGTTCAGACTAGACTACCATCTCAGACCAAGTTAGTTGTTGTAGTTACATGTTGTAGTTAACATTCCCATTGCCATAGAACACAAAACCAAAATATAATCCCACGCCTCCACTATATCAACACCCTTTTGTCAAGCTCCACACGACCTTCGTCCAAATCGTCTCTCGGATATCGCTTCCCACACACAAAGTTCGTTCCTCCACCATGAAGATTCTAACTCCAAAGATCCCTACAAACATCAGAGATCGCAACATTTTGTTACACACCTAAAAGATCCTCTACATCCCCACATGCTCTCCCTCTAAGATCCCTAACCAAATCACATTCCCATTTCAAAACTCCATCCAACCATCTCCCCTTGTTGTAGTTACATGACTAAACCATCTCAGACCAAATTACATGTTGTCGTTACATTAGTTCAGAGTAAAAAAAAATTACAACCAACATATAAACCATAATCTATTCAACATCTGTATTCACAGCCACCTTATACTTCCAAAAGTATCTTACCATGTGCTCTCGATAGGCTAACGCTACCTGAAGAGGATCATCAACCCTCATACTCAAGTTGTTAGCTAACCTATGCAAAAAAATGCACACCCAAACTCCACAGTCACCATATCCGTCAGCTTGTCTAGGGATATTATCTGCCACTCGAAAAGTTATCTTATAATTTGAAGCAGATATGGATTTGGTGTCGAAAACTTTACACGACTTTAGATACTTGGGGAGCATTTTCTCGAAAGTGGCCCTCATCTTCAGATTGTCCTTTCTGGTCTCTGGATTTGGCGTACCAAGTGAGTCATAAATAGTTATGACTCTGGTACTAATTTCTAGCTGTGCAAGAAACCAGTGGTCAGATGGAACGTTGACCGGAAAGTAGACCTACATTTGAAAACAAAAATACTATGATTAAAAAAAATGACAAATACTTAAAAGAACAAATGCAGTTTATATACCCACCTTGTCAACACTAGTCCATGGCACAGGATAACGTTCTCCATTTGCATAACAGGCATGCATTCTTCCCTGGAGAAGAGTAGTCATGAAAAACGAACCCGCCATAGCCCAATCAGCATTGGCTGGTCTGAAGTGCCACATTAGATCAACACAAATATCCAAATGTTGTAAGGTTTATATAAAAACCATACTGTTAAACTATTAAAATATAAAGCCATTGTATTATGTAAACTAATTAAATATTTAATAAAACACAAAAACCAACTGATTAATTTAGTACCTCATCCTCAAGCCATCCTCTTTTGTGACCTCTTCCATATCCCAACAAAGCTCTCCAAAATTGGCGACGAACAACAATGTCGAATTTACCCCAAGGAAACGTATGAGCTGTCTTTCTTCCTTTTTCTAGAAAAAGCCCCATACAATTTGGCTTAATCACGTTGTTGCGTGCATTTTTGTTACTAATATGACCAGCAGGACGTGACAAATTCTGAATTTTTTTTTAAAAATAAAACATATTAATGCATCGTCTAGTACCTTTGATTACCAGGAGCCTATATGACCAATTGAGTTAACTTGTAGTATACCTCTACCCAAGGTTCCAACTGATTGACAGGGGGGAAACTAATTACTTTATTCAGTCTTTTGGAACACCTTTTCGGCACTAGTGGAGTTGTAGGTGGTAGGTTCACATACGGGTCCTTAAAAGACTTACCAACCTCTTTCGTCCTCTTTTGTTGAACATCTGGTTTCAACTCAATAGTCTTCTTTTTTGTCACATTTGGCCTACCGCGTTTCTTTTTTTGTTGTCCATTATAGGGTGACTGTAGAGCCTTACCCAAGTTCCTTTTCCTTTTATGACGCGTGAAAATTTCCTGTACGCAAAGTTCAACATTGATATTAACATCGTTATTGACCTTTGATATTTGTAACAACAATGATACTACTGTTAGTGTATTTCATACTACTGCTGGAGATGGTGAGAAGGTGAAGTAAATACACTAAGTGGATACTATTGCTCAGTAGATGCTACTGCTGGTAACAATGACACTACTGTAAGTGTATTTCATACTACTGCTGGAGATGCTGAGAAGGTGAAGTAAATACACTAAGTCATATATTTAAAGTACCTCAGGAGCTTCAGTAAAAGGCATGTTGACTTGTCCTTTGACAACCTCCTGACAAGAGTTTTGTTCAGATTTAAGAAAAACGGCGTTTCTTGCTTTCTCAGCATCCTGGTCGAGTTTGTCAAAAAACACCTTTTCCTTTTCTGTGACAGACACCGTATCCATTACTTTCTCACCAGAAGCAATGCTTTCTTCATTATCTAACGACGCCTCTCCTAAGTTATTGGAATCATTACCACTGGTGTCACCAACATGGCCATCAGCCTTGTTGGTGACAACATCCTTGTATTCACCAGCCTTCGTCTCTTCCATAACTAAGACAGCCTCGCTTACTTTCTCAACATCATGATCATATGTATCAGTAACAAGCCCATCCGTAATGTTCTCTTCATTATCCAACACATAGTCGCTTACTTTCCCACCATCATGAGCATCTCTATCTACTTCCCCATCCTCATTCTTATCATCCATTTCTAACACAGTCTCACTTACTTTTTCACCTTCAAGTTCATGATTATCATAAACATGCCCGTCCGCAATGTTGTATTCAATATGAAATGCCGCATCTCCCACTTGGTCACAATTATTATCATATTTGTCAAAAGCATGCCCATCAGCCTTGCTCTCTTCAACGGCAGACACCGACTCTCCTAATTCATTCGGACCTTTTGATTTTTCTTCTAAACCCATTGATTCAGCAGCCGCTTCTATCGTATTAGAAGAATGACAATCAACTTTCTGTGTACTTAGTAGTGGCTCAACCGTATCATTGAAATCATCAGGAAAGTAATGGCACTGTAAGTTTACATGAAAGCACAAGTATAAAAAGAAAGTGAATGTAGCAAACAACTATAACATGTGGATTTTTTATAAATTGCATACTTACATCAACAGCCGTTTGAGAAAAATGCTCATTTAAATTGGGTAAATGGATATCACTAGGATTATCAACTTGCATGTGATCAACTACCGGGTAATCTCCAATTGAAAGATAATTATCAAGTTGTGACATGGAGGATGGATACGCGGCAGGGTCAAAATAATTAAGCTTCCCATGTTCGTCATTCTTTTGACCAGCAGATATTGATGTCTCGAATATTACCTTTTTAACATCGTATTCACCGTCGACATGAGTACGAATAGGGCTTTCGTTATGAATTTCATTCTCAAAGGGGCTTGAAGTCTGAATTTGAAAATATACAAAAAAAGTAATTATAATAAAAGAAGGATACCTAACGGATTAAAAATTTACTTAAAGGATATTACCTTGGCATCTTTGGAAGCTAAATCTTTATCCACTTGAAGTTGTACCTCTGAATTGTCATGAATAGGACTTGAAGTCTGAAATTCAAAATATAATATGAATTTACTATCAAAAAAAGAAAGATAGATATATGTGACAAATTCAAAATATCTTCTTACATTTGCAACTTTGGAAACAAAGTGATCACCAACATTTGCCCTTACTTCAGACATTTCATGAATAGATGTTGAAACCTGTTTCAATAAATATATATATGTTCTTCATATTTTTTGTGAAAAAATAAAATAAATCTTCATCCACTTGAAGTTGTACCTCTGAATTGTCATGAATAGGACTTGAAGTCTGAAATTCAAAATATAATATGAATTTACTATCAAAAAAAGAAAGATAGATATATGTGACAAATTCAAAATATCTTCTTACATTTGCAACTTTGGAAACAAAGTGATCACCAACATTTGCCCTTACTTCAGACGTTTCATGAATAGATGTTGAAGCCTGTTTCAATATAATATATATATATATATATATATATATATATATATATATATATATATATATATATATATATATATATTCTTCATATTTTTTGTGAAAAAATAAAATAAATCTTCATCCACTTGAAGTTGTACCTCTGAATTGTCATGAATAGGACTTGAAGTCTGAAATTCAAAATATAATATGAATTTACTATCAAAAAAAGAAAGATAGATATATGTGACAAATTCAAAATATCTTCTTACATTTGCAACTTTGGAAACAAAGTGATCACCAACATTTGCCCTTACTTCAGACGTTTCATGAATAGATGTTGAAGCCTGTTTCAATAAATATATATATTTTCTTCATATTTTTTGTGAAAAAATAAAATAAATCTTCATCCACTTGAAGTTGTACCTCTGAATTGTCATGAATATAGGACTTGAAGTCTGAAATTCAAAATATAATATGAATTTACTATCAAAAAAAGAAAGATAGATATATGTGACAAATTCAAAATATCTTCTTACATTTGCAACTTTGGAAACAAAGTGATCACCAACATTTGCCCTTACTTCAGAAGTTTCATGAATATAGATGTTGAAGCCTGTTTCAATAAATATATATTTTTTTTCTTCATATTTTTTGTGAAAAAATAAAATGAATATGGTATCCTCAAAGTAATTTTGTTGATAAAAAAATAAATTTAGACAGCTTACCCCTGGATGTTGTATGTTCAGAGCTTTCTCAAGAATCTCAAGTCTTCTTTTAACATCATTTATCACGTTAACACCAAGCACGTTAACTAGTGCCTTCAAGGCCGCAACCTCAGCAGCTATGGTACGTCTGTTGGAGTTTTCTTCTGGTCCAGCTGATTGCACCTCTCGCTCTTGTGCATCTGCATGTTTCTCTCCATCATCTACACCAGCATTTGCCTACAAAACAATGAAAATTGCTATCAAAATAAGTTTGAAGTACGGTCATAGACCCCAAGTGGTACAAAACCTTCTAGTTATACAGTATATAGTTAAACCTTTTGTCCACTACCTGCATTTATTAGGACTTTAATGTCCAAATGGCATATACGATTGTATATATAGGTTAACCATTTTTAACTATAGTTGTCTATTTAGGTATCAAGTACAGATTTCTTGAAATGCCATATTTCTACCCGTATTTATTATGATTTCTGCAAATGTAGAACAATAATTTATGTCTCATTGTTTAAAGGGTTTAGGATCAATTTTTTTTTTGAAAATTGACAATTTACCTCAACGGCATCATTTGCAACGTCTGCTTGGCTTTGAATAAGATTGTGCTCAACAAAATACTCATTACTACGTACAAACCATGGTTGCAACCTTTCTTCACTAGTTGGAACAAGTTTCAATATTGGATTCGAACCCTAGGTAACAAATTATAGTAATGTCAAAAACAAATATACAGAATTTGTAAGTTATTTCACTAATAACAAAAAAAAATGGAAATTCTTACCGAACCACAAAGTAGATCATGATCACTGTGGAAAGGATTGCGCAAACACATGGGATGTGAATCTTAGTAACGTGTTTGGGATATTTATGTATGAATGTGTTTAGTATGCGGAATCTACTACAACACACTTAAAAGAACACAAAGGTGGTGAGTTTATGTAAACGTGAGTATGTAATGAACAAGGAACACAACTTTAGTTAACACAAAACGATTCAATATTATTGATGAAATAATACGGATGATCTAACTATCACCGGGATTACAAAGTAATCTTGAATCTTAGATTGTAAAAGGATTTGTGAAATGAGTAACTAAGTTACTTGAGAGATTGTTCAGTTTTGGTTAATAGTTGGAAAGATGCATGCATTAAGTGGTGACTTAGGGAACCTTTTTATACAATAAGGTACCCTAATTACAAGTTGTCAAGTGGGTTAATATAATATGTTACTTTGACTATTCTAGCCTACAATTAAATACAACTACCAATGTAACAACTCTGTAATATTCTTCTGTGAACCACAGAAGACTAAACTACTTCTACATAACGTATAACAATGTACAAAGACTAATAATACAACTAAATATCTATTACAAAATATCTATCAACTTGACATAAAGCTTGGCAGGACCTTTATCAACTAGCGGTACCTTCTACCCAGAAGGTACTGTTAGTACATCTTCATACTCTTCAAAATCAACTAGCAGGCTCTTTGACATATCTGGCAGGCTCTTTGACTTGAACATTTTATTCCCAACAATCCTCCCCTAAACTTGTTATTTCCATTAAAATACACAAGTTTCTGATGAATAAAATACATACCTTGAGAATTTGAGGGAACTCTTCCAAAAACCTTCACTCTCTGTTCTTCCTTTTTCTTTCACATTGCTCAAATATGCTCCTCAGCAAACTTTGAACAATTTCTGAATTCTCTTCATCTTTGTCACATCTTAATCTCTTGGAGATCATAGTTGTAAGCACTTCATAACTAAGTGGATACTCTTTCTCAGCTAACATAAAGAGTTCTATCCCACTCTGTGTGTAAAGATGATGAATACTGCTAAGGCTTAGAAATTCCCATGTTGTTGAAGGATCATGATAGGGAAATTTCCAATGAACATCTTTGGGATCAGGATCATACATCCTATTGAATTCTACCCATAGTTCCTGTTCCTTAACATCAGTACTGGAATTTGTGTCTAGCTTAATTTGAACTAGATTCCACAATTCTTCTAAGTCTGCTCTGTCACATGCTCTAACTAGATTTTCAAAGTTTTTGAAGATAGCAGACTGACCCCCAACCCTTGTTATTTTCCATGACTTTCCTAATCTATCATGGTTGATCTCCCAATCAATAATAGGGCGTCTACAGCTAATTGGATCAGCATGTATGATAGTTGGCAAAGTAATTAACATCTTACTTACTTGCTCTGAGTCCGATTTTGCTTCTTCTTTCTTCTGAGCATCTTTCTTTTTCATAGAGGGCTTTGCATCAGATGGAACTTTGTAGTAAAGACTTTTGTAGGCTTGAAGATACAAGTAGTAGATTTCATCAGCAGATTTCTTCTTCAGTTGATAATCAGTCCAATTTGCTTGACCTTTTAGAAATCTCTTCATAAAAGTCACTTGATCTTTCCATGATTTGCCCACCTTAAAACCTCTTTTCTCACTTTCTTTCATCTTTTCAAAAATGTTAGCCAGAGCTGCTTCTTTATACTTCTTGTTGATAAAAGATTCAAGCTCTGCTGTTTTCTCATCAGAATTGAGATTCTTGTCATTCACTATTATTGATGCTTGGCCTTTTACAATTGGATCATTAGCAATAATCCATTGCATCTGTGCATCAAAAGTTTCTTGAGCAATTTGAGTTTCAAGAAGAGTCTGAGCAGCATCTTTTTGCTCTTTCATCTCTGTTAGCAGTCTTGAGGCTTCAAATGCTTTCTGCTGTTCTTCTTCATGAATTCTTTTGGCCTCTTCTTCATCTCTAGCTATCTGTGCTTGCTCTGATTTCTTTAACTTTTTGGGCTTTGGCTCATCTTCAACCATAATGCTCTTGCCCTTATCCTTTGCAGTTGGTTCTTGGGATGGAGCAGTAGATTGCTCATCAGCAATAAATAACCTCCCTTGAACAAACAAATCTCCTTGAGGCTCTAAGTCCCTCTTTCTTTTGTACACTTTCTCAGCAGACCCTTTGTACTCCATTGCCAATAGCCTCTCAATCCTAGGAGGCTCTTGCTCTGGCCTAGCAGGCTCTTGCCCTGCTCCAGCAGGCTCTTCATCATAAACTTGAGTTCCTTCATGGAATTCAAATTGAGCCTCCTCCTCATCTTCAGAACTATCCATCCTCCCCTTTTTGGAAGAGTGACCTAACCTATCAGCATCTGATCTTGAAGAACTAGATAAAACAACCTTTGCAGATCTTTTACCTTTTAGCTTCTTCACTTCATTCTCCAATTTCTTTACCCTCTTGACTAACTTGATGTTGATCTCAGAAAATTTCTTGTTTTGACTTTTAAGAGCATCTTCTAAGAGCTTCACCTTCTGTTTTAGTTCTTGCAATGTCTGAGGTGATTGGGGTGGTGATACATGATGTGATGATGTTGGTGGTGTTGCTGATGGTACTGGAGATGGTATTGGTGATGTTTGATGTGTTGGTGAGATGTAACCAGTTGAAGAACTTGATGATGGTGATTCAGATGATGGTGTTGGTTCTTCTGGATGTTGTGGTAACATTTCATAAAATAGTGGTATTTCTTCCCCTCTAAAACCAATTCTCATGTTTGAAAATACTTTGTGAGAAAGTTTTGGTGTTGCATAAAGAGTGTGTGGGGGAAGCAACAAATGTTTTGATTTTGCAATGATGGATGAAATAAATCTTGGATACATCAAAAACTTTGTTTCACTATCCACATTTTTAATCAACCCTTCAAAAATATGTTTGGAAAAATTGTATTTTCTGTTTGTAGCCAAGCAGATGAGAGCAGAAGCCATGTTTCCACAGAATTGCTCCCAAGAGGTTTTCTTCTGGCTCAAACAATGAAGGATTGTATGGATTAAAAATCTCCATTGTGGAGTAAGATGCTTCTTTAGAAAAGTGAGTTTTGTAGAAGTAGCATGATACCCCATTCTTTCCAAATTTTTAAAAATCTCAGTATCTGGCAACTGACTAATACCATCAGAATCATCCAAATGAAGATGTCTTCTTATGGATGACTCAGTAAGAGTCAAATGTTTGCCATCCACTTTGGCCTTAATCCTTTGTTCCCCATTTTCAGAAGTTTCAATTTTAGCTGTTTTCCAAAATTGTAAAATTTGAGATTCATAAATAGTGGGATTGACTAGTAAAGCAAACCTGATGTGGGAGTTATTTAAAAAGTCCACTACTTGATGAAAAGAGGCATTATCCTCTGACTTTTCCAAAAAGGCTAATTGATTGTGACGTTGAACAAAGTTTAGAACAACTGTGGTATCCATAATGAAAATTTTGATTATGATGGTGGGATTTGTTGGTGGTACTGGTAGAAGATGAAAGGTGTAAGTTAATTGTGATAAGGACTGATGAAAGATGATATTTGAGAATTACTTTTAACCGACAATAAGAAAGATTATAATAAGTAAATGTAAAGGCGGTTAAAAAGATCTTTTATATGTTAAATATAATATAATATAATCATCAGTAATTTACATAACTACCCCAACGGCTAATTTTAACTACCAGGCCCAACGGCTAAAACTTTTTCTGACAGGCTCAACGGCTATCTAGCAGTACCATTTTACTCTAGCAGTACCAATTTTTGAACTACCAGTACCTTTGAAAGTTTTGCAAAAATCCCTTATAGTTTTTAGCAAACTACCAACTATCAACGGATTTGAGTTGTCTTTACCAAAAGCCGTTTGCTTATGGACTAGCTAACTATTTACAGTTAAGTATGGTTAGTTAACAACCATATAGTTTTTGGTAAACTATCAACCATCAACGGATTTGATGTGTCTTTACCAAAAGCCGTTTGCTTATGGACTAGCCAGCTCTTAAGTTTGTAAAAACTTGGTGAACTGAATACCAAAAGCCATATTGGCCTAAAGATGGTGCAATTTCCTTGGATGGAGGAAATTAAAAAGACAATGATGCTGTGTATCTTGGATGATTGGTTCAACAAGTGAAATCATCTATTAGCATGCCTTTGAATTGATACTTTCCTTAGTTTGATCTAGATAGAACTTTCTCCTTTAGGAATGCTTCATCCCTTCTGAATAAGTGATCTAATTCTATCTTTTTCAACCTTTGCATCATCTTGTATGCTCTTGTCTTTTTCTTTCATAAATTGGTTTATCTTCCATTCTGGGCTATTATTTCCTCCCCTGAGAATGTTACCTCCCCTGAGATGTAAATAACTTTCATTTCTCCTTTTTGTTTGGAAGATCTCATGTGTTGTTATCAACCTGAAATGTGTTAGTTGTAAACCAAAAGAACAAAGTGCAAAGCACTTGATCTATAGCATTTTAAACATTTAAGCATCAATATGAACAAAACATAGCAAATTTTATACTAGCAGGACCAATTATGAACTGACAGTACCTATTGACCAACTAGCAGTACCATGTTTAAAGGCCAATACCAGTTAATTTTATGTACAAAAAACACATGTTTTTCAAAGATTTATCATTCCAATACCTCCTACAAGATATTTGAATCTACCTAAATCAAAAGCTTTGGTGAGAAGGTCTGCATAATTCTTTTTAGAATCAATTTTAACAACTTGTATTAACCGTTTCTCATTGCAATCCCTTATGAAATGGTGTCTGATTTCAATGTGTTTTGTTTTTGAGTGTTGAACTGGATTTTTAATGATACATATATTACTGCTATTGTCAATATAAATAATGGTGTTAAGAAAATTGTACCCATAGTCAAGCATTTGATTTTGGATCCAAAGAACTTGCCCACAACAACTTGCACCAGCAGCATATTCTGCTTCAGTTGTAGAGTTGGCCACCATTGTTTGTTTCTTGCATTGCCAAGAGATGAGTCTGCAACCAAGAAATTGACATCCACCAGTTGTGGATTTTCTGTCTAGAGTTGCACCAACATAGTCACTATCAGAATAAGCCACCAATTCAAAAGATGATTCCCTTGGATACCAAAGACCCAACCTAGGTTGACCCTTAAGATATCTAAAGATTCTTTTGACTGCTGTTAGATGAGAGACTTTGGGATGTATTTGAAACCTTGCACATACACATACTGAGAACATGATATCTGGTCTTGATGATGTAAGGTACATCAAAGACCCAATCATTGATCTATAATTGTGCAAATCCACATCTTCTCCTTCAGCATCCTTGAGTAGCCCTTTTTCTGCATCCATTGGTGTACTTGCAACCTTAGAATCAGCAAACTAAAATTTCCTTAGGATCTCTGCTACATACTTATCTTGGCTGATAAATATGACTTCTTGAGATTGTTTCACTTGGAGACCCAGAAAGAAAGTAAGTTCCCCCATGGAACTCATTTCAAACTTACTATGCATAAGTTTTTCAAATTCTACACACAAGTCTTGGTTTGTTGATCCAAAGATAATGTCATCAACATAAATCTGTAGTAGCAAGATGTCTTTCTTTGTTCTTTTGATGAACAAAGTTGGATCAATCTTGCCTCTTTGGAATCCACTTTCTAGTAGAAAGCAAGCCAATGTTTCATACCATGCCCTAGGAGCTTGGTGTAGACCATAAAGAGCCTTGGTAACCTTATAAACCTTGTCTGGATATTCTGCATCAATGAAGCCTGGAGGTTGAGAGACATACACTGGTTCTTCAATTTCACCATATAAAAATGCACTCTTAACATCCATTTGATAGACAGTGAAGCCTATGCATGAAGCATAGGCCAAGAATAGCCTAATTGCTTCAAGTCTTGCAACTGGAGCAAACACTTCTTCATAATCTACCCCTTCTTCTTGAGTATATCCTTGAGCTACCAATCTTGCTTTGTTTCTGATCACTATACCCCTTTCATCTTTCTTGTTTCTGAACACCCATTTGGTTCCAATTGCCCTATGACCTTTGGGCAAATCAACCAATATCCAAACCTTCTGAACCAGTGATCTTTCCTTTTATTCCTCCCCCAAAGGTAACATATCCTCCATCAATTGTTTTGAAGTCTGAGAGAAAAGACATGTTGCCTGTCATGTGCCTTGAACATCCACTATCCACATATCCTTGATCACCAATATCAGATGAATGTTCCTGCACATGAATAAACATATTAGTTTCCTTGGGGTACCCAAGCCATGACAGACTTGGGTTTGCTTCTTGCATCAATGAAATCAAACCTTTTTAGGATTGTTGATGCACCTTTTGATTGGATTGGTTTCCAAATCCAACATGCTGAGGACTTGTCACAACTCGTAATTTCAGGCCATTTTTCCGTACCTTGACAAATTACTATTCATGAGTTACTATTCATTTTTACTATTCACTGGCACTATTCATTCCAAAATTTTTATTTCATATTCTCGTAAGTTAAACTATTTTAATGATAACCCGAGATTTTGGCACTCGTCGGATAATTTCTGCAAGAATCACGAAACCGTGTCCGAGACTTACTTTAAGGTTTAAACATCATTTAGGCATCCCGATATGTCCAAACAACATTGCCAACAAGAGAAATATATGTTTTCCACCTTCCGTGACATTTTCATGAATTTAGGAATTTTAGGATACCCGGTTTTAAGTTTTGTGACTTTACGACTTACAGTTAGCAATTAACGGGACCAAAACTCACTCCGTAAGTCAAGATAAATATCCAACCTATAATATCTAGATATTTTCTGAAAAATATCTAGATATTTCAAAAACCTAGTGAAATTACCATTATACCCTTTCGTTGAAATTACCAAAATGCCCTTGGCCTATATAAAGCCTAAACTAGCTCATTTTCACTAAAAATATTTCACACACTCTCCTCCTTTCTCTCTCAATCCCACGGCACACCACAAGAACCAAGGAGGAATCAAAAACTTTTCAAGAACAAGTGTTAGATTAGTTCCATATATGATCCTTGTTAGGGTTTTGCAATAAAAACTCCAAGGTTGTGATCTTTTTCCATCCAAACTCATCAATCATCAAGTAAGCTTCAAGAACATCTTTCTAATCTTTTCATACTTTCAATCTATTGTTTTTCATGTTATATTGATGATTGATCATGCAAAATACAAGTTATCTATACCACTTTGTTCATTTTCATAATAAACCCTAGATCTATAAGTTTTATTAACATCCTTATGAGATACTTGGTAGATTAGCAAGGTTGATGATGTTTAGGACCCCATGACACCCTAAGAAGATGTATGGTAGGATTTGGGATCATTTGAAGTTGTTTGGTTGGTTTTTGAACAAGTTAGCAACTAGGAAAACCAAGTTTTAACACTTATAGAAAGTTGCTGTCCGTTTTTGCAAAACGTGGGAAACTCAGGGGCTAGGGTGTAACTTTGGACCAAAGATTTAGAAAATACACTCAAAGACGAAACCGTGGTCGCTTGAATCAATAAAAACCGACCTATAACGAAGGAGATATGATTTTTACAAGTTAGGCGACGAAAAACTATTTTCTGAAAATAAGCTTGCTGTTTGCCGAACTTCAAGGGACAAAACGAGGCGTTAGACATGATCTAGGAGGGCCGAGTTACTGAAAATATGTTAGTTCATGCTATGACGATTCCGTGGATATAAAGAACGTTGAAAACAGACTTGAAACGACCAAGATATACGCGTTTGAAAACCTGACAAAACTTATTTAATTTTGACAGCTTCTAATAGCAAAATATATTCCAAGTGTAAAACAGTTTTTCTTTCAAGTCACCATGTTGCGAGCTATTTTCCCGTTGATCGAGTCACGTATGACCAAAACTCAAATGAGACGGCATTAAGATCATGTTACAAGGTTTTCAAAAACGTCAAGTTCTATTCCTAACTCTTAACGTACAATATTTTGCGACTAGTTTTGCGAGGCCGTTTGGTCATATTTTCACAAGTTGTAAAAAGGGTTATTTTGCGACGAAACTATTTTATTTGGCGATAAAACATCAAACGAGGATCATAGAGTATCATTTCAACATATTTACACGAAAAGTAGTTTATAACTTTTCGAGACGTCAAAAATGTAGTTTTCGATGATAAGCATTATTTTCAAAACTAACGAGTGGTATCGTTAACATATGTATTTGCATGTGTAGCATTGTTTCATTTGCTTACCTTAGATCATATCATTCATATTAGGTCGCGGTTAGAGATCGAGCCTCAGTTCAGCATATTCATTATTATCATTGTTGCTATCGCATCAGGTGAGTTTTCATAGCCCCTTTCTTTATACGTTTTGAACTTTTGGGGGAGATACATGCTTAAACTGTTTGCTTACATACATGATTGTGTTAAACTTAGTTGCGTTATTCTTGAAAGCATATCGCGGACCTAAGTATCAAACACTTGGGGTAGCCGAACGAATCATATCGCGGACCTAAGTATCAAACACTTGGGGTAGCCGAACATAAGTCTCCTCGTGAGCAGCATTGATAAGTCTCCTAGTGAGCAGCGTTGATAAGTCTCCTCGTGAGCAGCATTGATAAGTCTCCTCGTGAGCAGCATTGATAAGTCTCCTCGTGAGCAGCATAAGGTCTTCTAGTGTTATAGAACGCACATCGTATACACACATGTCTTACTCATACTATGTTAGCATTGGGTTGTAAACACACAGGTTGCAAGTCTTGAATGCGCAGGGCTTGGAACTGAGTGGATTTACAATGCCTATGCTGTGGAAACTTTCTCTAAAGGCTTTTCAACTTATTTATAGCAAACTCTATGAACTCACCAACCTCGTGTTGACACTTTAGCATGTATTTTCAGGAACCAAGCAATAGCACGCTACTGGAGGCTTTTGGCAGGGCATGGCATGGTCATAGAAGACTCTGATAAAACATTTGGGACCGCTTAACTTATTTTATGGGCCAACTTCCGCACCACTTTTCATAATGTAAATTTAACACTTTTGACTTATCAAATATATTCTAAATGATTGATGTGAAAACCGTTCTTTACACTTGTGTTATGATACCAATTGAGTTGCACACCAGCGATGTGTAAGCTTCCGCTGGACCCGATTTTGGGGGTGTGACAGATTGGTATCAGAGCCTAGGCTATAGAGAATTGGGTAATTTTAAAACCTAAACTATAGCTACTTTTACGAAAACTTAACCCTATGACCGCCACGTGCCTGCCTGCCAAGCTGATGCCTCATTTGTGGTTTGTTGCTGACATATTTAATGAGATTTGTATCTTATTGCCAGATAGATTATACTCACTTATTCTCGTTGATTACTGTGATTATCTTACATATAAGGGTGCATACATATCGTACACGTCACAGCGTTACACCTTTTTCCTTACGTAGTTTCATCATTCGACCTCAAGCCTGATCACCTGCCTTAGTCTTTTGAACCACCCTTTACATGTGAAGGACATAGTATTATTATAACTAAGCTGAGTATTCCAAAATTCATTGAATCTCGGTGGAATATAGACTGGTCATCTATATTCGACCCGGGACAGTGGGACATAGCCTGACCACCTATGTTCGACTCAGAGATGAATTTTGCAATACTGAGAGTAGTTATAATGGAATTATGTCCGGATTGATTTGATCGGTGTAAGCAATTCCATAATCGAGCCAAATTTTCAAAAGACCTCCTTCAAACCACTTGTTCCTAGTTTGATCTAAGTGACAGTTCTTGTTTGATGAGTTGCGAGGATCAAACTGGAATCAAGTTGTTACCCGAGCCGATTCAGTTTAATCTCATGACAGTTCTTGTTTGATGAGTTGTGAGATTAAATTTGAATCGACAACCTCAAACCGATTTAGCCTAATCCCATGACAGTTCTTGTTTGATGAGTTGTGGGATTAAGTAAAAATCGGTTACCTAGAGGTCTTTTGAAGGCTATGCTCGATCATGGGAAAGTTTACCCCCATCAAACCCGACCATGAGAACGTATGTACGTAGAACGAGCGAGCTGAATTCAGGGACTGAATTCCTCTAACGGGTGGAGACTGTCACAACTCGTAATTTCAGGCCATTTTTCCGTACCTCGACAAATTACTATTCACGAGTTACTATTCATTTTTACTATTCACTGGCACTATTCATTCCAAAATTTTTATTTCATATTCTCGTAAGTTAAACTATTTTAATGATAACCCGAGATTTTGGCACTCGTCGGATAATTTCTGCAAGAATCACGAAACCGTGTCCGAGACTTACTTTAAGGTTTAAACGTCATTTAGGCATCCCGATATGTCCAAACAACATTGCCAACAAGAGAAATATATGTTTTCCACCTTCCGTGACATTTTCATGAATTTAGGAATTTTAGGATACCCGGTTTTAAGTTTTGTGACTTTACGACTTACAGTTAGCAATTAACGGGACCAAAACTCACTCCGTAAGTCAAGATAAATATCCAACCTATAATATCTAGATATTTTCTGAAAAATATCTAGATATTTCAAAAACCTAGTGAAATTACCATTATACCCCTTTCGTTGAAATTACCAAAATGCCCTTGGCCTATATAAAGCCTAAACTAGCTCATTTTCACTAAAAAAATTTCACACACTCTCCTCCTTTCTCTCTCAATCCCACGGCACACCACAAGAACCAAGGAGGAATCAAAAACTTTTCAAGAACAAGTGTTAGATTAGTTCCATATATGATCCTTGTTAGGGTTTTGCAATAAAAAAACTCCAAGGTTGTGATCTTTTTCCATCCAAACTCATCAATCATCAAGTAAGCTTCAAGAACATCTTTCTAATCTTTTCATACTTTCAATCTATTGTTTTTCATGTTATATTGATGATTGATCATGCAAAATACAAGTTATCTATACCACTTTGTTCATTTTCATAATAAACCCTAGATCTATAAGTTTTATTAACATCCTTATGAGATCCTTGGTAGATTAGCAAGGTTGATGATGTTTAGGACCCCATGACACCCTAAGAAGATGTATGGTAGGATTTGGGATCATTTGAAGTTGTTTGGTTGGTTTTTGAACAAGTTAGCAACTAGGAAAACCAAGTTTTAACACTTATAGAAAGTTGCTGTCCGTTTTTGCAAAACGTGGGAAAACTCAGGGGCTAGGGTGTAACTTTGGACCAAAGATTTAGAAAATACACTCAAAGACGAAACCGTGGTCGCTTGAATCAATAAAAACCGACCTATAACGAAGGAGATATGATTTTTACAAGTTAGGCGACGAAAAACTATTTTCTGAAAATAAGCTTGCTGTTTGCCGAACTTCAAGGGACAAAACGAGGCGTTAGACATGATCTAGGAGGGCTGAGTTACTGAAAATATGTTAGTTCATGCTATGACGATTCCGTGGATATAAAGAACGTTGAAAACAGACTTGAAACGACCAAGATATACGCGTTTGAAAACCTGACGAAACTTATTTAATTTTGACAGCTTCTAATAGCAAAATATATTCCAAGTGTAAAACAGTTTTTCTTTCAAGTCACCATGTTGCGAGCTATTTTCCCGTTGATCGAGTCACGTATGACCAAAACTCAAATGAGACGGCATTAAGATCATGTTACAAGGTTTTCAAAAACGTCAAGTTCTATTCGTAACTCTTAACGTACAATATTTTGCGACTAGTTTTGCGAGGCCGTTTGGTCATATTTTCACAAGTTGTAAAAAGGGTTATTTTGCGACGAAATTATTTTATTTGGCGATAAAACATCAAACGAGGATCATAGAGTATCATTTCAACATATTTGCACGAAAAGTAGTTTATAACTTTCCGAGACGTCAAAAATGTAGTTTTCGATGATAAGCATTATTTTCAAAACTAACGAGTGGTATCGTTAACATATGTATTTGCATGTGTAGCATTGTTTCATTTGCTTACCTTAGATCATATCATTCATATTAGGTCGCGGTTAGAGATCGAGCCTCAGTTCAGCATATTCATTATTATCATTGTTGCTATCGCATCAGGTGAGTTTTCATAGCCCCTTTCTTTATACGTTTTGAACTTTTGGGGGAGATACATGCTTAAACTGTTTGCTTACATACATGATTGTGTTAAACTTAGTTGCGTTATTCTTGAAAGCATATCGCGGACCTAAGTATTAAACACTTGGGGTAGCCGAACGAATCATATCGCGGACCTAAGTATCAAACACTTGGGGTAGCCGAACATAAGTCTCCTCGTGAGCAGCATTGATAAGTCTCCTAGTGAGCAGCGTTGATAAGTCTCCTCGTGAGCAGCATTGATAAGTCTCCTCGTGAGCAGCATTGATAAGTCTCCTCGTGAGCAGCATAAGGTCTTCTAGTGTTATAGAACGCACATCGTATACACACATGTCTTACTCATACTATGTTAGCATTGGGTTGTAAACACACAGGTTGCAAGTCTTGAATGCGCAGGGCTTGGAACTGAGTGGATTTACAATGCCTATGCTGTGGAAACTTTCTCTAAAGGCTTTTCAACTTATTTATAGCAAACTCTATGAACTCACCAACCTCGTGTTGACACTTTAGCATGTATTTTCAGGAACCAAGCAATAGCACGCTACTGGAGGCTTTTGGCAGGGCATGGCATGGTCATAGAAGACTCTGATAAAACATTTGGGACCGCTTAACTTATTTTATGGGCCAACTTCCGCACCACTTTTCATAATGTAAATTTAACACTTTTGACTTATCAAATATATTCTAAATGATTGATGTGAAAACCGTTCTTTACACTTGTGTTATGATACCAATTGAGTTGCACCCCAGCGATGTGTAAGCTTCCGCTGGACCCGATTTTGGGGGTGTGACAGGACTTAACAGCATTTTCCCTTTTTATCCATTTTTTGGTCTTTGGTCTATCAGTACCAATTTTGGCAGTACCATTTGGTCTAGCAGGACCTTTTGGTCTAGCAGGACCTTTTGGTTTTGGTCTCCAAACTTGTGTTTCGACCACAGATTTCTTTTGAATAGGACTATTCACAACTTTTGGTACATATTTGAAAGTTTTTCTTGTACCCTTATCAGTTGGTTTTGTAATAACAGGCTTATTTTGTCTAACAGTATGTTTAACTTTTGTGGTGTTAGACTTAACAAAACTTTTTCTGGGGTGAGTAACATTTGTTTTAGACTTTGATTTACTCCCAGAAACCCAATTATTACAATAAGCATGAAGATGATTAAAGCTACCACAGTAATAACAAGCCTTATTGTACATAACAAAGTCATCACCTAGTTGTTGTGACTTAAGGTTGTTCCAATTTCTTTGGCTTCCCCTAGGTTTGTTATTACATTTTTCACAACTTTCAACTGTTTTCAAAACAGCTTTAGCCTTAGCCTTAATTTCTACTCTTTTAGGACTGATTGGTCCTACTTTGTTTCCTTTGATAGAAACAGTCTCATCTTCATCATCATCAGATACCCAATCTTCAATGATTAGAACATCTGATTTGTTATTAGTGAGCACCTTTTTATTAAAGAGTGAGGCTTTCTTAGCACTCTCAGAAGGTTCACTTTTCTCTACAGGTTTAGCCAATGGTTTGTTAATAAATTCATGTAAACCTGATTCTGCAAGATCAATACCTTGGGGACAAGGAATTCCTCTATAAGGAAGTGGACATTTATTGTATCCTATCCCAGATTTGATTCTTTTATTCATCTGATTTTCAACTATGCTTCTTGTGCAATCAGAAGCAATTTCCAATTTAGTAACAGTCAGTTGAATATTATCTCTAGCCAATGTCACTTTAGCACACTCAGTTCTTAACATTTCTATTTCTGAATCTTTCAAAAATATTTGTCTATTAAGAACAGCTTTTGCATCAGAAAAGGTGAGTTCATTTTCTCTAAAGTGAATGATTTGTTTTTCAAGTTTGGCCATACCACACTTATAATCAACTAAGTTTTGATGTGTTTTTCTGTGTTCTAATGTCAGTGCATCATAAGATTTTCTTAAAAATTCTAATTCTATAAAAACTTCACAATTATTAGAACATTTGGTAGTTTGTACCTCAGGAGTGGAGAATGCCATCAAAGCCAATTCATCTGAAGTTGACTCTTCTTCACCCATAAAACTCCAATCAAAACCCATACCATCAATAGCAACCATTGCTTTGGGCTCAATGATTTCCACTTCCTTACTCTTGCTCTCAAAGCTTCCTTTCTTCTCAAAGCTTCCTTTATTCCTGTTGTCAAACCCTCTACCCTTGTCATCCTGCTTCTTAGGTCTTCTACACTCTCTAGAGTAGTGACCCTTCATGTGGCAGTTGTAACACTCCACTTTTGACTTATCATACCCAGCAGGCTCATTACCATATATGGTAATCTTCTTACCAGTCCTCATCAACAACTTCTTAACCCTTATGCTCAGAAGTGAAAGTTGCCACTTTATGTCCATCTCTTCAAGATCATCAGGATGAATCTCTTGAAGATCTTCAAAAGTTAGTATGGACCCATTATGTTGTGATGTAAGGAAGGCACACCCAATTGTTTCATCTAAAATGGTTTTGGTACTGCTGGAAGTACTAGCAGTACCAAAGTTTGTGTTGGCAGTACCTTCTTCTCTGCCATCTTTTTCTTCATTAACAACCTTTGAGGTGCTTGGAGATGAAACAAAAGCCATGTTTCCTGAGCTTGAACCAGTGGTCTTCTTCACTTCATGCTCTACTATTTTGAAATTGTTGTAGAGATCATTAAGACTCATCTGATCAATATCTGGTTTGTTTTTCCAGACAATGACATGCATGGACCATTCTGTGGGCAAACTCCTAAGAAATTTGGAGTTTAGGTCTTCTTGAGTTATCATCACTTCATGGATGGCTAACTGGCTTGAAAGCTTTTGAAGTCTATTGAACATACTGTCCAAAGACTCATTTGTTGTGGCTGTAAAGTTTTCAAACTGCTGTTTGAGTAGTGTTTTCTGAGTTTTCTTGGTAGCATCATTACCACCAAATCTAGCCACAATAGCTTCAAAAAGGGTTTTAGCATCTTTGTATTTGTTAAAGATCAAAAGCTGATCATTTGGAATAGTCATCAGTAACATACTCCTGGCTTTTAGCTCATTTCGCTTCTGAATTCTTTCTTCTGCACTTGATGGGTGTGTTTGAATTTGTGTTACAAGTGCATCGTTTACTGTTGTAGTGGTGATTGAGGGTTTAAATGAGTTGCCTTCTTCAATGATCTCCCAAAGTGCATAGTCTTGCACTTGAAAGTATTGTTCTACCCTTAGTCGCCACATATCAAACTCATTTTGCTTGAGTAATGGAAGTTTAGCTGCAACATTTGTTTGAATATGTTCAACATCCATTGTTCTTTTAAATTTGTAAATATCAGCCTAGCTCTGATACCACTTGTGGAAAGGATTGCTGATGAACTCAAATAAGTACATATTATTACTATCATTTATCCTATTAATTTGACTTGTTTTATTATATTATGTATGAGGATTGATACTTAATCGTTTACTTTTGTAATTCTCAGTTGAAAACAAGCATTTGGTGAAACTTGGCGATTTTGGACTAATTATGGAGCAAAACATGCAAGAAGTTAAGAGTCTACTGAAATGCACAAGATCAAGACTATTCTGCTCCAGATGCGCCGCATCTCACTTATGACATGCGCCGCATCACTATCAATATTTCACCAGATACGATCCAAGATACAAGAGGACATGCGCCGCATCCGAAGATAAAGATACGCCGCATCTTCTGGCGGTGTACAAATATTCCTGAATATTATAATCTTGGACCCCACGCGAAGTTAAGTAAATGCGCCGCATCTACTTACTAGATGCGCCGCATCTTACCCTCAGACAGAAACTATAAATACCCCAAAGACCAGACGAATTAAGAGCCCCGAAGTTTTAACAGAAGACCGAAGAGCAGAAACCTAGGACGAATTCAGTCGAATAGCGAGCACAAGACACACTCAAATCAAAGATACAAGAGCTGTAAGAAGGTGCTGCATGTGTTTAATTCATTAAGTAGTTTTGTTTTATTGTGTTAGTAAACTTTAATTCATCAAGATTGGTGGCTTGTGTAATGTGACAACGGAAAGATTGCACTCTCTTAAAACTGCTTTCTCATTAATTAAAGTTTATATGTTGATGTCATTGGTGACTTTTATTAGTGCATTGATAACCTCTGTGTCTAGCTGAGCGTTGATCGGGTCGCCATGCCTCTGCCCTCACCTATTTATTAGATCGCCTATGCATTCTATGGTCTGTAGAAAAGTAGGAGAAAGATAAATAGGATAGTCATAAGTAATCATTAAGGGTTTACTCGCCGATAAGATTAGAACCAACGAGAAAGGACTTAATCTCGGTGCGTTGCATCGAACTATACACTTCATATAACACTAGCAATAAAACAAGTGACAAACTACTTATCATAAGGACAGCCCTCTTATTGTCTCGAGTATTTATCTGTGTACGTGTGTGCTATTCGCTGATTCGTGCCTATTGGTTTATTTTATTATTTAATTGCAACCAAATTGTGCCAGTCTCTCAGGCTGAACCCCCTTGCGTTAGATTAGGTTGTATAGCTAACTTAAGATATTAAAATACTGATTAGAATAACTAGATAATACGTTCCACTCTTAGTGATCGACACTCTACTTACCATTATATTCATACTGACCGGGTACACTGCTCGTTAAGTGTGTGTGTTATTGATAAGTCGGCTAAATATAAATTTAAAACTTGAGTAGGCATTAAAACTGCTAAACCGCAACGACACATCGCACGCATCAATTGCGCAAACACTTGGGATGTGAATCTTAGTAACGTGTTTGGGATATTTATGTATGAATGTGTTTAGCATGCGGAATCTACTACAACACACTTAAAAGAACACAAAGGTGGTGAGTTTATGTAAACGTGAGTATGTAATGAACAAGGAACACAACTTTAGTTAACACAAAACGATTCAATATTATTGATGAAATAATACGGATGATCTAACTATCACCGGGATTACAAAGTAATCTTGAATCTTAGATTGTAAAAGGATTTGTGAAATGAGTAACTAAGTTACTTGAGAGATTGTTCAGCTTTGGTTAATAGTTGGAAAGATGCATGCATTAAGTGGTGACTTAGGGAACCTTTTTATACAATAAGGTACCCTAATTACAAGTTGTCAAGTGGGTGAATATAATATGTTACTTTGACTATTCTAGCCTACAATTAAATACAACTACCAATGTAACAACTCTGTAATATTCTTCTGTGAACCACAGAAGACTAAACTACTTCTACATAACGTATAACAATGTACAAAGACTAATAATACAACTAAATATCTATTACAAAATATCTATCAACTTGACATAAAGCTTGGCAGGACCTGTATCAACTAGCAGTACCTTCTACCCAGAAGGTACTGTTAGTACATCTTCATACTCTTCAAAATCAACTAGCAGGCTCTTTGACATATCTGGCAGGCTCTTTGACTTGAACATTTTATTCCCAACAATCACTTTTTCGGAACGTTTTACGCTTTGACCATGAAAGACCACGTGGGATCTTACTCGAGTCTTTGTTCCAACATGAGCTGCTGTTGGGATAACTCTCAAGAATCCAAATCTAACACGAAAACAATACAACTAATGTTACTCTTAGTACACGAAAACACGACAATAATTACAAAAAGTTTTTTTTTTTTTGCCAAAATCAAACCTTAAAAGCCCAAATAAAACCAGACAGAGTATATATGGGAGGTTTAGTTGGGCTTAACTTCTGATTCTTGTTGTAGTAAGCTTCACAACGCCTAGGAACTACATTTGCTAAATGGACGTATAAACGTCTCCACAAGAACTCCCCCCATGGATAGGCATTCCAAGCAGAAAAATTCTCAACCAGTTGGAAAAAATGATTAGGAACAACGTACCAAGATCCACGACCATTGAATATGACCTCGGCCACTATCAACAGGCAAACTCTAACCGCATCCTCATTAGATAATGCATCAAATTGTTTATCGTTTTCCAAAATTGCTAAAAGCTCACTACCTTTCACAGTGAACTTTTTATCAAGTTTTTTTTCAGGAAAGAGTCGCAAACCTAACGGGGTATTATCAACTTCTACAAGGTCAGGAAAAGGACCAAAAACTAAACCAGTAATCAATAGAAACTCCCAACGACCAAATTGCAAAACATTATCCCCAATTCTGTAGGAAATAGGGGGCAATGATCAAGCAATTTTGGAATATATACCTAGTTCTATAAAACGAAGTTTAGCAAATGGTTATCATTTGCATGAAAAGGGGGCATATCTAACCATGGACCGAAAACACTTTCTCGGAACAGCCTAATTCGAGATTGATTCTTTGCCAACTTAACTTTAATCTTTGCTAGATAATGTACCTTCGAACGAACAGTGATCTTTGCATCAAAGTATACATTTTCCATGTGGATCTTCAATAATTAATAATGGCTGCGTCTAGGGTTAGGGGTTATTGAAATTGATACCTCTATTGAAATTGGAATACAGAATTTGGGGTTACGGTTTATACTTTGATTTTGATTTTATTTTTGGGTTTGATTTACAGTAGGTGCTTTTGGGGAATTTGACTGTGTGTGTGTGTGGGGGGGGGGGGTTAATGGGAGGCGGTTTTAAAAAAGAAAGTCTATTAAAGAAAATAAAAGTCGCTTAAATGATTCTTCAAGTCGCTAAAGATTTTGAATTAAGATTTCGGTTGAGTGTATTTTGTGTGTCTCTAATTGCTAGAGTAACCCTAAATCGAAAGAGTAAAGTGAGAGTAAGAGAAAGAAGTTTTAAACGAAGTGTGTTTGATACACTTCTTTGTATCATTCTTTGTAATTATGTTTTGAATTAAAAGTATAAAAAATATTAAAAGTATTAAAGATATAAAAGTTGGAAAGTATAAAGTTATCTGGCAAAAGTACAAAAAGTTGGTAGGTAAAAAAGTCGTTCAAAGTACAAGCGTTAGTCGCTTAAATAAAAAAAAGTCGCTCAAGGTGTGGAAGGAGCAAAACGAATAAAATAACATTTTTCGAAGTTTGACTTTTTGCCTGGAAAAAGACAAAATAGAAGGTCGCTTAATTCACGAAAAGTCGCTTAAAAAAAGTCGCTTGAAAAGTACACCGCCACATGTCACTCCCACATTTAAGCGACTTTTGCTTGGGCTATTTTTGGAAAGCGACTTTTTTCGGTCCTCAAAAGCCCAGCACAGTGAGCGACCGGGCTATTTGTAGAATTGCCCATTGGTTTTATGTGATACCATTTCCTTAAACTTCATACCAAATAACAACAATAAAATTGATATATTTAATCACATACACCCCTCTAATCAAACACATACTCATAGTGATTCCGATTAGCATACCAAACGCACCCTAATTGTTTCTGATTTGTTATACACTTGAATTCTTTGAATAATAACTTATCAAATATTTTCATTGAATTTTTGTAACAAGTGTATGATGGACACATAAAGAAATAGGTTGGAAACATAATGCCAAAACAAATTACGTCTTTCATTGTCGTTTCTTTTCATTTTCACATGGTTATCATCTCCTCGTTAGCAGGATAATGTGTTACAATAGAATACACTTACATATTGTTTGAAATTATAGTTTTCAAAACCAAATAATATTTCATCCACAATCAAGTTGTGAACATCTAACTATATATAAAGATTGATTTGCAAGTTGAGCATTTATTGAATGTGAGCATTATTGCTATAAGCTAAGAAACTCTAATATGTAAAATAAGCTCACCAAGTGCGCCATTGTGGAGCTTCTTTTAAAGCTTCTTGGAGCTTTCAAAAGCCTAAAACAAAGAGTTTTATGAGAGCATTTAGGGCATTAATGGCATAAGCTTAAATGTGAGCATTTTAAAGCTTTAAAGAGCTAAATTAATCACCTATAATTGTTACTAATGAAGCTACAACGAATTGATGACACTAAACAATCACCAACATCCTTTCGGGTTTCCATGCCACATTAAGAGCTCCTTTCATCTCCTCACCATTAAATGTGTCAAGTCATCTACTATGTCCATTGGATCCTATAAATAACACATTTGCATGATATTCACCAACCACACTTTCAAGAAATATTATTACTTAGTAATATTTACACGCTAAATTATCTTAAGACTATGTCAAAACAGCAAAAGGGTTGTGCCTGAAGATGAGGATGATATTGATGAAGAAGAGGTAATATTTATTTTGATGCAAGCATTGAGAATGTTGATTGATGTATCTAAGGTGTAACATGTTTTAACCATTGTGAATCTGTTGATGGCAGGCTGAATCAAATGTAGCAAGATTATGACATTGGGTGAGTGATTTAATATGATTTTTGATTGTGCTTACATCCGAAGTCTCTTAACCTTACATGTTTGTTTTACCATTAATGTAGTTCAACTATATAATGATGAAGATGAAGAGGAAGGTGTTAAATATATGATAACATATTGAACAAATAAACGAAGAGGAAAACATCACCAACAACGGATCCATATAGCCATATGATCAATCATATAAATGAATACATGTATTATACCTTAGTAGCGTGATCCGAGAGTCACTAGCAATCACCAATATCACCAATATGAGATGGAGAAACCCAAGAGATCAATGATGTTGATCTCCTCTAAGGATGAAACACACTACACTTCCTTGATCACCAATTAGATTCTAGTCTTTTGCTTGTAACTTTGAACTAGCAACACATACAATATGTTTTGCAAAAGTGGGATGTAAAATCAAGAACCCTAGGAGAGGGGAGATGGTGTTTCCGTGTGGTATATTAAGAGGGGAGAGGGAATCACTCTCATTTTATTGGAAAGTCATAATGTGATTGATATAATTAATCCTTGATTGATTCTATCAATTACATACTTACACTTAGCACTTAGTAAAAGTTCAACAAGTCCCTCCATACCCTCCATATGGTCGGCCACTATAAGGGCCCATAATGGACTTGCCCATTGTTGGTCCAATCCAAAAACGCTAAGTCTAACTTAGTGTTTAATGGCCCGTTATAGATCCCGAGTTACATAGCCGTTTATATATTGTAAATACGATAATTACAATCTATAAAATGATGTCTCTATGTATAAGTGTGTGACCCCATAGGCTCACATATGTCTAGCCATATAATTATTTATTATGACACGAGCATACTCCAACAGCTCCCACTTGCGACGTCATAATAATCAAGTAATTATACAAGCAAAGGTTAGTGTCTAGCAACACGCCAATGCCCCTAGAGATATATGAGAATTGCTTCTCAAACGTCTCATTTTGAATGGTTTATATGTCATCCACCCTTTTGTTACAAATACCATGTTGAACATTAGACATGGATCAAATGTCATTCTAATTGTTCAACTATTATATTTCTCGATATAGATATTGAACAAGATTACCAAGTGGATCAAGATTCATCTTAATCTCATTTGGGTACGGCTATACAAACATCTGTCCAACCCATCAAGGGGCCCAATAGTATCTAACTCCATAACATGTGGAGGAACAAATTCTATTTTGACTACAAGTGTCATCTATGTGTTTCATATCACCCCTGAAGATGGTTTTTATAACTACCTTGTTCAGGACAACGTTTAACCATATCAAGGAATAAATTCCACGCATACAAGACCTACTTGCATCTCAAGTCTAAGGATAAGAGACATAACCATTTGCGAGATTCACTATTGACGACGATCCATGTAGTGAATACTCGTAGGTTAGGTCAGTCCAATGTTCATCACAATGAACAATATGTGAGTTTGGTAAATAATCACCAACACGCTCACATTTGCCTTAATTTGATGATACTCCCGTATCGTCAACCGACAATGGACAATTTTAGAATAAATAAATTATTCATGGATTAAACATGCAAATATAGAACACAGTAGTATAAATGAAGACGATCGTACCAGGTATATCAATTCATTATATAATACGATTGTTTATAGTTCCATTATCTAAATACTAAAAATAGATATGCATAAGACTACTCATAGGTCGGAATCCGATGTTCCCACCGTGATCAAATTATGTTATACAAGACAACAAGTAGTCATCTGAGTAAACTTTGAGAATACTTGTTTCAAAACTCATGAAAGGTTTGAATGATGATTGTCCTTTGTATGTGTGCATTCAAATACAAGACGAGTATTGCAACAATACATTCCATAGGGTGTTTGAAGCCAGAAAAACACCTACATTAGACAATCATCTGAACAGTTTCTCAAACTGTAAAGTATTCTTGTTTTTTTAATGTATAACGCATTAATGCTCTCAGTCGAGCACATCTAGTCAGCAATTTCATCATTCATGATGACATCCTACCACGACTAGGGTTGAGCATCATCTCTGTTTGTCACAAATCGTAATTTCAGGTCATTTTCCAAATCCCAACAATTTACTATTCAAAAGTTACTATTCATTATTTACTATTCACTGATCACTATTCACTTTTCACTATTCAGCATTTTTGAGGTCCATTTGTGAATTTGAGAAACTATTGAAAATTTTACTATTCACGTGACACTATTCATTCCCGGAGAAAAATTTCCGTTCATGCCCATCATTCATTACTTCGTAAACCTAGTTTACGGGTGTTTTAAATTCACGTAACCAGTACGGTTTAGCTGTGAATTCATGCATTGTCAGTAAGGACACATCATGTAGACTAGAGGAGTCTACATATCATCAATAACATTATCAGTATATTAGTTCATGCACGGATATGCATGATTTCAATTTACGTATGGTTATCTATACTACATATAAAGCATGAATGACTCTCTCTCCTCTTGGTCTTAAAATTAAGACTTACAAGCTATAATGCTTATTGTACAATACACAAAGCACTATTAATGATCTTTCTCATCAATCTTAATTTTAAGACTTACAAGTCTTAAAGCTTAATGTACAAAATACAAAGAACTATTAATTTGGTCAAGATATTTAATGTAGTCAATTAATTAATTGGTCAATAAATACAATTAATTTAGTTATTAAAACACCCGTTACATAAGAAATTCAAATTGTCAAGCATATTGTACAACCAACTTAAACACAATTCCTACATTAAATGTTACTAATACAAATAATAAAGCACATTATACAAATATTCAAGCACGAAAGGGCAACAGGCCAAACGGGCTAGAAACCGAACGGACACGGCCAAACGGGCTAGAACCGAACGGACACGGGTCAAACGGGCACGGGCTAAACGGGAACGGGCCAAACGGGCTAGAACCCGAACGGACATGGGCCAAACGGGCACGGGCTAAACGGGCACTAGCCAAACGGGCTCATGTTATACGAATGACTTTAAAAAAGACCCAAAAAGACAACATAAATTCCTTAGTTAAGAAGTTGAAATACGTCACATGAAATTCTTGATTTCCGTAATTTATTATTAAAAAGAACATAATAAACTAAAATACATGATTCACCGGAAAATATTATTTCAGGGTACCCGCCGCCGCAATGCGCGGGTACCCTGCTAGTTTATTTAATTAACGTTACCACTCAGTCATTACAACTAACATTATACCCAGTACTCCCGACAATGATCCTAGTATATTTTCATACTAATTATAATGATATAAAGTTTATATTATTACTTTACCCGGTGTTTTTAAACCAATTGCTACATTTTTCGTTAAGAGCTTATAACTCCGTCGGTTTACGATAATTTAACCCGATAATTATTCCGACACCCGATTCTTATCAGTAACATGATTTTATAATTTTTACAACTTCGTCGTAATTTATTTTAACTCGTCATGATTTATTTTAAGATAACTCGGTACCCGATAACACCTAAAGTATACAGTAAACTACACCAACACATACAATATTAGACAAATATCTTACAATTGCTAGATTTTCTTCCTTTCTTTTCCAATAATGCCGCCCCCCATGCTTTCTTTCTCCATTTTTCTTCCTAACCTTACTTCATTTATTAGATATGTTTTATTGTCTTTGCATTTTATTTCAATAACATAACTATAGTATCATTTCAACAAGAAAATAGATCAAACACTCTCTCTTTTCTCTCCTATATCCCACGGCCACAAGAACACAAGAGGAAGAACCCAAAAAAATTTTCTAGTTCAAGTGCTATACAAGTCCCATTTACCATCCTTGTTAGGATTTTGTAATAAAAACTCAAGGTTTCTTACAAAGTTTCATCCAAACCTCATCACATCATCAAGTAAGCTCAAGAACATCTTTATGATCTTTTCATACTTTCATTTGATTGTTTTTCAAGTTATATTAGTAATTGATCATGCAAATATACAAGTTATCTATACCACTTTACTTATTTTCATTATAAACCCTAGATCTATTGTTTTTACTAACATTCTCATGAAACCCACTATAGTTAGTGATGTTTAGGACCCCATGACACCCTAAGAAGGTGTATGGTAGGATTTGTGTATTTGTGGAGTTGGTTTGAAGTGGTATAAACAAGCCTTGAACCTTAGAAATGAGTTTTTAACAAGTTCATAAAGGGTCTGTCCAAAAATGGTAAAACTGGAAAAATCAGTAAACATGGAGTCATTTTGGCCTTCATATCTAGAAAGTACTTTCAAAAACGAAAACGTGAGCGCTTGACTGAGTAAAAACGGACTTATAACGAAAGAGATATGATTTTTACAAGTTAGACGACGAAAACTATTTTTCTGAAAATTACCTTGCTGTTTTCCGAACTTTAAAGGACAAAACGAGATGTTAAACGAGACCTAGGAGAGCCGAGCCACTGAAAACATGTTAGTTCATGTTATGACGAATCCGTGGATATAAAGAACGTAGAAAACGGGCTTATAACGAGAAAGATACACGCGTTTGATACCCGACGAAGCATACCCATTTTTACCAGCACTAAAAATGAATAAATATTCTAAGTATAAACTGTCTTTTGAAGTGACCATGTTGAGAGCCATATTACTCACTGATCGAGTCAGTTTTGGAAAATTTTCATAAATAACAAAAATCAAGTACACCCAGCCTAGTTTTCAAATTGACCAGCCGTTTGTCAAACAGACATGTAACAAGTGAGATATGACCCTTCCAAGTTACCCGAAAACTGCCCAGAAATGGCTGAATTGGCCTGACTAGCTAACTTAACGACTACTTATCTTTATGATCGAGACATTTCTGGAAAAAAAGTCAGTTCTACGAGTTTTAGATATTGTTACAAACTTTCCAAAAACAATAAGTTTGATTCCTAACTCCTAACGTACACTGTTTTGCGACTAGCTTTGCGAGGCTACTTAGTCATTTTTATAACTTTGAGAAAAATACCAAGTTGCGACAAAAACACTATAGTTACCAATAAAACACCAAACAAGGATCGTGGAGTATCGTTTCAACATAGCCCCTCCTTTTACTTGTTTTGTAACTGTTTTGGGGGAGAATACATGCTCGTTTTCATCTAAATGCTACTTGATTTACTTGGATTTGCCACTTGTTTAGTCAAACCATTATTTGCTCCACTTATGAAATTGTTATTCATTCGAATGTATAGTATATTCACTTGCATCACACATAATTCTTTTTACCTTTGGACCCAAACACTTTAAATATTATGCATACTTTACCTAATGAACCGGCTCCACCACTATGTACATACATGACAGAATGAATGGGTCACATAACTGGATGTACGGGTAATCTGACAGAATGAATGGGTCACATGACAAAATGAACTGGTCACATAACCAAATGAATTGGTCATGTAAACGAATGTATCGATCAAACTAAATGTATTTTAAATATTGGTCCACATATTACTTTTGTTCACTTAAGCCAAATCTTATTGGGCAGTGGGTTGTAAACACACAGGTTGCAAGTCTTGTATGGGCGGGACTTGGAACTGGGTGGATTTACAATGCCTTTGCTGGGAAATCTTCATTTAAAAGGCTTTACATTTTTCACTAAACTCTATGAACTCACCAACCTCGTGTTGACACTTTTAGCATGTATTTTCAGGTATTAAGCATTAGCACGCTACTGGAGGCTTTTGGCAGGGCATGACATGGTCATAGAAGACTCTGATAAACATTTGGGACCGTTTTACTTATTTTAAGGGCCTATTTCCGCACTACTTTTAACAATGTAAATTTAACACTTTTGTTAATGGATTTTATTCTAAATGGTTGAGATGAAAACCGTTCTTTGCACTTGTGTTGTGATACCAATTGAGTTACACCCTAGCAACATGTAAGCTTCCGCTGGACCCGATTTTCGGGGTGTGACAGATTGGTATCAGAGCCTTGGCTATAGAGAACTGGGTAATTTTAAAACCTAGACTATAGCTACTTTCACAAAAACTTAACCCTATGACCGCCACGTGCCTGCCTGCCAAGCTGATGCCTCATTGGTGGTTTGTTGCTGACATATTTAATGAGATTTGTATCTTATTATCAATTTATTTATACCCATTTATTCTCGTTGATTACTATAGTTGTCTTTCATATAAGCATGCTCACATATCATACACGTCGCAGCATTACGCCTTTTCCTTACATAGTTTCATCATTCGACCTCGAGTTTGGTCACCTGTCATAGTCTTTCAGAACGTCCTCTAAATGTGAAGGACATAGTATTAGTATAACTGAGCTGAGTATTTCAAAATTCATTGAACCTCGGTAGAATATAGACTGGTCATCTATATTCGACCTGGGACAGTGAGACATAGGCTGACCACCTATGCTTGACTCAGAGATGAATTCTGCAATACTGAGAACAGTTATAATAAAATTATGTCCGGGTTGCATTCCTACTCGATTTCTAAAGGTTTCAAAACTTCATGTGTGTGTACACAATCGTTGCAAGAACATTCACACCTACATCACCTCATGAACCGCCGTCTAGAAGCACGTCAGCTAACCATAACCCAACCTCAAGCCGTTGAGAGTCAGATCATTGGGAATGACAATCATTTCACCTTTACCATCACGAATCCTCGAGGCTCAAGTTGAGGCACTCAAGGAATAAAACCGACAGAATGAGAAAACCCTATGGTGTGCCAAAGAATGCAAATGGTTTAGTAAAGAGGTCAGACGGAGTATTGTGCTTCAAGGATAGAAACTGGATACCTCTCTATGGTGGAACACGAGAGTTAATTATGCACGAGTCGCACAAGTCGAAGTACTTCATTCACCCAGGTTCGGATAAGATGTATCAGGATCTCAAGAAACTTTATTGGTGGCCGAATATGAAAGCAGACATAGCTTTGTATGTTAGCAAATGCCTTACCTGCGCTAAAGTAAAAGCCGAATACCAGAAACTATCAGGATTATTTCAACAACCAGAGATTCCCCAATGGAAATGGGAACACATTACAATGGATTTTGTCACTAAACTTCCCAAAACCTCAGGCGGGATCGACGCTATTTGGGTAATCATCGGTCGTCTCACCAAATCAGTCTATTTCATTCCCATCAGAGAGACTTATACTACGGACCAGCTTACCAGACTTTATGTCAAGGAAATAGTCTCAAAGCACGGTGCACCAATTTCTATCATTTCAGACCAAGATAGTCGCTTTACTTCAAACTTCTGGCAATCATTATAAGATTCATTTGGAAGTAAATTAGACATGAACACTGCCTATCATCCTCAGACCGATGGTCAGAGCGAGAGAATGATTCAAACATTGGAAGATATGCTCAGGGCATGTGTGATTGATTTCAGAAATGATTGGGCTAACCATTTGCCATTGATCGAGTTCTTTTATAACAACAGCTATCACACGAGCATAAAGGCTGCACCCTTTAAGACACCCTATGGTTGAAGTACCAATTATCTACTGACAGACCAAAAATCGGGAAGTCCAATTCACTAGTTTAGAACTCAATTGTGAAACAACAAAGGAAATTGTACAAGTCAAGAATCAGTTACAAGCAACAAGAGAACAATAGAAAAGTTAGGTCAGTTCAGGATGCAAAATCATTGGGATTAGGTATCCCTAAGCAGCAAATCATTAGGATTCGAGTTGGAGAACAAGCTATATTGAAAACCTTGCATTGGAAAGGCATGACACAATTTTGGAAACACGGGAGATGGAACCCTAGGTATATTGGACCATTTCAGATTCTAATTAGAATCGGCCGACTGGCATACAGACTTGAGCTTCCGTCAGAGCTCAGCAGCATTAAATGTGTGTACAAGTTTGTCCTTTTGAGTCTTCTCATCAAGAACCTCATTCTTAACCTCACGGTCTAACTGATTGGTAAGAGATCAATCAAGCTCCATCAGTGATTGTCTTTCAAGGACTATATCTTAACATTCATAGTTTTGAGCTATTCATCATATACAATATATAATGATGCCTTTCTATAGTTAGCAGGTTCACTATGATCCTCCAACTTATATCCCTTAGCATTGATATAAAAACTATATCATTCAGGTGCAAGAGGTATCCTTGCGGATTTATGAATGAGAGATATCAATCTATGGTTTAACATATGCATGTTCAACCTTAATATGACATTAGCAAGTGTACTCAGAAGGTTGCTCTTGAATAACTTCAAGATCTAAAGGTGCCCCCACTTGCTTTTGTAAGTAGAGACTAATCTCTAGATACTCAACATCTTAAGTAACAATAAATTGTTTTCAAGTGGGACATCCAAAATACATCGTTAGTTCTTGCCTCTAGTTTGTTAATTACTTACTCTTAGGTAGTTAACAAATTCAGAACTTAAATCAAGACATAATGAGATTCATCCCATGCCATAATACAATGGTGTCTTAAATTCCTTCTGGGTTGGAACCATATTGAGTGTACACATGGCACATCCAATTTCTAACCTTGATAGCTTTGGAGGTAAAACAGTTTAAGTCATCAAAGATCAAACAATATCAATAGTGTTTGATTTTCCATGATGGGCATACCATAAAGTTGTGGTATTCCATGAGGACTGATGTTGTGAGACTATCACAAAACTCATTAGATGAACTTATACTTTTTGGCTTACATATCTGCCAACCAAGTCAAACCAGATGGCATCAATAGTAATTTTAGCCTACTGCATACTTTACCTCATGTGTATGTTTTGACTAGAAAACATAAATATTTAATATTATACGTCGTAAGTGTACATGTCTTAACAAGAAGACATAATAAATTAACGTCTTACTTTACGTTATATGTCTTTCAACAATTAACGAAATTGATGTTTGTGTCTTTACAAGAGACCTAAACATACTCAACCAAAGTAATTATGAGCGCCGAAACTTGGCCTCAATAGTAAATTCAATTTAATTTCATACTTCATGATTATGACTTTACAAGAAGACATAATCATATTTACTAAACAATTCAGTGAATATGTTGAAGTAGCTTTTCATGTTATCTTGATATTTGTTCTAATTAGGGCAACATACATTTTATGTGTAGAAGTCCTAGTAGAATCTTAGTTTCTTACCTTGCAGTCAAGAAAAACCATTAGTCATATTGTTATATGCTGTACCTTGCACACAATTAAGATTTCTCCCACTTGTGCATGGCACAACATCATGAGAGTATACAGACAACACTACGCTCATTTGTTTGTATGATCAATATGACAATGTCTAAGATAACATATGATTTTTAGTCAAAATCAAAATGTAGATATGCAGAACTTTATCGTTTTAATGATGAATCATGCATAACAAGTTTATTGATAACATTTCAGGAAGCAACATCAGGAACACAACAAGTTATCTTATAAAATTCATGCAATGGTTCTTATATAAACTATGATGCTTAACATGTGGAAAGTAATGTATTATTTCAAGACAATCTGGAAATAAGACGGGCAACTTGCAAGGTAATAAAGCTTACAGCTCCCACTGGATTAGACAACATTACATGTGTTTCGTCACCAGTAATATAATCACGTAGCTCCCACTGGGTTAGACAACATTTCATGTGTTTCGTCACCAGTGGAGAGTGAGTGGCGATTGGATACTTTCCTTCTTTCTTTGAATATCTACACATTATTGCTAATGTGAGTCACTTTGACTAGTAACCATGTACTTAGGTATTCAAGGAAGTGCATCAAGTTCTAACATATAGATGATGGGCTAGCCATCATTTCTATTTTAACTTGAAAATAGACATGCATTTCCTCCATAATTGGTCTATTTTACCACAAGGGTATGTAGGACCTTAGTGGGTTTATTTGGTTAAGACAAACTGCTAGGTAATCATGCTAGTAATTGCCTTTACCACTTTGTGGTTTATTGATATTTCCGTCTTCTAATTATTTAAACTCATTTTAGTTTGGTAGCTATAGAAAACGTGTTCTCTAGTTATCCAAATATCTTATATTTCTTCAATGTTTCAAAACCGAAACTAGGGTTATAAAACAACCTTGAAAGAATAAGATGTGTAACTATACTTAACCGTTTTGACTTTTACAAGACATCATGATTTCTAGAGTAAGTGTTCTTTGAGTTTGATTAGAATTAGGAAAATTCAAATATTCCTATTACGGCTTTTCCTCATAAAGAAAAAGGATAGGAATAAGTCTCTTTCTTACAAGGAAAGAGCGGCTTAGTTCTTCCTTTTAACACGAAAAGAACAAACTCTTGTTTACGGGTGTGTTGTATTAATTCATTAATTGAATTTACAAAGTTCAATTTTGGTATTTTCGATAATTATCCTTTTGTAATTTAACTACCCCATGTTTACGATTTAAAACAATTAATTTTACAAAAGGGCTAAGATCCACATTGTGCTTCTACTATCACATCAGTTGATCTGCTAGCAATAGTAGATTCAATTGGTAGGTGACGATCACCAATTGTATTACACGTACAACTCTTAGATCCTTATGGGACTCATGGCATCTAGTGTCAAACAACTAGTGTCATGTAGGCATGTTTAGTCCCATCTTTTCCTTGTGTCAAGGTCTCACCGATTAACTCGATTAAGTCATCCAATTTGAGAACGTGTGAGAATATATCTAGGTCCTACGCATAGAGAATAGTCACCTAGGGTTACAATTCAACCTAGGTCCCACGCATAGGCAAAAGGTAATTGCAAGTGTTCTCAACGATTGGACGGCATGACTTAAATTTTGACGGGTAAAATATTTTGATGTTAATAAAAAAAACGTGTATGAAAGAAGCATGCATTCATTCTTCGTAGCACAAGTTAAAAACTTTTCTTAACTTAAGTCTAATCATTTTTTTTTAATTTATGTGTGTCGATTTGTCCATTTTCAGGACTAATATTAATCCTAGGTGGATTATAAATAAGTTTGGATAATACATAAAATAAATAACAAACATAACAAGTTTAAGTGTTATTTAGAAAATAAAAATTATAAGTTTCAAATCCAAATTTAAACTTAGTTAAACTAAATCATAAGACTTAGTTTAAATTGGTTTGGGTTTCGTTTCAAGTTTTTAGAAAACAATTTGCGTTTTACATATAATCATAGCTTATATAAAAGCAACCAAAGAAACCCACAACCACAATATGCAAAGCCTCAACCGATGAAAATCCTATACTTGGTCTCGTGAGCCATCACGAGAACCAAGATTCAACTAGGGACATGATGCATAACCACACGGAGGGCTCCCACTTGCTCCAAGACGATCATGAGCAAGTAAAAGCCCATTATGCACATGGAATATTGATTCTGTCCGATCAGTTTTTCTGTCTTTGGAGGCCCAAAACGCCTTGAAGGATACCTCCTCTTGCTTCGGCCCAAACTAGAAAGTTGTAGGCCCATGTCTTGTGAACCTGCACAAAAAAATTTAGCCCAAAATACCTTACCAAGCTCCTGGAAATCACGTTTTTCTGCAGTGTGTCCAGCAGCCATTCTTCGGTCTAAAGTCTTTCATTCTTTTGCCATTCGATTACAAGATTTGATTACATAATATATGAAGTAAAATACAACTAATATACTTCATATCTATTGTAAAAATGACCAAACAGTGGCAAAACCAAAATGAAATACATTACACAAGTGCCGAAACAATGGCAACCCCAAAAACAAGAAATCAACGACAAAACACAACAACACAAGGCACAAGTGGTCTAGGTTTTCATCGGCTTTGCATATACACATAATAATACAATAATATTATGAAAAATACAAGGTGTTGGCTAACTCCGTGGTCAAACATGCATGTATTTGCCGTGGATACAAAATTAATAACAAGAATTCAATAATTAGCCAACGAAACGAAAAAATTAATTAACTAGAATTAAAAACCCCGAATGGTACTCGTGTCAAATGGCCTTAGGTTCAAAACCCATTGATATTAGTACCTTCTAATTATCATTTTACCACAGAAAATTAAGCCATAGGGGCTGATGTGAAATCGTTTCACAAATCGATCAATTTAATGCGTTATTGGCCATTTTACGGGTACCCGACAAGTAAACAAATAAGCATATGCATAACAAATGGCTATGAGGTAAAAAATCATAGATCTTATGACCTCTAATGGGTCGACTTTTGAGAGAAAATAGAGCCCTAGGGACTGTTTTAATTGGTGGTATCAAAAATCATCAAAAAACACCCGTTTTAGCCACTTTTATGCATACCCGATGATCATATGGCACATATGATGGCTCGTGATACCACTAAAGGTGATGTTAAATATATGATAATATATTAAACAAATAAACGCAGCAGAAAACATCACCAACAACGGATCCATATAGCCATATGATCAATCATATAAATGAATACAAGTATTATACCTTAGTAGCGTGATCCAGGAGTCACTAGCAATCACCAATATGAGATGGAGAAACCCAAGAGATCAATGATGTTGATCTCCTCTAAGGATAAAACACACTACACTTCCTTAATCACCAATTAGATGCTAGTCTTTTGCTTGTAACTTTGAACTAGCAACACATACAATATGTTTTGCAAAAGTGGGATGTAAAATCAAGAACCCTAGGAGAGGGGAGATGTTGTTGCCGTGTTGCATATTAAGAGGGGAGAGGGAATCACTCTCATTTTAGTGGAAAGTCATAATGTGATTGATATAATTAATCTTTGATTGATTCTATCAATTTTTTACTTACACTTAGCACCTAGTAAAAGTTCAACAAGTCTCTCCATACCCTCCATATGGCCGGCCACCATAAGGGCCCATAATGGAGTTTCCCATTGTTGGTCCAATCCAAAAATGCTAAGTCTAACTTAGTGTTTAATGGCCCGTTATAGATCCCGAGTTACATAGCCGTTTATAGATTGTAAATACGATAATTACAATCTATAAAATGATGTCTCTGTGTATAAGTGTGTGACCCCATAGGCTCACATATGTCTAGCCATATAATTATTTATTATGACACGAGCATACTCCAACAGAAGGCAGGAGCAAGAGGAAAACAAAGGTAGAATTTCATTTCTTTTTTAAGCGTTTTATTTGTCAATGCTTTGGTGCAAGGTTTACATTCTAGGATATATACTAATGGACTGTCTTATAATTTGTTTCATGTATCCTTTGCAGCCTTCTGCACGAAAGGTAAGAATGTGAACATTTCTATATCCTTTTTTATTGTATTTCAGCTCCGAATAAAGCCAAGCATGAATTAATAGTTGGTGTTATGGGTGTGTGTTAGTTTTAGGATCCATGAGTTTGTTTTGGCTATATTAAGCTAATTGTGGTAAAAAGATTCTACCTTTTTTATTGAGTTTAAACTTTTGCCTATTTTTCTTTAAAAAAAATCTATTATTATTTTTCTGATCTAATTTGTGCTTATATAAATTCAAAAGATGTATTTTGATTGTAACGCAAGCTATCCGACATAGGCGCCCGCCACGTATGCGATAGTTTTATGTATTGATCAACTCTAACAAAAGTCCTTCAGGGCTTTTATGATGCTGTCACCCTTCTCCTCAGGTTATTGTTAATTGTTAAAGTTAAAAAACATGTCGATCATATAACCATTTCAAGTTCTTGATGTAGGGGTAATGTTAAATAAGGAGAGGCACTTCAAAACTGGAACTGATCTATTTATGCCTTGATGAGATTGTTGATGGAGGGTACGCACTACATAAAAGACCCAAAAACTTTTGCGAAGAACAAGGCAAAGAGATTAAAGACGGTAACATACAAGAAGTGTCACTAGATGCAAGTTTTGTGGCGGCTGCTAATTCAAGTTTCTTGAAATGTATAGGCATGTGTGAAAATGGTAGAAGGAGTTGACAGTGGAAAAAAGCATTACACTGGACAATACTTACATTATTTGCATTGTATTGACAAGTTTGTAAGTTTATTCTCTTTTATCCTTAGTTCCCCGTTTCCAGTTCTACAAAGCAATTAAGTACCAGAACCTGTCTTGGTTGCCGGTGGCACCTACACTATTCAAAAAACTCAAGTGAAAAGAGATCTTCGTGACATTAAGATCACATCTTGCTTTTTTGGTTCTCCGTTTGTTTGAACTAAATTTGTCTGCATTGACTTCTCGATACAGTGTCCTGTATTTGATCGTAAATAAGTAGCATCTCCATGAATTCAGTTGCTGGGACACACTTTCATCCGTTTTATTCAGTAATAAGGTAGTAAGGTACTAACAATTTGTTTGTATATGGCTGTGGTAAAAGTGGCTTTCTATGATGTTTCTTATTGCTGAGTAGTGTTTACAGAAGATTTCTTATAAGGTTAATTTTTTAACCTTATAAGTTAACGACTAAAGGTGTTAAGTGGTGGGCGGTATTACACTAGCTAAACATAAATGTAAATTCAACTGTGAGCTAAGTTCAAAAAAAAAAAGAAAAAGAAAAACTAACTATGAACTAATGGTTATGATAAAGTAACAACATGTGAACGATTGTTTCTTTTTGGTCTTGCCAGCACAACTCCTACATATGTTACAGCTGTACAACTTTCCATTCCTGTCTTTACTTTAACACGATATCATAAAATCTATATAAACTCTCATTGATGTCACAAACTCCTAATTTAAAGGCTCGTCTGTCATATGGTCTAAAAGTTTATGGAAATAATTTAACAGGTATGTAAATGTTGGAATAAATGCCTTTAAAAGTGTAAAACTTCTCAACTTGGTGATAAGTGATAGAATGCCACAAGATTAGCCAAGTCATTTAACAATAGAGTCTACATTCCTATGCCTAAAGGTTGCATTAGGAGAACTACCGATCAAAGGTTTCATTATTGATTATCGATTGTGTGTTTCCCTTTTTTTAAGACTTCATTACTTGTTTATGATGTGTATAAGTTGTAGTCATAAGTGGTGTTTTTTAGGTATTATTAGAAAAGTTTTCTCAGGCCTTTTTTTGTATAAAAGGGTAATAGATTTCTGTATAACGCATACTTTAAATTGCCACTGTCATAACGGAACGTTTGCATAATTTTTCTTTGGGATTATGTATTCGGAGACCACTAAACTATTAAATCTTTTACCTTTAGGCCATCATTTATTAATAGTAACCTATAGGCCACCCATTTATGGGTTTGTTTTCGTTAATACCAATTCCGGATAATTTTATCTCGCAAATATTTGAAATAACGAGAATAAAACTAACATATTAAAATTCGTCAATTGAAAGTGAACTAAATTCTCAATTTTGTTGTTTTAATATATTAAAGTTCTCTTTATTCTAGAAATTGTACATATGTCCAGAAAGAATTCCCATGAAATTGGTATAGAGGAAAATAAGCACACACTTAGTTGACACATAAGTTAGTTTAAAAACGCCAACCCAAGCATACAAGACAAAAGAAGTAAAACGATCCAAAAGAATGTGCCATACAAGAAGTTATCATTAGTTACGTTATCAAGTTGTTTTCAAGTATAAAATAATTTTACTAATCGTTTTATATGAATACTCGATTATCACTCTGATAATCAGGTAAGACGAAGTTACATAATAGTTTAGGACTAAAAGAGTATTTAATAAGTTGAAGAGAACTACAAATCTCGAGACATGACTATTTTAGAACTTACATAATAGTTGATGACTAAAAGAGTATACAAGAACAAGAGCTTGAAGAATTAGGTATGATTATTACAAAAACGGATATATAACTCATACTCGAGCGATACTATATACATACTTTTTCTAAAGGAAGAGTTATATCGCTATTAGTATTGCCTAAGATTGTCGCATGAAAATTATTATTTGAGGTATAGGACAAAATCTTACTTACACTAAGACCTGAGGGAATAAACTGTCGTTTCAAAGTTGCGAGTTATAACTTTGTTGAGATGTATTGTCTATCACAATGTAAAAGACTATAATGAGTAAACCGATGCATTTAAATGTTTTGTACAAAAGAAATCAACGTGTCAACATAACCGGAATATTTTTTACCCGAAATACAAGTATGATTTAATCATGATGAACAAAGCCCGTGCATCGCACGGGCCATGCTGTCTTGTCTTAATAAAAAATTATCAATGCAATAAAAGCACTAAAGTAGTTTTAATGGTCTCTACCATGGTACCACCGATTATATGTGCATAAGTGCATTACTACTTTGACTTCAATGTCTTGCACGTTTGCAAGCATATTTCGTCAATGTTTCACAACTATATAAAACGAGCAAATTTGCCTGCGCGTTGCTGCGGGGATGTTTTATCGATGCATAGAACATTTGTGATAATGCATATGTAGGTTCAATTGTTGTCAAATGAACAGTTTTGAAGTTATATATGGAGACACCTACATATTATATGGAGACACCTACATATAATGTCTAAAGGTATCGTATTTAAAACAATCACGCCCCTTTTGGTTTGTAAAATCCGAAAAGTGCACTATGCCAAAGTCAATGTAAAATATCCGCAAGTTTCAAGAATATCAAATCAAACAATCTTAGTTGGACTTCAAATAAGTATATCATATATATTCTCTCGGCTCACTAAATGAACCGGACCAAATAGGTAAGTTCCAAACGACACAATTTGTACTACCAAACACCCTTTCGGGGTAGAAAATACGCAAACCAAACGCCTTTGAAGGGCTGAAAATAAGCTGAACCAAACGCCCTTGATGGCTGAAAATATGCAGCACTAAACACCCCTTTTGTGCAAAAAAATAAGCAAACAAAACGCACCCTTTTGTGCAGAAAAATCAGCAACCAAATGTACCCTTTTGTGCAGAAAAATCAGCAACCAAATGCACCCTTTTGTGCAGAAAAATCAGCAGCAAAACGCACCCTTTTGTGCAGAAAAATCAGCAACAAAACACACCCTTTTGTGCAGAAAAATCAGCAACCAAATGCACCCTTTCGGGGATGAAAATAAGCAGATCCAAACTCAGTCTTTTGGGCTCAAAATAAGCAGATCCAATGCACCCTTTTGGGCTCGATATAAGCATATCCAATGCACCCTTTTGGGCTAAAAATGTCCTTTAGCCGAGTGTGTGCACCAAGCGAAGGGGTGTACCTCCAGACAATGTTCCCATTGCAACCACCATGAACCGTCTTACCACCAACATCAAGTTCAACATATCACATATTAGGATTCATCTGTGACAGAACAAACCTGGTGTCAGCCACTCAAGGAGCATGCTTATTCTTAACCACTCTTAAGGGACAAATAATGGCTTTCGAAAAAATATCAACTGTTGCAACAAAAGAGAGTACTTAATTAAGTGACTTAATAAGGAAAAGACAATATTTGCACAATATACGTTAATGCATCCTCCGTATGTTTAATACTCACAGGCCATTGGAGACTCATATTTAAACCCCATTTTGTTCGCAAAGATCTAGCAATTTTTTTTTTTTTTTTTTTTTTTTTTTTTTTTTTTTTGGAAAAGCAAGATCTAGCAATTCTAGGGTCTAAGAAAATGAACACCGGAACAAAATTCACTATCCGAATAAACCCAATGAACCCTGCCCCTGAATCCACTATCTGAACCAACCCACTAAACACACACTTCTCTTATTGTCGATCCTAACAGGGAGCAACATTTTTTTTCTTTTTTTTAATTTATTGTAAGTACTAAGTAGAATTAACATAAGTAATTTAAGTGCAACAGGTCAAGGACATGGAATTTAAAATTCAAAAGTTTAAAGAGCTTACATAGCCTTAATCGCGAAAATGCAGGTCTCAAATCCTGATGTAGAAGATAGTTGTGAAGTAAAGTCAATCAAAACCATAAATTAGAAAGAGTACCAAATAGAAACAGTTTGTCGTAATAAGGTTTAGTGTAGCTAAGACAAATATAGAAGTACAATAACAACACACCAATTTAGATGGAAACTAAGCACAATTCTAGTTTAAAATGTTTGCTCTTACCTCTTGAAATCAGCAACCCCTTTGATAATTTTCTCTAAACACCTTTTGTCTTGATTCCGTGCATTACTTCAACAATGCATCCATTGCTGGAGGGATATAAACATGATTTTCCTCCTTTGTAAAACCTTAAAAAAATTGTTGACATAAATAATGCCTAAAAACATTATTAATTCTTACTCATACCTCTATGTTTTGATCATCACAAAATGTAAACTCATTAAACATAAACTTATTAAATAAACAAGTATTTAGTTGTAAATATTCACTTCTACAACTTAAATCACTTAAGGTATGAATGAACAAATGCATAATGCATTATATGATCAAAGGAACATTTTCTTAATCACTAGATTTTTTATAAAATGTCAAAAACATTTTATATCTTTTAGAAAAACATTTTTGGTAATAAATAAAAAGGTTTAATCCATTATAAATTTATGAATTCAAATTTTTAACCAAAATCAGTAAAAATGTTCCAGAAAAACCTTCCCCACAAAAATGCTCCAGTAGCCTTCCAGCTGTCCAGTTTTCTGTCTATAAATACTGGCCTTCCCCTGGATTTTTACTCACCTTTTGCACACTCAAACTTTCTGTTCTAAATCCTTTCTAATCCTTGTAAATTCTTTCTAAAATCCTTTGATCATATCTTCTTAAGCATTGGTTTCCAAGTGATCCAAGCTTCCTCCATTCAAGTGCAAAAGAAGAATACTCCTTCAACAACTAGAGAAGAAGTATTGCAACTTAGCTACCTAAGTTGTTTGTGTCATCATTCATTTGTGTATATTTGTTAGATAGTTGTGTGAATAATTGTTTGGGATAGATTAGTGTGTAAGTAGTGAAGTTGTGTAGTTAAGGTGTGTAAGTAGTGAAGGTGTGAAGAAGTAGAAGTGTACATAGGTTGTGCTAGGTTGTGAAGAAGGTGTGAAGCCGTAGTATATAAGTTGTGAAGAAGTTGTGAATAAGTCGTGAAGTTGTCGTGAAGAAGAAGTTGTGAAGAAGGTGTGTTTAAGTCGTGTATGAGTTGTGAGATTGGTTCTAGCTACGATTAGAACCTGACATCTAGCTTTGTGTCGTTAAGCCGGTGTAAGCTAAAGTTGTGTAAGGTTTTCTCCGCCATAAGGGAGCTTGTTGACATAGTGAAGAAAACTCTCGAGTTAGGTGCTCGGGGAGTGGAGTAGGGCAAGGAAGGTGTCCTTGTAGCCGAACCACTATAAATCTCTTGTGTCTCGGTTAGATCTTTCCATCTCTATCTTTCATTTCATTTTATTACCTTACTTACATTGCTTGCTTATATTTACTTATATTTGTTCATATTGTTCAAGAGTTGAGTTCACATAAATACGAATCTAAGTTTTAAAAATAAACAAAGTTTTCATAATAAAATTTAAAAAGACGTAAAACTATTCAACCCCCCTTCTAGTTTTCCACAATTGGTATCAAGAGCCACGTCAAACAAGATTTTTAAAATAAACTGTATTTTAAAACTTGAAACGATCTATGGAATCCGAAAAATATTTAGAAGGGCAATCTATGCAAAGACCACCACTATTTGAAAGTGATGGTTTTCTTTATTGGAAAAATAGATTCGAAACTTATGTGAAATCAAAAGATCTTGATCTTTGGCATATTATTACCTATGGTGATTTTCCCCCTATTCAAAATAATCCTTTAACTAAAATAGATGAAATTGTACCTTTTGAAAAACAAAATGATGATTTGAAAAAGAAACTAGCAAAAAATAATGAGGCTAAAATGGTAATTTATAATGCATTACCACGCAAAGAATAGGAACGGATTTTTATGTGTCAAACCGCAAAAGAAATTTGGGATTCTTTATTAATCACTCACCAAGGTAATAGTCAAGTCAAAGAAAATAAAATAGATCTTCTTGTTCAACAATATGAACAATTTACGATTCCGGAAGAGGAATCAATAGATAATGCTTTTGCTAGGTTTAACACTATCATCACAAGTTTAAAAGCACTTGATGAGATTTTTTCTAGTAAGAATTTTGTTAGGAAATTTCTTAGGGCTCTTCATCCAAAATGGCGAGCTAAAGTTACGGCGATTGAAGAATCGAAGAACTTGTCAACTCTTCAACTTGATGAGTTGATCGGCAACTTAAAAGTCTACGAAGAAATAATAAAGAAAGACTCCGAGATGGTCAAAGGAGAAAGAGAACAAAGCAAGTCAATTGCATTGAAAGCTAGGAAGGAATCTAGTGACGAGGATAGCTCAACCTCCGAAAGTAATGACGAAGAATATGCCATGGCCGTAAGAGACTTCAAGAAGTTCTTCAAAAGACGAGGAAGACTCGTTAGACAACCACATGACGAAAGAAAGGCATTCTAAAGAAACAAAGACGAAAAAGGTAGCAAGAGCGAGAGGAAGTGTTTTAAATGTGGTGATCCAAATCATCTCATCGGAAGTTGTCCAATGATGTCAAGGGAGCAAAATAAAAAGGCGTTCGTTGGAGGAGCATGGAGTGATAGTGACGAAGATGAGAAAGAAACTACAAAGGAGGAGAAATGTCTTATGGCTAAGACATCAAGTGAGGTACATTTCGAAACCGAATACTTTAGTGATAAAAATCAATCATTAGACGAAAAAGACCTAGATAATGAATATATTAGGTTATGCAAATTAAGTCAAAAAGTTATGGCTAAAAATAAATCACTAAAACATATTAATAATCGATTAGAAAATGAAGTACTCGAATTAAAAATTAAACTACAACATTTAGAAAAAGAAAAAGAAGTTTTTATAGAATGTAAAACATGTCTAGAGGTCAAAAATGAAAACGAAAAACTTAAAGATGAAATTTCCAAACTTGACAAGTTTAAAAATAGTAGTAACTCACTTAAGGAAATAATAAGTGTTCAAGGAACTTCGGGAGATAAAACCGGTCTAGGATTCAACTCAAATAATGTTTCAATTAGTGAAAATATAAATGTAAAGTTTGAATGTCAATCTAGTAAACAAAAACCATTAGAGTCAAAACCTAAGTATATACTTATAAAAGATAGAAAAATACCTATTGCGAGTGATGAGGAAGTAAAAAGTTTTTATAAACCATCATTAAAAGCCAAAACCGGATTTTCTAATCCAAAATTAAGATCTAAAACTCCACCTCCAAATAGACTAAATAATCCTCATCCTCGGTCTAAAACCCCTCAACCTAAAAGAAATCAAGGTAGACAAAACTTTCCTAATAATAATAATCACCCAATGTGGAATTATTCACTTCAACCAAGTTTCAACCCTTGGGAAATACTTTTACCATACATGCAAATGCAAACCATGTTTGGTTTAAACAATTTTGGACAAATGAGACAATGAGGACCAAGTGGCTAAATCGTCACTCATTGAATAATTCGGAAACTCATCTATGATTGGCTTCTATAAGTCAATATATCACCTTGAAGTATTTGAAGAAAAGCTGGACATAAGGTACGCTCTCTTTTTAAATTTCATGAGTAGTTACTTCATACATATAGTCTTATTAATCATTGCCTTAGGATATGCTTAGTTTGATAGGTTGCATTGCATTTACACTTTTAGTTATATCCGTTTGATGATTTAATAAACTAGAAACCCTTTAGTTAGCCCCCTAAGTAGTAAATGAAGTATTCACTGTCGAACTCATTTAGCCTTTTTCAAATTTAAAATGGAAATCTTCTATGTCCACTATTAGAAAACTCATGGTGATGAAGTGAAATGAGTTAAGTGGATTAATCATTAACATAGAAGTAAGATTAGATTTCTCGCGTTAGAAAACTATGGATGAAACAAGCTCTCATAGACTATGGCGTCAAGTTAGATAAGTATGCGGCAACAAAGGAGCTATAGATGTTAGGATATACCCCATTCAACACTCTCGCATCAAACATATAGAATTTAGTCATCACTTCCTTATGACCATAGGATATGTAGAAAAGGGTAGCATGTGACAATAGACTTAACCAATTCCCTTGAGCATGAGATCTTTAACAACCATTTTTCAAAAATCTAGTATCTTTAAAAATATACAGAAACTTCACATTTTGGAAAAATATTTTTTTTCTATAAACATTTTTCTTCTTAATCTATGTCCATAATTCTTTTTCGATCAAAGTCAAAGATTGAGAATTTTTCTTTTCTTACCCATTCTTCATAAACACATTTTGAAATAAAACTCAATCTATTTTATTCAAATAACTTTCACATCTACATAAAAACCCATTTCAAGCATTGTTGAATAATGCTAAAAACATTTCTTTAAATCATGCATGGTGATCTCATATTTGTCATCTATATTTACGTACATGACATTTATAAGTAAACCAAGTCAAATCAAGGGGAACATGGTTTGTCTATTAAGATTTTGTTTTGTAACAAGTCTAGAAATTCATGCTATCTTAAGTTCTCATTTATTGCACATAGGCACACATTAGGATCCCTCAAATAGTTCATATATATTACTTGCTTGATGAATATGTTTGCATGCTAGATAAAATTACTTGTTTGCTTGGTGTAGTGTATTGTTTCCTAGTCCATATATATTACTTGCTTGATGAGTATGTTTACATGCTAGATAAAATTACTTGTTTACTTAATATCTATTACATGCTTAATTGCCTCAAAGAGTTGGACTTGCTTGAAACTAAACCCAAAAACACAACCCTTTCTACAAATTTCTGCCAAAAACCCATTTCTAGCAATCTGGAAATCAGCAGATGGGCGGCCCCCTTAAATCCTTAGGCGGCCCCCTTAATCTTTAAGGGGACCGGCCCCTATTTAAGGGGACCGGCCATCTGTATGGTCGAAGATGCTGTCTCCTTTTCTACTTTTTAGCCCATTTCATCCTACACTTCCCAAAATTCACAAACATATCTTATTCCAATCCATCCAACAAATTTTATCCATTCCTTAATCCCATCAATCCTACACTATAAACACTTCCATTCCTCATAACCTTCCATCATCTCATCATGCCATCTCCCATCAAACCAAAGCCAAAATCATCAAGGTTAGCAAGGATGACCAAAAAGCCTGGTTGGACAAGAAAACCAAACCCCCAAAACAAGTCTATCACAACAAATGATGTGGCTAAACAACCAACACCTCCGCCCACATTTGTTCCTAACTATACTCCTAATCCTCAAGCTCACTCCAATGAACCCTTTCACAAACCTCATCATAATAACCAACCATCCACCTTTACTCCCGAAAATACACCTTCATCTCACTCATGTGATTCATATGAAGAGCATGATCAACCCCAAAACAAGAATCCCAATCTCATTCACAACACCTCACATCTTATTCAACCTACCAATGCACCATCCAAAACACTCACCATTCTTGGAATATCCCCTTCTTCCATATCTCCATCCTCATCTACTCATAATTACCCAAGCTCACAAATGTCTCCACCACCAAGAGTATCACCACCACCTCCTACCAACTCACATGTTACTCCTATGTTACATGTTCAAACATCCATCCCAGATAACAACCATACTCCACCATCATCACTTTTCTAAACCACCCTCCAAAATTTACCTTTCTAAACCACACCATTCTTACACTATAAATACCCTTTTCCATCATTAGTGTTCATTCATCCATCATAACCACACTCCACCATCATCACCTTCTTCCAAACACTTGAAGTTCATTGAAGAACTTAAAGAAGCCCATGAGCTTTGTGCTCTTCTTGCCTTACACCTTGCTCAACTGGATCAACTCCCTTCTAGCCCTCCTTCATCCCAAAATAACCTCAACCTCCACCTTCGTTCCAAACTACACATCTCAACCTTAAACCAACCTCATTGAAACCTTTCAAAACCCTTATCATATTGGTCAAACATCCAACTTTACTTCCAACTACACACCCCAATTTCATCCACTTCCACCAAACGACCAAATCCACATTCCCACGGAAAAGGAAAAGTTACGTGAAGATATAAACCAAATCCATGACCGTAGTGATCTCCTTGCTATGCACCTTGCAACAAGGGCCAACCTCCATCCTCCATCCTCACCCTACTCAAATTGCTTACCTCAACCCCACAACTTGAATCAAGTTGATAATCATGTCAACTATTGTCCTAGTTGTGTCCTTCTCCAAAAACAAATCATTGCCTTAAATAAACATTTCACTTGTACTGAGTATCTTCTTACTAGATCTCATCCAACACCTCCACTAGCACAACACTCTAAACCTCATTCAACCGATTCCGCTCCAAACTCTCCACCTCCAAAAATATACCTCTATTAATCAAACATCCTTACCCTCACTCAACCAATTCCATCCCAAACACTCTACCACCAACCATCTAAGCATAACTATATGCTTATTTTCCAAGCTTTCGTATCGCAAGCAAGTCCGAAAGCTCTCTTTGGCAATTTAGGACATTTTCTTGTTATATGTTTCAAGCATGCTAAATGTCGTTGCAATGATTGTATGCTTCACATAATTTCTTTAAATTAATGAATGTCTTGCTATGTGCTCTTACTATTTGTTTGCCATGATTGTTGTTTGCAATGATTATTGTTTTTATATTCCATATTTTGCTATGTATGCTTGGTTGCTTTTCTTGCTTGTATGGTTGTGTATTTATACACAACACTCATGAATGTTTGTCTTCAATATGCTTGCTCATCTCCTTCTCTGTTTGCTATATATATATTGTATATATGCTTGTGCTTCTAATATTTTTCTTGCAAGCATTCCATATCTCGATTCCTTAGTGCCCTCAAACGAGGGGGAGTACACATCAAGGGGGAGTTTTCGTCCCGACAAATTTCACTAAATCTTGTCGGCTTAACCTTTTTGATTCTACAAAAGGGGAGAAGTGAATGTAAACTCACTAAATCTTGTCCATAAACCTTTTTGATTTAATCAAAAAGGGGAGATTAATGTAAATATAACATTCATAAATTCTTAGTTAATACTTAAGTTTTGAATCATCACAAAATGTATAATCATTAAAAAAACATTATTAATCTTAAACATATTTTGTTGTAAAATTAAATTAAACAATTTTAAATATTCACTTCTACAACTTAAATCACTTAAGGTATGAATGAACTAATGCTTAATGCATTATATGATCAAAGGAACATTTTCTTAATCACTAGATTTTTTATAAAATGTCAAAAACATTTTATATCTTTTAGAAAAACATTTTTGGTAATAAATAAAAAGGTTTAATTCATTATAAATTTATGAATTCAAATTTTCAACCAAAATCAGTAAAAATGTTCCAGAAAAACCTTCCCCACAAAAAGACAAAACTGGGCAACGGTTGGCTTGGGCGGCCCCCTTAATTTTGCTAGGCGGCCCCCTTAAAATTAAGGGGACCGCCCCCTATTTAAGGGGGCCGGCACGCTCCAGTAGCCTTCCAGCTGTCCAGTTTTCTGCCTATAAATACCAGCCTTCCCCTGGATTTTTTCTCACCTTTTGCACACTCAAACTTTCTGTTCTAAATCCTCTCTAATCTTTGTAAATTCTTTCTAAAATCCTTTGATCATATCTTCTTAAGCATTGGTTTCCAAGTGATCCAAGCTTCCTCCATTCAAGTGCAAAAGAAGAATACTCCTTCAACAACTAGAGAAGAAGTATTGCAACTTAGCTACCTAAGTTGTTTGTGTCATCATTCATTTGTGTATATTTGTTAGATAGTTGTGTGAATAATTGTTTGGGATAGATTAGTGTGTAAGTAGTGAAGTTGTGTAGTTAAGGTGTGTAAGTAGTGAAGGTGTGAAGAAGTAGAAGTGTACATAGGTTGTGCTAGGTTGTGAAGAAGGTGTGAAGCCGTAGTATATAAGTTGTGAAGAAGTTGTGAATAAGTCGTGAAGTTGTCGTGAAGAAGAAGTCGTGAAGAAGTCGTGAAGAAGAAGTTGTGAAGAAGGTGTGTTTAAGTCGTGTATGAGTTGTGAGATTGGTTCTAGCTACGATTAGAACCCGACATCTAGCTTTGTGTCGTTAAGCCGGTGTAAGCTAAAGTTGTATAAGGTTTTCTCCGCCATAAGGGAGCTTGTTGACATAGTGAAGAAAACTCTCGAGTTAGGTGCTCGGGGAGTGGAGTAGGGCAAGGAAGGTGTCCTTGTAGCCGAACCACTATAAATCTCTTGTGTCTCGGTTAGATCTTTCCATCTCTATCTTTCATTTCATTTTATTACCTTACTTACATTTCTTGCTTATATTTACTTATATTTGTTCATATTGTTCAAGAGTTGAGTTCACATAAATACGAATCTAAGTTTTAAAAATAAACAAAGTTTTCATAATAAAATTTAAAAAGACGTAAAACTATTCAACCCCCCCTTCTAGTTTTCCACAAAAACAAATATCCGGTTAAACTCAACCCTGAAAATACATAAGTTCTAAGATCACAGAACCAATAAAAAAAATCCAAAACAAAAAGCAATATAGTGACTGACTTAAGAGGTTGTACTGGGATTGCTTTTCTTTTTAGGTTTTGACATACAAATACACCCGTTCAATCAGACAAAACGAATATCAATAGAGTAAATGCAATAACTTTACAATTAAACTACATAAACACCAAAACACCATAAATTTTTTATAAAAATGATCTAAAAACAAACATAAAAATCACCAGAATAAACTAAATATCAAATGAAACCAATAAAAGCAGTAAACTTTATCATTAAAACACACATCTTAAACGCAAACCTTGGTGTTATTATAAAAGACTTCGTATAGCATCCATAAAATCTCAGGTTCACCTTCTTTAACAATCATTTAATCCCTTTTTTCGATAACGTCAATGTTGCATATGAACAACAGTTTCATCACAAAATATACATTAAAAATGACACCATAAGCTTTAAAAAAAAGCACCTCATCACCAGAAGCATGAGAATTGGAATCCAAAAAATTAAACCATAATTTGGATTTGATTGAATCATATCTTGATCTTCAAATAAAAGATCTGAAAAAGATGTTGTTTTTGACAAAAGGGTGTGTCTGTTTTTTGAGTGGTTTGGTTAGAAGAAGGTTCAGGAAGAAGATGGAGAGGGTCGAGATGATGCAATTTATTTGTTGTGAAAAAAAGAATGTGAAGAAGCTTCAAGAGAATGTTTACAAAAAAATCTCAGCCCTAATGACGGTTGGGTTTGTATTACAGAGTTATCACGGAGAAACGGGATTGAACAGTAAAAGAGGCACCTCACTTTGGCCAATAAGAAAGTGGCACAGGGGCTACTCAGTTACTGTTGGGCCACTGTTGACTACTGTTAACAGACTTAATGACCTTAGATGGACCAATAGCATGCCACATTAACAAATAACGGACTACCTAAGAATTTACTGTTTAGCCCGTGGGATTTCCATCTTTAGTATATATTATAATTTATTAGTTATAACTTTTACTTTAGTAAGGCTGTAAACGAACCAGACGGACACGGACGGTGTCTTATTTATGTTCGTTCATTTAATTTTTACCAGATAAATAAATGGACATGATCGTTTAAATGGACGAATTTTCTCGTTCATGTTCGTTTATTAAGAAATAAAGGTTGTTCATGTATGCGTATATTCGTTCATTAAGACACTAAACGAACATAAACGAAAAAACATAAATGAATATAGAAAAATAAACATAAAATTTAAAAAAATATACACAATATTGTGTTTTATAAGTGTTGTTTTTTGAAGTAAACAAATTTTAAAAGTATATGAAAAAGATATGATCGATGAGCATATTCAAATAATTGAACATAAACGAATGGTAAGGGTCTAAGGGACGCATAATCAGACGTTCGTTAACATAAATGAACCATTAATACTTTTGTTGATGCTCATTTATTTAACTAAACAAACGTAAAATATTGATCGTTTTCGTTCATTTAATAATTAACACAAACAAACTTTTTACCAAACGGTTCATGAGATATTTACTAAACGTTCAGTTTATTTACAACCTTAATTTTTAATGTATATACAAAATCATTTCGGGTGGTAAATGAGTTATCCATGGATAACAAATCGTCAACCATATTTGATCCACTAAACATCAATATCTATATCCCGTGTATTCAGTATTCGTCCATTTACTCACATCGATATTCGTTAATAATTGATGGATCATGTGCCCTACCCTCTAATGAAGTAGCTTTTCAAACACATTTGGATGCGACAGTTACATTTTTTTTTTTTGAACGGCGAATTTCTTAATAATTTGGATAAGACTTCGCACCCGCCTCACCGGCGGGCTCTCATCCACCACTGACCAGACTATGCTGTTTTAACCGGGCCCACGCTGGCCATAGGGATTCAACGACGTCCCCCGGAAACCGTACCGCCTCCACACAAGTTTAACTTGCTGAAGTAACGGCCGGATGAAAATCGGGCTTGGCTCGGTATCGAACCCTTTGCCACATGGGGATCGAACTTCATTGCCTGATACCAACAAAGCATTATGGCCTTAAATGTGAAGACTTACTGGTTCGGTCACCCAAACTGGTACTACTTTAACACGGACTCACTTAACTACAAGGGCTTTATGAATTATGGAAAGTAAACAATGCCTTTATTTGATACGTACATGATAATGGTAACGGGTTTACTAACTTGTATATACAGTATTGGACACATGTTAGGATTTTTTTTTATTTTTTATTTTTTATTTTTCTATTTAATACCCATTTTCTTTTCAATCAAAAATAACATTTCATAAAAATTAACCAAACCCAAAAAATCACTTCAATTATAAATAATTTATGAACTAATATAATTAAACTTCAATTTTCGTAACAACTTGCATCCATTGCATTATCTGCACATGCTAGCAAAATAGATCCAACATAAACTTAAAGGTTTTCAAATGAAACACAGATCGAAACTGTATTATTTTACTTGATCAATAGAGCGCTAATTAACTCCTCATCGCTTTCAAAATTCACCATATATTCCGGCAAAAGACAAACTTCCACATCCATGCTCCCACCACCCTCTCGCCCTGGATACATCGTTATCTTCCCGTCGCCTTTGTTTGTGTGCCCGCTTCTAGCCGCTACTGCTTTCCCCAACCCGAATTCACACCCATACATATCAAACCTTGGTGAGCTCCCAACATGTATAGAGTTCAAATCGGCAGTCATTTGACTCATTTTTATAATAAATGGACTCTCAATCCATGACTTAACCCACTTCCTAACTATCGTATCATCGTGGTTAACTACGGTTTGGTGTAGCAAAAAAGCATCCCATCCGATCCCATTAGCCATTAAATCACTTACTTTTGTTGTTCCTTTCAGAATGTGAATTGGATTACCAAAATAAGCATCTAACAAAGGTGGATTAATCCTACGCCTGTTAGAAACCATTATTCTACAGCTACTTTCACTTTCGTTTTCTAGACCTCTAGCACGCGTAATGCACCTCCATAAAAGCGCGATCACGGCTTGTAAACTTGAGATTTTATTTGTTTTGCACTCGGAGTTTGCTTTTGCTTTGAGTTTAGAAACTGAGGCTGATGAGAAATGAAAGAATCTCTCCATAAAATTTAATGGACCTTCAAAACGTTCAGTAAACTGTTCATGATGGGTATACGGGAGATTAATAGAACCCTCGGATCCATTCACGATCGTACAATCGAATATAGGAGGATGAGATATAGAGCCGCCATAATTTTCTTTTGACTTAAACATTTCGCTCCAAGTAGCCATGAAATGCCAAAAAGAAGTTTCGTCCCCTATCATGTGGTTAATAGATCCGCCTAGGAATATTCCATCGATAAGTTCAGTGACCTGAATGGACAACAATGGCACTGTATGACCATCATGACCAATAGCATCATTAAGATCAAATAACGAATGAACAAGTTTAGGTACATCTTCCGTAATAATATCGGACACACTTGCCTCCACGGTCGCGTAAATTAACTTAGCCCCAGGACTATTTTCCGGATCTATGTAGACAACATAGGAAGGTGGATTTTTTTTTTTCTGGTGGGAAAACGGGCTGCGAGCGGGTAGAAATGATCTAGGGTCGCTGAGAGAGACTTACGAAGGCCGTCCAAGAAAGTGTTTATCGAAAAATCTTGATTTTCGAGTGGTGATGGTTTCGCGAAAAGGAGACCCTTTTGGCTGTATTTGACGTTAAAACAAATCAACTCAAAGGGTGTCAAGTAGACAGGCTTCTTTGCCTCTACTGGTGAGAGGTCGTGAAGTGGTTTTACGAACCATTCCGAAATACGTATTACCGGTGAAGAGCTCATTGTTATTGATGGCTAAGGTCACTCTATTTTATTTTTGCTAGTTGATCTGAGAGGATAACTTCTTGGATATGTTAACAACAAGCTAGGTTTATTTCAAGAAACCCAATAATGTTGTCTGAAATCTGATTTGGAAACGTGATAGTATAAAGTTTCAATGCCAGTCAACTTTTGACCATTTATTGATTACACGTCCTCGTTCTAGATGTCTTCTCTCTTAATTTATTATAAATCAATTAACAAATATAAAATATTTCAGTGTATCGTCTGCCAAATCTTTTTGAACCACGACATCCAGTTAAATGGTAGATATTGCTCATGGCCCCACGGGAGGTTGATGTTTTGAACGGGTATGCAAGGTTAATTTTTAAACGAGTGGGGTAACCCGCGCGTTGTCGCGGGAGTGCTTTGTTGATAGCAGGATAGCTTACTATATGAATTGAAAAAGAAAGCAACAAATAGCAGAGTAAACAATTAGATGCAACCATTAAACAATTAGATGCAACCAGTAAACAATTGTATTCCAAAACTTGTAAAACAAAAGCCTGTAACTATCACCAAAAGATACCATCTTTTTTTTTCCAATACTATAACATCTCGTAGTTTACTCATTTATGTCATCGATGCCATGAGCTAAGTGTTTAAGAGTTTGTGGATTTAAGCAAATTTCTAGAATAGCTATTAAAAGACATTACTTCGACCACTATAATATGTTATCCCATTTTAGCAATTATAGTGTTTTTTTTTTTTTTTTGTCTTCGAAATTTCCAACTGGTCTGAAAATTTACGTCAAACAACGCTTCAGATGTGATCGAAAGGAAATTGCAACTACATCTGTTCTGGCAATGGGCATGAAAAACATCCTTGAGTTTGATTTGCTTGAGACTGTTGTGAAAGCGGTTCCTTGTTGTTTGCGTGCGGACTCATAAATAAGTGGTTCCTTGTAGATTATGGAGTGTCACTGGAGCATCCAACTTTTTTTACAGCATGGAAAATTCTTAACGAAAAAAATCTTATTAGACCTGTAATTTTGAGAAACGCAAAAAAATTAGTTGTTGTCACTAATATTCAGTTTGAGGTTTGTTACTATGTTATATATGAGTACTTGTCTGAAATTTTAATTTCAAATTTCATTCAAATCCATCTTTTTTTTTTCTTCTATAATAGTTGAAAGAGACATTGGCAGCCTTGAACCATTTATTTATGAGTGGGGTAACCCGCGCGTTGTCGCAGGAGTGCTTTATTGATAGCAGGATAGCTTACTATATGAATTGAAAAAGAAAGCAACAAATAGCAGAGTAAACAATTAGATGCAACCATTAAACAATTTTATTCCAAAACTTGTAAAACAAAATTTGAGAAAGGCAAAAAAAATCAGTTGTTGTCACTAATATTCAGTTTGAGGTTTGTTACTATGTTATATATGAGTACTTGTCTGAAATTTTAATTTCACATTTCATTCAAATCCATGTATTTTTTTTCTTCTATAATAGTTGAAAGAGACATTGGCAGCCTTGAACCATTGCATACCAGTGTATCCTAAGACTATACACTAAGCATCTGTCACAACAATATAATGTGAAAGAAAATTGACTTGTAAGAGAAGGGCAAACCTTCAGCCACTGAGAAGTTGTTGCCAATCTTGAAAAACCAAACGACTCAAAAGAAATACCGTTAACACTGATCGGCGTTAATGCCAATAATGTTGGTGTATCCGCGTAAATGCTAATACATTTGCTTACGCCTATCTATTTTTGCCTCCAATGTCTCTTGATGAGCTGCATTCATTCACAAACCACAACAAACAGATAGACTATAACTTGCTTTAATTTCTATTTTTTGGATTTATATATACGATAACATATGTTATACAGGATGCATATATCTTAGAATCTGTACTCATAAAGCTATTACTCTTTATTCGAAATTCAAGTCGTTAGCGAAATTTTAGTCCAAGTTTGTGATCAAATTGTTGATAACATTACTAAGGATGACAATATTTACAGTAGAGAGTAAAAAAAGAGGCATTTATATTTTGCATATCTATATTCAAAAGCTAGTTGGTATGCCAACCTGTTTGCGTATAATATAGTATTTTAATGAGATTTAAACTCTTTGTTGCTACACCTTTAATTTCCTTTCTTGTTTTCTTAGTTCTACCTGCCTTTTCATATTTACCATACCCTTTTGGGTTTAAGTGAGGGTATGGTAAATGTGAAAAGGTATTCATCATGAATATTAAACAAACCTCATACTATTGGTAGATGTTTCAAGATAAAGCTTAACATAGTGTTCAAACATTTTAGGTGGAACACGTGTTCTATCTAGTGATCAATATGGTACCTGTATATTGAAGAACATAGTGGCGAAAAGTAGACGGTCGTCCATCACTGCATACAAAATCGCCACTATTCCCACACAAACCACATGTATCATCATTAGAATCGTGACCTTCTCAAGGCACCTGAAAAAATGATTAAAAAATAAAAAATGTGATTGCAGCATGTTTACATGATGATCTGATTCAAAAATCGTTTTCCCTTTTCAATAAGTGATTAGGTACACCTTATTAAAATTATATCAACAATGGACCACCTTTTATAATTTCAAAATAGTTATTACCTTAAGCTTCTTCTCTAGTGGGCATCGGGGATTGGTTATTCCTTATGCATTTGCCACGCAACTGCTCCCCCAACACTTTGCATTCCGTGGTGTTGTCTCTAATGGTTACTTTGATATGCTTTTTTTCCTAACATCTGATTCCGTAGTCACATGAACCTGCACGCCTGCAGGTACAAATAAAGCTAATAAAGTTGCGATGACCAAAAAATTATCAAAAGTGATTAGACTTAAAACCGGGCATTTTGTCGAAATGGTAAACGTCTTACAAAGTGTTGGCCAAGTTTTTAAAGTAGCTGCGAGAATGAAAATATTTCCTCAGAACGTGCATAGATATTTACGTTGCAAAATTTGTAGTAATATATTCAACACTGTGTGTATGCAGGAATTTCTGAATCTTGTACCTTTGAATGTGCTCGCCTAACAGTAGCAAAAAAACCGTCTATCACCAATTTAACAGAGTAATCAATATATAAATCAGTGGTTTTGAGTCATAGCCTCTGTTTCATCCTCATCTTGATCAGACATGGTATTTGGTTTTGTTCCATAGGATTATTGAAGACCAATAAAAACCTTATCCAGTGTCCTCTAACCATAAAATTACCTTAGTTAGTAAATAGTTTAAAAAATATCGATGGTTCAGGGCAAGTTGAGAAAACAAGTCAAAATTAAAAATAATTCTGCTTTACAGCTTGAGTATCAGCTTCTGTTACATTCCCCTATCTTTTTTCTCACCCACCCGTTTAACAATAGAACATTTCTACCCATCCTAAACCTGTCGACAACAATCCCAACCCATTACTGAATCCGCCTGACCATTCCATCTAACCACAATATGCAATCTCAAACACCGTTACCAAATGCATCAAAAGCTAAAAATAGATAAGCAAGTTTAATAAGCAACCCCAAACATATAAGCTGCAAGCTTCTGCTTATAAGCTGATCCAAAGAACCCATTAATGGAGCTGATTAGGTGGCCCATATTAATGGAGTACATGTACCAACTATTAAAGTACCCCTAATCAGTTTATACATCTCTACGAACACAACTAAGTAGAAGAGGCATGTGCATTTAGAAAGGAACTAAAACATCAATAATGTAGCTGTCATAAAGAACAACTATTATTCGTGTGATTAATGATCCTCAACTAAAAAACGCATTAGTAAACACATTGTTTAAGGTTTAAATCAAAACAACAAATTCATCGTTATTAACCAGCTAAACTTCTTGATAACCATTTTAACACAAACATCTTAGTCACCAAAAACACCACCACACGCTCCACACCTACTTGGTATCCAAAAATACCTAAAAAAAACTACACCATATATTTATAAGAAAAGTACCCGAGGTTACGCAATTTGCAAAATTTTAATAAGCCTATAAGTCAGCCAACTAAGCTTAAACAAACACTACTAAAGAAACAATTTTTTTTATTGACTCGTAATCATAAACCAAGCATATCGGACACATCAATTCAATAACTACTAATGGCAGTTAAAAAAACATAAGTTATACCTTTTCCTCTGTGGCAAGCAGTGAACTTCCTTGGAAGAAATCCAATGTGTTTTCAATATTGATTTATGCCCATCTTAACATAATTACTCATTTCCTGCATAAATAATAAACCATTAGATTGTCATTATTCCTTTGGCCGACCTGTATTACGGGCAGTCATGACCATAGGTCTTGTAACAGTCGGATATTAAAACATCTTTGATAGATGATATGCCATCAGTTAAAATATATGAAACATCTAGAATCATATACCTCGTGCCGCACTCCACAGCCACAACCGTGTGCTGCTCAGTTTTCGCCACTTTTTCTCGTTAACCTCAACCACCCCACCTGCCTTCAGCCCTTGTGCTGCTCACTCACCAATATTGACACCATAATCTTCATTCACCATTTCAAAGAATGAAACTGCATCCATGATTAACTTTAAAAAAAATAAATAAATAAATAAATAAATAAATAAATAAAAAGGCTTATCTGTGATTAACTTAAAAAGAAGGCTTATCTGTGATTACCAAGCGCATAAGCAGCGATAAGTTCAACAAACAAACCTCATCAGCCCTTAAGAAAACAACAAAAATCATAACCAAAAAAAGTGTCTATAAGAGATTTTCAAGATATAGTAAAAATTAAGAAAACTGAAAGATCTTACTTATTGTTGCCGCTTGACAGTTCCCCTGGTGCTTATATGCTTTCATCACAGGGCATTTGGAAAAAAAAGGTAGTACTAATACGGAATCCAAAACCATATATCAGTTAACCTACTTGAATTACAAAAATAATATCAAACCACAGTGCCGCCCTTTTGTTCCAACGATATATATATATATATATATATATATATATATATATATATATATATATATATATATATATATATATATATATATATATATATATATATATAACAGGAGGCGTTACACGTAGATAATGCCACAGAAATGCCACCTCAATGCCACATAATCATAATAATGCCACATAATCATAAACTATGCCACTTGGCATTTATTGCTGCAACCATTGAAAAATTCGGTTGTATTGGATTTTGTTTGGCAGATAAATGATGATCAAGGGTAATCTTGATTTTCAAATTTCTCAGCTACATCTGATATTATTTTGGGTACCATGTCGATAAATAAGGTTCGGTATTTAATGATTGACAAAAAAACTGATATAGGGTATTTTAATGAAATTTTGGGTTTTATGATCAAGTTGAATCTTTAATTTAGAACAGGTATGTTGAATTAAACCATGAATAATGATTTTCAGTATGGGTTTTTATCTACTTCATAGATGTGTGATTGATTGTTGATTTTTCTTAAGGTTCTTTCACCATGAATTGTGGATTTATTGAAGCTCAATAGTCCCATTGAGGCTAAAAAGGTACGATCTTTATTGATAATTTACTGCAAGCATAATATCATTATCTTTCGTTGTTGTTGAATTTAGTTGAGATTTAATTTTGGTGGTTTGGTCAATCAGGTGTGGCTGGAACACATGATTTATGGCATCCACAAATTGAAGAACTTATTGCCAAACCCAATTATGATGATGAAAGGTGTGGCTGGAACACATGATTTTCTTAACCATTCTTTTTAAAATTAAAACTGATTATTGTAACTTTAAACTGATGATCAGTTCCAAAATTAAAATGCAAACAATGTGTAAGATATTTACTTGATGTCAATGTGCTCGGATATTGATGTAGGCTTGGAGGGTGTGATTTGAGACATAATCAGTTTTCTTTCAGATCTTGACATGCTCATTGTCATGTTTTTGTCTTGCCGCCTTACAGGAGGCGTTTATCATTGTTAAAAAAGCAAATGAATGAACCAAAAAACGTTCAAAAGCTAATAGTGCCACAACCTCATTCATAGCACATCATTCCTAACAACATCCATGTGATCTAAATTTGAATTGGGCAGGTTCAGGTAGAGCTCAATAAAGGTATGTTCACTTCCTAAATTTTAAACGTATGTCATTACTAAGGTCAGTTATGAGAAAAGCTGCTAATATATATACCTTTTTAGTTTCTCCAACTACAAGATAAGTCCTATTGTTAAAATCATACTCTTATGCAGGATTTCACGGCCAATACTAATGGGAAAACAGTGAGTATTAGTTCTGTGTAAAGTTCATTGAATGCTGACTGACGGCTCCTACAGCACTGCTTGCTGGTCTATCGGGGACGAGAAATTTTAGGTTTAATAGGAACAATCAGCAGCCACATTCCATGTACCAAGGTATGTTGTTGTAGGTAGTTCTATATGTATGGATATGGTCACTGTTCTCAGCAAACAATACTATTACCTATATTAACTGTTAACAGTATGTTACTGCTGCAGATGTTCTTAAGGACACATAAAATACTCGCATAAGTTTGCACAAGGACGCTGACATCTTTTGAGCTATAGACATCACACGAGTCTTATTCGTGGTAAAAAAATTTTATTTTTTGTTTAATCATATTCATGTGGCTGTGAAGCGAGGCAGAGGGGGGGAAACAAGTAAGTCTTCCTTAAACTTTTCTTCTAAATAAATTCAAAGCATAAAAATTTTAGAAGTTGATCATCAAGCAAAATATCATTGCATGTTTAAGTTGAAGCAAATCTTATGGATTAAGGGTGTTTGAGATTGCTCAAGTGATTTTGTGCTTATTTTGTTTTATAACAAATGTAAGCAATCCTAAGCAATCTAAAACACTCCATTGATTACTGTTTATCTTTATATTTTAGAAGGAAAAGGCGCTCAAATTAAGCAAGTTGTAAATTGAAGCAGATAAGCAATCCCAAACACACCCTTAAAACTGCTTATCTACTTATTTCAGTTTTGAATAAGCAATCCCAAACACAGTCGGCTGGTTCAGCTATGGCCAGGTATCGACCATCTGAGCTGAACCTTATGGCTCGAATTGCACACATTCGTCCCTTGAGTACGGCTAATGATTTTGATGGATCTCTTATGTCCCATAATCTGCAGTCGCCTCTTGGTTCAAACACCCTTATCAGTGCATCATTGTTAGCGGTTATAACTCTCATTGCGCCACTACAAGGTATTAGCTTTACTTGCAAGTTGCAAATAAGATGTTATATATTTCCTATTTTAGAAAATCATGATATTATCTCATTTTTAGTGAAGATTTTAGCTTGACAACGAGAGAGTTTATCTCAGTTTATTTAATTCTCAGAATGGCTGCAACAACATTTAATAGATGTATTGGTACTATCAAGTCACACGGGTACATCAACAATTTTGCTATTCATTAAGAAGTCGGAAATAGTTCTCTGCGGTTGACCTCAAAAGGTTTCAAGATTGATATTGGAGTGTCACAAAATGATCAGTGTAGAAAGAGGGGTGCAATGGTTATTCAAGCAATATACCTATTGACAAGATATATACATCTGCACTTATTCGTGCACAAATGACGGCTATGCTTGCCATGACTCAACATCGCTGTAAAAAGGTATGCACACATCTCTTTACATTTGTCCCGTTTTAGTATTTTATCTAAATAGCCTTTTTTTTTTCATTTTTCCCGTTTTTTTGTTGTAACCCGTTTGTAGTTGCCTATTGTATTGCATAATGAAAGGGAACAAGCTTAATTATGGAGTCAATTTTTAAGTCAAGACACTGAAAAGCAATGTATCCCGGTAGTTACAGCTTGGTAACTAAATGAACGAATGTAAGTGTTGTACCTTAAATTTTCGTTTTTGGAGTCAATTTTTAAGTCAAGACACTGAAAAGCAATGTATCCCAGTAGTTACATTGTTTGTTTTGAGCTTTCGTTATGATGTATGTTATGATATAAAAGAACTAATGTTTATTTTTCTTTCATTACCAGATTTGAATTGTATCAACCATGGCTGTTGATGGAGCCGCTGATGCTCTTGGGGTTCGTTACGCCCCACCTGATCCAACCTTACCCGAACCATGGAAGGGTTTGATTGATGGGAATTCAGGAGCGATATACTATTGGAATCCCGAAACTAACGTCACTCAGTATGAGAGACCTACTGCTTTGGAGCCACCGGTACCATCAGGCCCACGTCCTGTTCCCTCCAAATCTAAACCCGCGTCATTACAAGCACAACCAAATGGTGCTCCTGGTCAACAAACACATCAAATGTATTCAATCCCTGAACAACAAATGCCACCTCAGCAAGGAAATAACTTGCTTCAGTCGTACCAGGGTGCTCATATGGACCAATCACAAGTATCCACATCAACAACCGATGGGCTTGCAACGAATATACATGCACACGCATCCACGAGCAGTCACCAACGTAGATTTCATGTTTTTTTCTTACGCGTTTTTGTGTGATTATATTTTGTATTAAGAACAAGATTTAAATTGCTGACACATGTGTATTGTTACCTTTTATTGTTGCAGCACAAAGAACTGCGACACACGAATGGCCCAGCAGCACGAATGTCTGGTAGACGCACGCGTACCACACAAGGTACACTGCGCTTTTACCACTACCAGTGGTATCCTTAATTAATGAAAACATCCGTTGGGTCATATGATTACTTGATTTTTTTATTTTTTATTTTGTTATAATTTAATTTACGATTAGTGTACTTGAAAAAGGTTTTAAATTTTGAAGATTTTCAGGAAAGCTAATTGCATATATAAGTATTGCATGTTACAACATCTTTGGTGTTCCTTTAGGACTCCCTCTCGGTACGCCTACACAAAATACAGTTGTTTCGACCACTTTACATGAAAGTGATTGGTCTGCACATTCAGACACTCAAGGTGATTCGATACTTAATTTTTAGTAACATTTATTGACCGCAGCATGCAATTTTCCTTCTATCTTATGTGCCTTTTGTTTTTTAATACATGTATAGGGCCACCTTCATAGTATACATATCATACATATCTGGGTAATTGCAAGCAGATTTGGCTGGTTCCAAGAACTGCCAACTGGGGTCTTGGATACGCTTGCATCTAAGACAGTGATTCAATGCCAATCACAGGAGGACTGCAACACCCTTTGCCGCTAGCTGTCACCAACAGAAATCGCCCTGCTTGATTGGGCCATCAACTTGATGCCTGATGTCGTCCAACATGAACATCTAAATAAAATAAATGCACACAATATTTCAATGGGTTTCGCCCCAAATATGACATAGGTTTGTGTTATTTGATAATAATTTTCTGTGCCGAAAAGAAAAAAGTACTAATAACAGTTCTGGAAAATCTAAATCAGCGGTGTTTGCAATTTTGGTTGTGAATATGAAATGTTCTATCGAACAAGATTCACAACAAATTTTGTAATTATAGCCATCAATGTGTAAAATACCAAACCAAAAAGTTAATAGTGTGTTGTATATAGATATGATATGATTTTACTGATTATTGATCATAGTGTGTTGTATATAGATATGATATGATTTTACTGATTATTGATCATACTGGCATTGTTCCTGTTCCTTCATCAGATTACTCACATATCTGTTGTGGTTGGTCCATACGTTGCAGCTTCTACAGTTGAGGCTGCTGTTACAACCCTTTGTGAAGAAAACGAAATTCCAAAGGAGATATTTGATACCGAAGAAAATGGCAACGAATTACCGTTTCTACACAAAAGAATGAACCTGAGAGGTTATGAATCTATATTTCTCTCTATTTCTGTCACTTATACTTTATAGTTGTGCTTGGCTTGAGTTTCGATCCTCCACTTCAGTCCATTAATTCTATATTATTATTTTTATTCAGGATTAACCAAGACAATGATATAGAGATGGATAGTGAATCAGGTACTTGACTCACTATTTTGGATCATTATGAACTATTGTGTGATACTAATTGAAAAAATGACTAGCGTTTTAAAGAAAGAATAGAGCATGCTCACGAAGGTCCGGCGCTGCTCAATGATTGAAATTTAAACAATCAGTTTGTAAAAAAGAGAAGAAAAGCGCCCTAAAGATAGAATACAGCATGCTCATGAACCGGTGTTACATCAAGACAGTAATGGGAATGGGAATGTTGGGAGGAAAGAGGTGTTGGACATTCCGTTTGTAAAAAGAGAAGAAAAGCGTCCTAAAGATAGATTACTACATGCTCGTGAGGAGCTGGAGAAACATCATGTTGGAAATGGGAATTTTAGGGAGCAAGAGGTGGTGGACATTCCATTTGCGAAAAGAGAAGAAATAGAAGAAGAAGGAGCTAATTTGTTAATAGGCAGGTAGATTACATGAGATAATGGATCATATGGAATATGGATATCTTGGATTTTCGTAACCTTGAGGTAAAGCTGGATATCTTGGATTTTCGTAACCTTGAGGTAAAGCCCATTTGTTTTCTGCATCATTGTTGATGTTTTTTTGCGGTAGATATGTGAGAAAATCACTGACCCACCACCAACAGATTGTATGAACATAACGGGAACCGAATAATTGTATTGTAAATGTTAAGATCAGGATAACAGATTAACATCCAATCTTCTTCATCTCATTCACAAGCTCTAAACATTCCTCTAATTCATCTTTCTTTTCATGAGAATTTAATATATCTAAATATGTTAACTGATTTGGAGTGCCCTCTTTGTATCATGTGATCTAATAGCTCATAATCCTTTTGGGTTTTCTCCCATTTACAAAAACAGCAACGTGGTGTAAGTAACAACATCCACTTCACATCCATGTTTTTCCATGTCTGAAAACACCTGCATTGCGGGCGGAAGGGGTGCTGGACGTCTGAAAGGTGGAAAGAAAAAAACTAAATGATCCTAGAGAAAAAAGGTTTGGTCGTGCAGCCGTTCATTTTAATAGATATATAAAGCATCAGATAAATACTCTGTAAGAGAACGGGAACAACATGATTTTTTGTGGTCTTCGATCACCCGCATTAAGTCGTTGTGGCGATGATGTCTATTTTCTACATTTAGTTCCTACACAGTCGTGAACCACCTCAATTGTATTCCGGTTGGCTCAAGGGTATGTGTATATGTTGCATCCAATTTCAGGCGACGATGACATCTATTATTGGTGACACGTCGGTTCAGAGTGTGTCAGCAACAGCAGGGCATCCATGGCATACACATGGTTGCAGCCGTGCTAGCCGCCTGGATACGTTGTTGTCCGTCTTCATCTGAGCCTTAGCCCTTGCTGCTATACACATATCACTTGGGCCTTGCAAATGGAGTTCACATAAATATCATGCGCTCCGCTGAATAGACTGCTCGGAAACCGGTGTACATTTTTGGGTCCAGGTACACAATTTGAATTTTTAGTCACAAATGCGACTGATCAAGTTCTGTTCACCTGTGATATTTCCATTATTTGAGTATTCTGATGATAAGGAAAGAGTTAGTTATAAATGTAAGAACATGTATATTATGATAATTATAATCAAAATCTCTTTATAAACCGAACTAGGAGGTTGTATGCATTCTGAATAGAGTTCCAGCTATTATCAGCCGAGCTATCCTATTTGACTCAGTTGACCTTTTCACTTTTTAGCTAAATTTTTCTTTGAGTTTACTCATATGACATTCTTGATGCTTGGATACGGTTCATAGTTTTTCTTATTTGTAGTTGCTTTTATTCAGAATAGACTTCGAGAATGTTTGATATTGATGTTTCAGATATCAACTTTAACAAGGCGCTATTCGTACCAAACATGTCGCTTGTCACAAAAGTTAGATCTAGCACGTCCTTGTCATCAACTAATTCTGCAGTTGATATATCGTGGCAGCTCACACTTCAAAGAGTATGGGAGACCACTATACTTGGGAAAAGAGTATCATTTACACTTTACTCACACTAATCTTGATTATTTTTTTGCCATAAGTGTGATTTTTGTAACTTAGCTATATGATATGGATTACAGGGAATACCAATAATGGTGGTCATTTAGTATATATTTAGAGCAAAGATCATAATGAAACAAGTATTAAGAGCTGTGGATGGTTGAAAAGGAGAAATCTTGCTTTAGTAGCCACAACTAACACATTGCAAGAGGCTATTGTAACTGAAGTTGTTTTAGGAAGTTTGAGGTAACCATAAAAATTATTACCAGGCCTATGAATGCCTTTGATTTTTACGTTATCTTTTCAATGCCTAAATGAAAATTTCTTATCAGATTGTTAATAAAATGACTTAATTCATGCATTTTTTACTCATGCCCTTTCTTTCCCTGTTGTAACTTGTGATTTTCGAATATAAGCTTACAACTACAAAAAAGCATACGCAATCCCTAAGATCCCTTGGTTAACTACAAAAATCACAAGTACATCCAAACCAACCCGTTTTATTACCTAAGAGGTGTTTGAGATTAGTCATTTTGAAGTGCTTATTTTCGCTTTCAAAGATGATTTTTACCTACTTATTTTTAAGTGCTTACATATTCAAATTAAATAAATAAGTAATTTTCAATAGAGTGTTTGGGTATATTGAAATGAATATAGGGAGGTCATCTAACTTTTTAGTTTTTTCACTAAATTCACCTGACTACCGAGTGGAGTGTTTAGTATATCCAACATACACCAGTCTTTAGTCAAATGAGTGAACTCTATTTGTTGTTGACCAATTTCAAACTCTCTTATTTTATATACTTATAAATTGATACCCAACAATACGTGCATAATACTCGCAAGAAATAAAGGAAACTTACAAATAGTTTGTTTCATAATAAAATAATATGCTTACAACTTGCAAGTATAACAAACACATTCAAATAAGAACCGTTATCTTAATTAGCCTATTAGATTTTTTTGAATTTTCTTTGATCAAAAAGTAGCGTTTAGAAGTTGTATTCAATGATAGAAAGATGCATATTACCCGATACATGTTTTTCCGCATGCATATAACTAAACCGGGTTAGAATAAGGAACATTCAAGAATTGTATCCGTAACTTATCGAAACATGAAAAGGATTATCAGAAGGAATAAATAGTCACCCGGTTTAAACCGACATAACACAAACGTAACTGTTTTTTGTGATTGGTATATGAGATTTCTTTTAGTATACTATATCAAGATCCAATTTAGTAATCCTAAACATGAATTCTTTAAATTTGTTTTGTACAGGAGTACATGATTTAGCGAATATAATTTCCACCGTGAGACTACTCTTAATAGACATACACTTACAAGAAGGTTTTCATACAACCTTGACACTCCATAATAGAGGTCAAATATATGTTGGGTCCGCCGGGTAATAGACTAATAGGTACTTTTGGTAGCTGTGGAAGATATGTAGCCAACACTATTAACAACAAACACACAAGAAGAGCTCAAACAAAAAGAGAAAGCGCAATGCTTAAGATATGGAACCAACTGGACTCTTTTTTAAAATTTTTGCATGTCGCATGTTAAGGGACTTCAATTTATATAAGAGTGTTTAGTATTGTTTAATATTTTTAAGAGTGTTTAGTATGTTGATCAAATATAACCAGTTCTGACCGTAATATCATAAAACCACATAGGCAGGGTCTACATAAGAATTTAAAATAAATTATAAACATGAATAAAGAAAAACAACAAAAAAATAACAATATATATATATATATATATATATATATATATATATATATATACACACACACACACACACACACACAAAAAGAAAAAATACAATACAACTATATAAGCATTAAACTTAAATTAATACATATATGTCTTTTCATGTAAAAGAAATAATCAACCTTAATTATAAACTGTGAGGCCATCTTCCAGACAAACAAACAAAACAGCTCCATGGAATAAACAAAATATATAAAACACATATCCTTAATCCAACAATGTCAAAAGATAAGTGAAATAAATAAAAAATAGATGTCGCCTTATAAATACCAATTTATATGAAAGCCATCCAGCATACACCAAATATATGTATTTCATCATCTAACCTGAACATCAAAATCACATAAAATACCTCACTAACAAGACTTATGCTTGACTGCCCAAGACAAAATTAAAACACTTCACAAGTTTCCAAACTACGCCTAACACCAATCATCCATATCAAAAATCAACAAACTTTAATATAAAACAACTATCATCTGCCTTTAATACTCAAAACCAACACACTTATAACTCCTTAACCCAACAATTAACCACAATTATCAATCACCTATTTTAAAATATAAGTTCCAACATGTTCAATATTATATACAGCAACCATGCAATTGCCAATAAACTATAATACTATCATCAATAAAATAATAACTACTCACATGAGCCTCAAAGAGCTGATTAAACTATTTGGGGTTTTATTGTGTAATCAATATAACAATCATCCAATACCAAAATCAAATAACCAAACATACTATTGAACTAACTCAGTATTACCGCATTACAATAAAACATAATTAAATGACGTTATGTAATCCGATTAAAAAATTTTGGGGCTTTCTTCTGTAAACAAACAAACAACCATGCAACCTCACAATCATATTGTTAAACATATAATATTATCATAAACAAGTCCTGATCAACCAAACACTTAACAAAACCAGCTTCAAACAGTGTATGAACAACCAAGTACAAAGCAAACAAAAAATTATAAAAAACAAATACTGTTATACTAAAATAGCATTCATATTCGCCTTATAAATTAAAGGAAAAAATGGATTCAAACCTTGACTATCGTTAAAAATGATCAACAACAGCAAGGAAAGGTAGTATGGTAATTATTTTATCGGAAATGAAACCATAAATGAGACAAGTAGACATTTAAGTCTTACAATTAAATAAATCTATACTACATAGTAATTATTACATACAATCAAAATACAAGACTATAGAAAATTAATAAACATATATTGTAAATGTATATCACATGTAGTAGACAACAATGTAAACTAAATACTGCATCAAAAGATACGGTTACGTAAATTCAGGCAACATATGCATTCGGAAATGTTATACAAAAAACCAAACAAAACTCCAATCCTTTTAAACCATTCCTTTTGGTCGGAATATACAAACAAATTATACAACTACACATTTAAGTAAAATCTATACACTCTAATATGTACATTAATGAATACCTATTTTAAACATACAACACATAAAAAAATTAATTGCCATGTATTTTAAATGTATAAAATATGTATTATACACCAACTCATACTAAATAGTACATAAATAACAATAGCATAACCCGATTTACGTAAATTTCAATGGGCGGGCTTTGAAACTAGTATATATATATATATATATATATATATTGGTTCTTGGAAAAAATGCACTTTGGTGGAAAAGTGAGAAAATAGTGCAAATCACCCTCTCCTTCCCCTCCCTTTTTTCACAACAAACTACAGGGACCTAATTGTATTTTCTTTCATTCTTTAAGGGAGGTTTTGTATATTCGCACATTACCCCCCCCCCCCCCCCGGAAAAAAAAATTTCCCGCCAAAATTTTATAACTGTGATGCACCTTTTTATTTTGGTGCATCACAGTTATAAATTTTAATTATAACTATGATGCACCAAATTTTATAACTCTGATGCACCAAAATAAAAAGGTGTTTTTTGGGGGCAAATTATTTTTTTTTCCAGGCAAAAAATTTTCCCGCCTAAATATTATAACTACGATGCACCTTTTTATTTTGGTGCATCACAGTTACAAATTTTGGTGCATCATAGTTATAACTAAATTTTATAACTGTGATGCACCAAAATAAAAAGGTGTTTTTTGGGGGCAAATTATTTTTTTTCCAGGCAAAAAATTTTCCCGCCTAAATGTTATAACTACGATGCACCTTTTTATTTTGGTGCATCACAGTTACAAATTTTGGTGCATCATAGTTATAACTAAAATTTATAACTGTGATGCACCAAAATAAAAAGGTGCATCACAGTTATAAAATTTTGGCGAGAAATTTTTTGGCCTGGAATTTTTTTTTTTTTTTTTTTTTTGGCCCTCAAAAAAAATTTTTTTGCGGGAAAAAAAAAGTTTTCGGCGCGGGGGGGGTGGGTGGGGGGGTGGGGGTGGGGTTGGGGATGGGTTTCAAAACTTACCCTGAAGTTTGAGATGTTTCAAATTCTACTCTATAACTTTTTTTCTCACTTTTCTATCTAATTACACTTTTCCCTAGAACCGGACCCTATATATATATATATATATATATATATATATATATATATATATATATATATATATATATATATATATATATATATATATACAGTCCGTTAAAAAATTAGAAACCACAAAACTGATACAATATATGATTAGGCTCAGATTTGTAACTGGAAAATGGTCAAAAAGCTCTGAATTTCGCCATGGATGCAAATAAACGTGATTGCACAATAGCAAGTATGCTATCACGGCATCCGGTAATTGCCTTGCCAAGTTACGGTTTAGACTTCCTATGACCGATATCATTTGACTCAGAGAACAACAGTTGGTCATCATAGCTGATGAAGCGAAAAGTGTACCGCTTTTAAGGGGTCATTTAAGCCTTAAATCGTATTTATTTGATCAAATATTGCCCTAAATCGTTCCTTTTGTCATTTTAGGTACTTTTGAGGAGAAATCTGGAAAAGGAGGCATTTTGGACGTTTTTGGAGCATTAAAGTGAAGAAAACGGCAAAGTCTCAAAAATCGGCTAAAAGTTACTCTTGACGGCGTCAGACTTTACTCTGGACGGCGTCATGCCTTGGCAAGAAAAGTTGGACGTGAAATTTACTCATGACGGGCCAGTGAAAATAGCATGTGAATTCTGACGGCGTCACCCTTTAACTTGATCGAGGGCGTCACGGCTTAAATCATAAGGGGACGGCGTCACGTTCATGGTTCGACGGCGTCAAGCCTTGATAAGCCAGAATGGATTTTTGAAGAGCTAAAGAGGGACGGCGTCAAGAAGGTCATCCGGGAACCCTAAAAGCGGCGAGGTGACGGCGTCACACTCCATAAGGTGACGCCGTCAGATCCAAAAATCTATATATAGTTTTCTAATTTTTTGTCATTAGGGAGAGCTTAGTGTGTGGAATTTTGGGATAAAACCCTAGGACGAATTCAGCTACTTTTTCAGGGCTTTTTGCCTTGAGATCTTCCATGTTTTATTGAAAGATAAGTTATCAATTAATCATTCAATATGTCTATGTGTTGTTTGATTCTATCTTATTCTTGTCTTTTGTTTAACATGTTAGGCTAAATTTATCTTGTGTTTGCTTAGATCTAATGAAACCTAGCTATTGATTATTGGTTGTTAGTGTGTTATTAGTTGTATTGGATGATTGTTTATCTATATTAGGCTTAAGAAAACTGGCTAACTTCCTATTCGGTAACTTGCTTGAACGTCTTAAGAAACATGAACCAAACGCGTACTAAAGGTTTTTATGGTTGTATTTAATGCACAAGCGAATTCTAGTGATCCCATGTTAGGAGCTTCCTAGCCGGCTCGACATAGGAGTGAAGTAGGAGCTTGTAGAGTTGGGGAAGTAAGTACGCCACCCCACGAATGGTATTAAGGAATACACCCTTCATCCACGCAACTAATACACACTAATTAACCGGTAAAAGATAGTTAGGGAGTATGGAAATCTAAGTAAACACATTTCTCTACACATAAGTTTCTCACCACATTTTATTTTCAGTTATTTAATTTTATTTGCATTCGTAGTAATTTGGGTTAGTTGACTAGCAACTAATTCCGCCCACTCCTTCAAACCCGAGATTTTACTTGCTTTCATAAAATTATAAAAACATAAAAAGAATCTTCCTCAACCCTTAGACCTAATTAGAGTAGCCTTTCACACCTAACGAACACTATTCCCTATGGAGAACGATCAATCCCCCGTACTTACCACTACACTATACTACATCGGTCAGGTACACTGCCTGGTGGGGTTGTAAGCCTCTTGAGATCCCTCGAGAGGTAAAACCTGTTGTAAGGTTACAAAACCACGCAATCAAGTTTTTGGCGCCGTTGCCGGGGAGTAGTTATTGTTTAGGTTGAATTTTTATTTCTATTAGGTCTACTCACTAGATTCCTTTCTAGTGAGATTTTTATTTTATTTTCCTAGGTTTTCTTTAGTCTATCTATTTTCTTCGTGTCTTTGTTCGTAACCATTACCGTCCGACATCATGGAAGATGGTAATATCCTTAACCACAACAACCCACCACCACAACAACCACAACCACCTCCTAGAGCCCGCACTCTAGGAGGATATTCCCTAATTTTGGATGATGACCCCCCTAATCTTAGAATCACTAGGAGCCGAAGCTCGATAAAGACTCTTGCCACACCCTATGCTGAACCCGAAAGGGAAATGCATAAATTAAGGCGACTCCACCAAGCGGCTGAACCATCCACGATCAATTTTGATGATGCCCTCTCCGAGGAAGAATCCAATCATCATTCTACACCTCCTAGCCCTCAACCCAATCACGATATGGAAGTTCCCGAAATCCCAATCCCTAAATGTCTCAAGGACTACTCTTCTCCCACCCCTCGTGGTTTTTCCAATGCTATCGTTTTTCCAAATGAACACACGGATGGGGTCTTGCGTGCAACTGATATTTGGCTGGTCCAAAGTGTATGCAAGTTTCACGGATTGAAAACTGAAGATCCAATCCAACACATCAAGGACTTCCTGAAAATAGTGGATACCCTCCATACGGGCGGAGCCACTAGAGATACCTCCCGGTTGCGATTCTTTCCCTTCACCCTTCATGAAAGAGCCGGAGACTGGTATAACCAACTTCCTTCCGAATCCATCTTCACATGGGAACAGCTTATCTCAAAATTCTATGAGAAATTCTTTCCCATAGGAAGAACTTCAAAGTTGAGAGACGAAATCCTCCGCTTCCATGTTGGACCAGCAGAACCTATTCACAAATCTTGGGTTAGATTCAAGGATCTAATTAGACAGGTCCCTCATCATGGCATTGAACTCTGGCTTCTTGTCCAAATCTTTTATGACAGTGTCTCCAAAAACGACCAATTGGGCATTAATAATTCATCAAAAGGAAAAATAGCCAAACTAAGCGTTGAGGAAGGATGGAATAGAATTGAGGAATACGCGAATGATCAAGACGATACCTGGGATGAACCCGATTCGATCATGAGCATTTCCAAGATCATGAAAGAGCCTCCTTTTGCTAGTCGGGTGAGTAGATTGAATGATCAGGTATCTTATCTAGACAAGTCGCAACCAACTAAGCGGTTATCAAATCCATACTTGATCTGTGATCAATGTGGTGGCCCGCATGAAGTGGAGGAATGCGAGGATGATACCACCACCGAACAAGCATGCTTGTCAAGCCACGACATCTTCGATGATCCTTCGCTCTTAACTTTCTACCAAAACAATGATTTCACCCCTTGGGGAAATCTTGTGAGAGAAGAGGGAGGAGGAGAATATCCTGACTATAAGGTTAGGAGCACTTTTGAGGATGATCTCGGGCATTTCACGTTTGAAAAGAATCTGCAACTAAATGGTCTTGACAACTTTATCAATTGCCAACAAACCAACGTAAAGGCCAAATTCGCTGAACTCAACGCCACTCTCGACGGCCTTGGCGAACCGCAAAGAGATCCTTTACTCGCCATCACCACTCGTGCTGGAACAACTACTAAGGATCCACCCTACCCAGCTCAACCATCTAACGCCATGGAACCCAACACCCCTCATGAGGAGAACGATAATGTGAACGACGAAAATCCCGAGCAAACCCCTCCGGTAACTCCATCCCCACCTACTCCTGCCAAACAGCCCCTTAAAGTCCCATACCCATCTCGCCTCAAGAATCAAAAGGTCGAAAGTGATAATAAAAGATTCTTGTCATATTTGAAGAATTCGGTCGTCACCATACCCCTTCTTGATGCATGTTATCATATGCCCAAATATAGTACATACTTCAAGAGGCTGCTCACCAACAGGAAAGGGCTCGAGGGTCTTGTAACCTTAGGAGAAGAATGTTCTGTGGTGACTCAACGAGGGCTACCAAAGAAGGTGGACGACCCAGGTAGTTTCACCTTGCCCTGTTCAATTGGATCTCTTTCAGTTAAAAATGCTTTAGCCGACTTAGGAGCAAGCATCAATCTTATGCCGCATTCCCTGTTCCTCAAGCTAGGGTATTCTGGGTTGAAACCAACCCGTATGAGCATCCAACTGGCCGATAGATCAGTCAAATACCCCTTAGGAATATGCGAGAATGTGCTGGTTAACGTAGGGAAGTTTAAATTTCCAGTTGACTTCGTCATCCTAGAAATGGAAGAAGATGATCTTGTGCCCATCATTCTAGGAAGACCCTTCCTTGCAACTTCTCGTGCTGTTATTGATGTTCATGACGGCAAACTAACCTTACGAGTGGGGGCCGATAGCTTAACCTTCGACATCAAGGACACAATGAATCTTTCTCTCGAAGCAGATAATCAACTGTATTTCATCGAAGAAATCGATGAACTATCCGACGAGATTGATAATTGTGTAGATGAACAGGTGGAAGCTGGTTGGTTGCGAGATGAAGCTTTCTTACCCATCTTAGAGGAGGAGAAGGCTATGGATGTGAATGCAGTCTCCTTCTATCCCAGACAAGAAATCGAACAGCTTGAGCTTCGTAAGCCCGAGAACAAACTTAAACCTTCCGTCATCGAGCCACCTGCGGTAGAACTCAAGGAACTCCCAACCAACCTTGAATATGCTTTCCTCCAAGGGAAAGATCAACTTCCGGTAATCATAAGCTCTTCTTTGAAAAGTGAACAAAAGGATAAACTCTTAGGAGTTTTAAAAAAATATAAAGGAGTTATAGCATGGAGTGTAGCCGATATCAAGGGTATTGACTCTACCTTTTGTACGCATAAAATCCTCATGGAGGAGGATTATAAACCCAGCGTGCAACCTCAAAGGCGAGTAAATCCCAACATAAAGGAAGTCGTAAAGAAGGAAGTCATTAAGCTCCTAGATGCAGGACTAATTTACCCGATTTCGGACAGTCCATGGGTAAGTCCTGTACAGGTTGTACCAAAAAAGGGAGGAATGACGGTGGTGAAGAACGATAAGGATGAGTTAGTACCTCAACGAACAGTAACTGGATGGCGTGTGTGCATCGATTATAGGAAGTTGAATGATGCAACCCGAAAAGATCATTTCCCTCTCCCATTTATCGACCAAATGTTGGAAAGGTTAGCAGGGCATGAGTACTACTGCTTCCTAGATGGGTTCTCAGGGTATTTCCAAATCCCTATCGCTCCTGAGGACCAAGAAAAGACCACGTTTACATGCCCTTATGGCACCTTCGCCTACAAGCGAATGCCCTTTGGACTATGTAACGCCCACGCCACTTTCCAGCGCTGCATGACGGCAATCTTCCATGAGTTAATGGAAGACAGCATGGAGGTCTTTATGGATTATTTTTCAGTCTTTGGAAACTCTTTTGATCGCTGTCTTGCTAACCTTGAGAAAATGCTCAAACGTTGTGAGGAGACCAACTTGGTACTAAACTGGGAAAAGTGCCACTTTATGGTAAAAGAAGGGATTGTGCTGGGGCACAAAATTTCAGGAAGTGGAATCGAAGTAGACCGGGCAAAAATTGAAGCTATATCCAAACTTCCCTATCCAACAACTGTCAAGGCAATCCGTAGTTTTTTGGGTCATGCTGGCTTCTATAGGAGATTCATTAAGGATTTCTCAAAGGTAGCTAAACCAATGACTCAGTTACTCATGAAGGATGCCCCGTTCGACTTCTCTCAAGAGTGCAAGGACGCATTCGATCTATTGAAGCAGGAACTTACCCAAGCTCCAATTATGGTTACCCCTAACTGGGAGTTACCCTTTGAAATCATGTGCGATGCTAGTGATTATGCTGTTGGAGCAGTATTAGGCCAAAGGCTTAACAAACACTTTCAGCCAATATACTACGCTAGCAAAACCATGAATCCTGCTCAAGAAAACTACACTACCACTGAAAAGGAATTACTAGCCGTGGTATTCGCTTTTGATAAATTTCGCCAGTATCTTGTCCTTTCTAAAACGGTTGTTTTTACGGATCATTCAGCTATTCGATATCTTTTCGCTAAACAGGATGCTAAACCACGGTTACTTCGTTGGATCCTACTATTGCAAGAGTTTGATGTTGAAATTCGTGATAAGAAAGGAGCAGAGAATCTTGCGGCTGATCATCTCTCTCGTCTCGAAAACCCCAGCCTCGCTGAATCTGACAAGAGTGAGATTCGGGAAACATTTCCTGAAGAGCAGCTCATGTTAATAAATGATTCTGAACCTTGGTATGCGGATTATGCTAACTACCTGGCAAGTAGAGTCATCCCTGAGCATATGAGCAGGCATGAAAAAAGGAGGTTCTTTAATCAATTAAAGTACTACTTTTGGGATGAACCCTTCTTATTTCGAAGATGTCCAGATCAGGTAATCAGGCGTTGTGTTTCGGAAAGAGAGGCTGTCAGAATTATGAAAGAGTGTCATGCAGGTCCATCTGGAGGACATCACGGAATAAGCACTACTGCACGAAAGGTCTTCGACGCGGGATTCTATTGGCCTACAATATTTCGGGATGTGAAGGGAATGATACAAACTTGTGACGCATGTCAAAGAGCTGGGAATATCTCTAGGAGGGATGAAGCCCCACAGAATTATATACAAGTTTGTGAGGTTTTTGATGTCTGGGGAATTGATTTCATGGGACCATTCCCGTCTTCTGGAGGGAATGAATACATCTTGGTGGCCATTGATTATGTTTCGAAATGGGTGGAAGCACAAGCCCTTAGGACTAACGACGCTAGGGTAGTCATTCATTTCTTAAAGAAATTGTTCGCTAGGTTCGGAATTCCGAAGGCTCTTATTAGTGACAGGGGAACCCATTTTTGCAATTCACAAATGGAGAAAGTCATGAAAAGATATGGAGTCTCTCACCGATTTTCCACCGCTTACCATCCTCAAACAAACGGTCAAGTCGAGAACACTAATAGAGCCATAAAGAGAATTTTAGAGAAAACGGTTAATCAAAACAGAAAAGATTGGTCTTTTAAGCTCGATGAGGCTTTGTGGGCATTTCGAACCGCCTATAAGACACCAATCGGGACAACCCCGTTCCGTATGGTATATGGCAAGGCATGCCACCTTCCAGTGGAACTGGAACACAAAGCATATTGGGCACTTAAGGCTTGTAATTTGGATTATACAGTTGCGGGAACAAATAGATTCTTACAGCTCCAAGAGCTTGATGAATTGAGATTAGAGGCTTATGAATCTTCCATCACATACAAGGAGAGGGCGAAAAGATGGCATGACCAACGGATTAAGAGACCTAAGGAGTTTTCAGAAGGAGACAAGGTCTTATTATATAATTCTCGCTTAAGGCTATTTCCTGGGAAACTTAAATCTAGATGGTATGGACCTTTTACCGTAAGGAGCTCCTCTAAAACCGGAGCCGTTGTATTAATTGACGACGAGGATAGAGAATTCACTGTGAATATTCAACGAGTCAAGCATTATCAAGAGAATGGTAATGAAATGATCAATGAGGAAGACATAACTTTCGATGAAGAAGTCACGTAATGTACGTGACTTTGAGTCTAGCTACAAGACTCGTTAATAAAGAAAAGCGCTTCTTGGGAGGCAACCCAAGCTTTATTTGTTTTATTTGCTATGTGTGTTTATTTATTTGTTTGTTTGATTTTATTTTCCGTATGTGTGTTTAATTTTTATCATTATTGATTCATGTTCAAAAGTAATGTGTGAAAATGCTTTATGTTGTTTTTAACTTCGTCTTAACTACATATAAAGGTATTTTGCAAAAGTTAAGTGTAAGGGAAATCTAAATCGGTTTATTAGAACACAAATGAACATGAATCATAATAATAATAAATTAGCATACATATTAGTATTTGTTTGAGTCAAATGCTTGTATCGAGTCATAATGATGTTTTGCAGGATTTCCAGGAAGTAAGGTAAAGGTTTTTCCAGAAATTTTCCGGAAACTTAAAACGAAAATGTTTGTCAGGTCATTTCTGACGGCGTCAGGGGTTATAACCTGATGGCGTCAGATTTAATTTCCAGAAATTTTTGAAAGTTTTGTTTTTAGAAAAGTTTTTATTAAAATCTCCAACTTATAATCTCCAGGAATCTGCAAAATTATCATTCCACAAGCATTATATCCTTATATATAGATTTTTCCCGCCGATGTTATGCAGGTTTTCGTGTTTGTTTTCTCAGGTTTAACAGGTTATTTTGGACAAGGAGATGTTTATGGAATCAAGCTTATGGCGATGCATTAGTCATGGAGTTTCAACATTCTCTTTGGAGGAAGATTTAACCGTGTAATTTCACTATCCACCGAGCGAATCAGGGGAGTATTTGATTTCATTCTTTTACTTTTATGCTTTTACATCTTATTATTTGAACATTGGGGACAATGTTCATCTTAAGTGTAAGGGGAGGGTAAAAGTACGATTTTAGAGAATACAATTACGCTTGATTTTTGTTTGTTTAATAGTAGATGTGTAATAAAACTGAGAAAAATACTTGATTAAGGTAATTTTAGTGCCAAATTTAAAATTTTTTACAACATATAGGAGTGAAACTTTGATCTTAATGAGCGTCTCACGGATAGGAGTTATATGACTAGCACAAAAACCGTACCACTAAAAAATTTTCCACCCCCAAATATGTGAGGTTCGCCCCTAGAATTGGTAGGAAAAGCATTTATGCTATGATGTGTGTACCGGTAGCACTTAGATTCTAGAACTTGCGTTAGGACCATTCCAAGGCCACAAGTAAGACTACATTCGTGTAGTTAGATTTACTACATGATAAGAGGCATTAGGATTAACCCATTGTTTTACACTTGTGTTTTTGTTATAATTACTTTGGCTACATTGGTCAAGTAATTCTCCCACACCCTTTGCCTTGTACTCATTTTTAGTACACGATACCCTAGTACACCCCTCAGAGCCTATCTTTTCGTTTCAACCTTTAAGCATTTTACTTAAAGGAAGAATTTGTTTACACCCCACTTAAATGTACACCCAAATCGCCTTAGCCTACCTTGTATGCACTCATTTTTAGTGCATTATTGTTACAACATTTGTTTAAACCCAAGTTAATTATCTAATTGATTACATGGTTGCTAAGTCGAGTCATATCCTTGTACATATTGTTTTGGGACGATTGGGACTCATGGGTAAAGTACTAGTGTAATGGAGTAATGGGGAAGAACATTATTTATTACCCCCATATGTGCTAATAATTTTAAAAGTACTCCAAGTTTTTCAATTATCTTAATTCGAGTCATTAGATTAGTATTTGTAAAGTTATGTAAAAATTCAAGTGTAAGGGGGATGCAACGCCCCTATGATGTATTATTTTGGATGGTAGGGCAAAAGTGTATGGAAAAAAAAAAAAAAAAAAAAAAATCAAGAAAAACACAAAAAAATGAGAAAATGAAAAATAGAAAAAAAACATACGGACTACCAACCCGTTTCATTTTATGTTTGTTTTATATTTTTGTTATTTTGTTATTTCGTTTCTAGCTTAAGATCGAGTCTAGTCTTGGCTTAGCAACATTGTATAGTACATGTAATTGATCAAGATCTTTAACTCGCCACCAGTAAAATATCCTTTATCCAACAAAACCGTGTTTTCCTTTTCCCTACACCTAACGTTATAACCCATTTAAAAGCCCTCTTTGATAGTTTATCTTAGGTGCTTACGCCTAGTGGAGGAGGTTTTCGATCCTTTCCCAAGCCTATGGTAATCTATTTGCTATGACAGGTAGTGAGAGATATTATCCGTTTTCATTTATGAGATTTATTTTGATGACACTTGAGAGATGTGAGTATCTAAACACTACTTGTGAGGTGCTAGTATGTAATCTCCGTGCTTATTATGATTGAAGTGGAACGATTATTTGTTGTAATTACTTTTATGTTAGCATTAAATGACCCCTAACTTGTATTTTGATTAGAATAAAAGCACATTTGCTTGAGGACAAGCAAATCTCAAGTGTAAGGGTATTTGATGAAGCGAAAAGTGTACCGCTTTTAAGGGGTCATTTAAGCCTTAAATCGTATTTATTTGATCAAATATTGCCCTAAATCGTTCCTTTTGTCATTTTAGGTACTTTTGAGGAGAAATCTGGAAAAGGAGGCATTTTGGACGTTTTTGGAGCATTAAAGTGAAGAAAACGGCAAAGTCTCAAAAATCGGCTAAAAGTTACTCTTGACGGCGTCAGACTTTACTCTGGACGGCGTCATGCCTTGGCAAGAAAAGTTGGACGTGAAATTTACTCATGACGGGCCAGTGAAAATAGCATGTGAATTCTGACGGCGTCACCCTTTAACTTGATCGAGGGCGTCACGGCTTAAATCATAAGGGGACGGCGTCACGTTCATGGTTCGACGGCGTCAAGCCTTGATAAGCCAGAATGGATTTTTGAAGAGCTAAAGAGGGACGGCGTCAAGAAGGTCATCCGGGAACCCTAAAAGCGGCGAGGTGACGGCGTCACACTCCATAAGGTGACGCCGTCAGATCCAAAAATCTATATATAGTTTTCTAATTTTTTGTCATTAGGGAGAGCTTAGTGTGTGGAATTTTGGGATAAAACCCTAGGACGAATTCAGCTACTTTTTCAGGGCTTTTTGCCTTGAGATCTTCCATGTTTCATTGAAAGATAAGTTATCAATTAATCATTCAATATGTCTATGTGTTGTTTGATTCTATCTTATTCTTGTCTTTTGTTTAACATGTTAGGCTAAATTTATCTTGTGTTTGCTTAGATCTAATGAAACCTAGCTATTGATTATTGGTTGTTAGTGTGTTATTAGTTGTATTGGATGATTGTTTATCTATGTTAGGCTTAAGAAAACTGGCTAACTTCCTATTCGGTAACTTGCTTGAACGTCTTAAGAAACATGAACCAAACGCGTACTAAAGGTTTTTATGGTTGTATTTAATGCACAAGCGAATTCTAGTGATCCCATGTTAGGAGCTTCCTAGCCGGCTCGACATAGGAGTGAAGTATGAGCTTGTAGAGTTGGGGAAGTAAGTACGCCACCCCACGAATGGTATTAAGGAATACACCCTTCATCCACGCAACTAATACACACTAATTAACCGGTAAAAGATAGTTAGGGAGTAAGGAAATCTAAGTAAACACATTTCTCTACACATAAGTTTCTCACCACATTTTATTTTCAGTTATTTAATTTTATTTGCATTCATAGTAATTTGGGTTAGTTGACTAGCAACTAATTCCGCCCACTCCTTCAAACCCGAGATTTTACTTGCTTTCATAAAATTATAAAAACATAAAAAGAATCTTCCTCAACCCTTAGACCTAATTAGAGTAGCCTTTCACACCTAACGAACACTATTCCCTGTGGAGAACGATCAATCCCCCGTACTTACCACTACACTATACTACATCGGTCAGGTACACTGCCTGGTGGGGTTGTAAGCCTCTTGAGATCCCTCGAGAGGTAAAACCTGTTGTAAGGTTACAAAACCACGCAATCAATAGCCCATTACTATACTGAAATGAAACAGCCCAACAAAAAACCACGGGAAAAGGGCGAGGGATATTGACTAATTACAATCAATACTAATCAATCAACACAACAAACACACATGAGTGACAAAAGTGAATCTCAGCACGGTAGACTTATCAGGGTCAAAAGAATAGCAGGCTAAAACATAGTGGATAAAAGCATGCCGAAACCTGACACACCTAAAACACCCGCAACCCAATATCAAAAAAGACATCGGATTAGTTGGTGTAATAGAGTTGATAGTATGTCCTGGCTGCACACGTGGAGGTTGCTGAGGCAACTGTTTGTCGCACTCTACCATCTTTCCACCTTCCGCAGCAAGACAACATATTTAAAGGAGCATCAGACCCAAGTGAACCGTGTAACCTACAACCAAAGCATCTATATTTATTATAGCCGATGGTGACTGCGATCGCGTCCTATATATTTGTAAACACGATTTATATCAGCATATAAAATCACTTCCCATTACCAAACACTTGCCATGGCTGCAACAACAATCATGGTACGCCTGCCCCGCCAAGATATGGGTTGCGGTTAAGAATGCATATGCAAAACATATAAGTAATCCCATAACAGAAAATTAAAAACATTACCTGATTTAGTTTAATCGATTGCTTTTTTATAACTAAAGTATAAAAAGGAAATACTGTTCACTATAGACTTTAGGGTCCATTTTGTTTAGGCCAGCCCAAACCCGGAAAGAAATAACGTCAAATATACCCAGATCTAACATAGCCTCTCTCACCCGCTGGAAATACTAAGTTCAACGTTCTAGGAAATGTTTTTTCAAATCTGTAAAAGGCTCAGATATACATTCTAAAATCCGACATAAAATACCGGCCATGGCTGCAATCCTAATTCAAGTCATATTGCCGTGCCAAGATACCGGTATAAGTAGATTATGTAACTGAAACATTGAAGGTGCAAATATTTATCGTCATTGCCTTAGGGTAAAGAGTAAAGTCAACTTTATACGCAACGAAACTAAACAATAGGGTCTACCCGGAATGGCTGCAAATCCAATAATTTGCCTCGCTAACATGCGGATTACCTCAACTGTAAGTTTGCCTAGCAGCACCTCCACCATGGTTGCATAAACATATTGAGAATGTGTTGCCCTCCCATTATGCAAAGCGATGCCTACAACACGAATTCAAACACGCAACTCAGAAACGAAACCATCCAAAATCATCATAGACAATATTAACATAAGAAAGCCAATATCAATCACCCAAAAAATACATCCTTTAACGCAATTACACATAACCATCAAAATCATCAACTGAAACCGGAAAGCATATATCTTCTTTATTTCAAACTTATTAAGCCCAAAAAGTGCTCAACAAAAGTAGCGGCAACCAAATACCTAAAAATATCTCATAAGCAGCCCAAAATCAAAGAAACCTAAACTAAAATAAAAATAATAATAACGAAACCAACATAAAACCTGTGATATGTGATGTTCTTTTTGAAATTTTCATCTTTTTTCGTCTCCATCTTTTTTTTCCCAACAACACGAACTATACCATCCTAACACCAAAACCATTACCATCAAACAACACGGCCACTAGCGACACACTCTCATCACAAAATGATTATATATAATCGAATACACCACAAAGCAGTTGAATAGTCCCGAATTGAGGAAAACCCCCAAATTATGACTAAACCCTAATTTAAAATTTAAATTGTTATATATGTATATAAGTCATCATGATTGTTAAATTTATAATCAAATAAATCATAGAACGCATAATCATGATAATGACATACTCCCATAAAAAATATATATACATAATTTAAATAAAAAAATGAAATTACGCAACATTCATACCTCATAAATCTTCACCATCTCATCCTTCATATTGCCATAAAAAAAATTAAATCATCAATAACAATCTACAATAATAAAAAGCATAAACCCATAATAAAAGAAAATGCTCAAATAGTTACACAATTCCTGTAAGAAACATACAATAAAAACAAAAAAGACTGATAATAAAAGCCGGAAACAAACACCTCAAAAGGCGTAGCTGCAAACATGACCAGCAAGCCAGCCTGCAAAACAAATAAAAAAACCCCTAAATTAACAAAACCCTAATTTGAACGAAAATTAAAAATAAAAGAAATATCTAAATTAACTCATGAATTAGCCAAAACTAAAATATAACAGAAAATTAAAAACCATTACCAGATTTAGTTTAATCGGCTGCCTGTTTTTGGTTAATCCATTTTTTTTTGTTATGTGTTCTTTTAGTATGTTTGTGTGGTTATGAAGAATCCAAAACCACTTCCATGTATCTAAACCACAAAAAAAAAAAACACAAAACCACTGTAGAATGTAACAAATGTCAATCACACAACCACATTTTTCATTCCTCTCACAAAACACTGTGCCCCAAATTTAATATTGAATTTACTGGAGATGATACTGTAGATATACTCACATAAAACACTATAGATCAACCGGTTTGGGAGCGGATCAGATCAGAGTCGGTTTCTCCATCGTTTTTTTTAATCGGTGCCGGAGCAATGATGATGAGAGAGGGGATGAGAGAGAAGGGTGAGAGAGGCTATGTTGGATCCGGGTATATTTAATGTTATTTCTTTCCGGGTTTGGGCTGGCCTAAACATGGTCCCCTAAAGGCTATAAAATCACTCTATTGTGAACAGTACCCGTGTTTTATACTTTATTTATAATTAATTATAGAAGAAATCTCATAAATATCTAAAACCACATAATATTTAAAAGAAAAAACATTTCACACAATAATGTGACATGTGGCTTGAACCATTTATTTCTTTCTTCTTTCATCAACTCTTTGATGACAAATTATTTTGTTACACTTTATTTTGTGAAAATTCTTTTATAGATATTATGTGATTATAGCATTTTTCTTTAGTAGATATGGCTCGTAGCTAGCCTATGGTATAAATCCATGACTTGTTCACAACACAGGTAAAAAACAATTAAAAATTAATTTATTTTTCTTTACGATGACGATACTTGTCTTTTTTTAGATACTCATTTGTTCTAAAATAATTTTTCACTTTGTGAATGCATAAAGTTTTAAAAAAAATCTAACTAACTATATTTACATCAACAAATATCATCTTCACCCACTAAACACTCTTTTGAATAGTTAAAACGCAAAATGAACATCAGTTTTGGGATGAGGGGAGTATGGTTTTCGACCTTTGGGTGTACTAATCAACGAGGTTTGTACCAATCAACGAGGTTTGTACCCATCAACACACTAACTCAAACCAGGTAAAGCCTTCACTTTTAAGGAAGTTGGTCTGGCAACTTCACGGTTGTTTGCACCTAATAAGAACTGAATTTAAGATAGGGTTCAAATTTAAAAAACAAAAGTTAGTGATTTAATGGCTAATGTTGGACCACTCAGTTGCTGTTGGGCCACTATTGGCTACTGTTAACAGACTTAATGACCTTAGATGGACCAATAGCATGCCACATTAACAAATAACGGACCACCTAAGAATTTACTATTTAGCCCGTAGGATTTCCATCTTTAGTATATATGAGTGAGGTACCTGTGTGTTGCTGCGGGAATGTTGTGTTTAATCTAAACTCGAAATGAAACGATTGTCCAAAAATTAGTTTTGTTATTAAGAACTAAATATGCAAAAGATCGATAACCGCAGGTACTATTTTCGTAAAGTATTTCTAAAAATAGTATGATTTTTTACGGGAAAAGTCCCTAAAGTTATCGGCATTTTGCGAAGTTAGTCCTTAGGGACTAACTTGGTAATTTATACGTAACCTGAGGAACTATTCGTGCCATTTTTGCTACAGTTGCCCATGAATAGTAAACACTATTCTGCACTATAGCAAACATTGTTCTGCACTGTTACACACTGTAGCAATGTTATTTTCCTTTTTAGTCCCTGAAAGTGTCGGTATGTTGCAAAGTTAGTCCTTATGGAGTAACTTTGAAATTAAAAGTTAACCTTAGGGGCTGTTTCTGCTCAATATTTGCTAAGAAACAGTCCCTGAAGTTATTGGTCCGTTGCAAATTTAAGTAACGACTGTTAAGTAACGGCCGTTAAGGACTAACCCTGCAATGGATCAATAACCTCAGGGTCTAAAATGAAAATTGCACGACTATTGTAGGTAGAGTGTTTTGGCTCCACTGTTACACGCCTTTTAGTATATATATATATATATATATATATAGGGGGGCTTTATTTTCAGAACCCTCTTAAGTGCGGGAACTGCGAGAACCCACTTTTTACAACTAATAATACACAATGTACAACATTTAATGCTCCATAGCATTTTGTTATTTTTATTTAATTCAAAAGGGTATAATAGTAAAACACATTTTCATATTATTTTTGTTTTTTTTATAATTCCCTTTTTTATAAATTTTAAAATTCGGATTTTTTTTTTTTTTTTTTTTTTTTTTAATAGACAAGGTGCATTTAGCTAAAGTGCATACATGTTTTTTCTCCAAATAGTCAAAGTTCATACATGTTTTTTCTCCAAATAGACAAGGTGCATACATGTAAATTTCTAACAAACCAATAACATAACTGATATACAAAAAATTCAATATTAATTGAAATATAATTAAAATACAAATAAAAAATAAGGACCTTTATGAAAAAAACAAGATGCATATACTTATATTTTACATTTCGTTAATTACAAATACAAAAAACGCGTATGCAATAATCGCATATCTTCAAAAATCACAAATTATCTTCATGTATATATGTGATCATCAACTTCTAGGTCTTCAATGGTCAACATCTTCATCAATCTGAAAAAAGCATAGACAAAAACAATTAAACAACAAATAAATAGAAAACAAAATTTAATCACAATAATTACACTTACTTAATAAACATACATGTTCATGGGTACATGTATGTCGTACTTGTTTGGCAAACATGAACTCTTTGATAAAAATGATAATTACACTTAATAAACATACATGTTCATGAGTACATGTATGTTTTAGGAAACGTATTTGTTTGGCAAACACGAAGTTTTTGAAAAAAATAATAATTACACTTGCTAAATAAAAAACATACATGTTTTAATAAGTATTCCGTTTATAAGCGATCCTTTTTTAAAACATGCCTGTTTTAACACATAAATGTTTTGAACATACATGTTTGGTTTTCACATCCCACTAGTTAAAAAATATATGTTTTAAACATGTATGTTTTGACCATAACAAAAGCATAAAAACCTATAAAAATACAATAAAGATTCATAATCTTAAAACCATTCTCAGCCACAAAAACTAACGAGATTGTCAAATAGTGAGAAAAATAAGTAGTACATTTTTTTGTGTTTTTCAAACAAATCCACAAATAACTTACTGTCAAAGTGCCAACCAACCAAATCAATTAAACAATTAAAAATAGATGAATGTGTATCGACGGCAGAAAAAAAGTTGTAAACAAGCATCCATCGATCACAGATGTTGTTTGCAGCGAGAAAATTTTTTTGTAACCAAATCAATTAAACAATTATAAAATGTTGTAACCAAATCAATTAAACAATTAAACAGTGAGAGAAAAAATGTTGTAACCAAAATCAATTAAACAATTAAAAATGTTGTAATCAACCAAATCAACTTACTGTCAAAGCGACAAGATGTTGTTGCAACGGGATGAACGGATCTGGAAGAAATGAGTTTGGGAAGCGAGCAAGACATCGATCACAGATCGAAGGACAAAACCAACTAGAAAAGAGGATGATGGATGATATTTTTATTGACCGGAAAACAGATCTAGAGGGAGGCGGATCAGAGGGTTTGTGGGGGTGGCGGTTTTTAGGTTTTTAGGTTTTGAGAGAGAGTATATATGTTAATGAGATAACTGGTTCCTCCCATATTTTAGGGGTAAATAACAAATGTCTAAATTACCCTTTTAGATTTACAAAATTTTTCTAATCTTTCTTTTAATGACATTAATGGCACATATCATCTCATCCATTGATCAAATAATCTAACGGTTCAAAGAGGGTTCTCGCAGTTCCCGCACTTAAGAGGGTTCTGAAAATAAAGTTACACTATATATATATATATATATATATATATATATATATATATATATATATATATATATATATATATATATAAAATAAGTAATAAATATTGTACCCGTAATAAGGATGCGTCAATAAACTAAAGAAAACGTTTGTGAAAAATGTACTAGAGTTTTATTTAACAAATTAAATTTTAAATTATCTATATATACTAAAGATGAATGTCGGTCACCAATAAAAAAATAAACCTCGATTAAAAAATAATAAAACGGTGGCCCGTTTACTTAGCCCATGAGAGGCCCAACTTTCAAGTTTTATACTTATATTTTCACTGACTGTACAGTAGAAGAAACCGCCCTCATATGCACCTTGTAGAAAATAGTTGTGTCACCTAACAATAATTATAGAGAATGACAAACAAAAATAATAATAAGTTAAAGTATACGTAATAAGAAAGAACTTATTGAGACCCAAGTTGTGCCGTGGAAAACCACTGCCTTGAAAGCGAAATTTCGACACGACCGTGGTGCAATCCCAGAATGCCGATCGCTCCCCAAGGTTAACACAACTAGTCAACTAACATGTGCACTCATGGTAGTTGGCTTGGAACTTGCATAAAACAATTGCCCCAAATGATTTATTAAGACACGAGTATGGAGAAGAACAATAATGAATTAAGATGAGTTTGGTTTTGAAAGAGTTAGATTATAATGTGTGTCGTTTGTCTGTACCACAATTGAGTCTACAAAAATAGTTTTATAGTCAAGTTTAGGCTCCTCTTTTTAATGGTGCAATAAGCCACATTTAAGAGACCTTTAAAGATAATTATTATTCAAATGAAACATCCCATTTGGTCAATCAAAACTGATGAATGTTTTTAACACCATTGAATATTGAAATAAACTCAAAAAATTAAGTAGCATGCCATTAACTAAATGTTTGAATATTATTCCAACAATCCCCCACAAATGGCTTGCTACTAAATAAAAGAATTTGAGGCAAAAGAAGAGTGGTATAAATCTGTATCAATATCTTGAGATTTGAATTGATACATAGTGAAATGAGGAGACCAATAAGTCGAAGTGGTGAATTATACTTGAACCACATAGACTCAAAGTTTAGACCCCCACAAACCCTATAAACTCTTGACTTTAAGCAAGTTCCGCGATATAATCACAAGAGCGCTTTTAATGGCCATGCGCGAACCTTGGGTACTCGTAAGTGCTCTAGAAAGACAACCCAAGTCTTTCATAGAAGGAGGCCCACCTTCACACTTACTAAGGTGGTTTTAAGCTCGTCTCATAAAAGAACTTTTATACCATTAAGAGTCATAAAGACTCAGCCTCAACATAAATTAGTGTATCCATCAAGTCCGTCTCATAAGGACCACCCAAATGGCTGGGCTATGGAATCATTAAGAGCTCTAGGCTCATCTTCATCAAATGCACAATGAGAATAATGTAGCTTCGTTTGACCTTAAAAGGTATCCGCCACATTATCTCAATCTATAGGCTTAAGCCCTATCCCCCTCGACGATTCAAGAACCACTTTCCTAGCCAACCCTTTAGTAAAAGGGTCTGCTAGGTTCTTTTCAGACTTCACATAGTCCAAAGAAATCACTCCGTTCTTTAGTAGTTGCTTGACAATGGCATGTCTGATCCGTATGTGTCTCTTTTTTCCGTTGTACACACTATTTTTAGCAATTCCAATGGCTGCCTGTGAATCACAATGCAAGGAAACTGATACTAGTTGTTTTCTCCATAGTGGAATATCAGCTAAAAGGTTCCTCAACCATTCTGCTTCTTGACCTGCCAACTCAAGAGCAATAAATTCAGATTCCATGGTGGAGCGTGCTATACAAGTCTGTTTAGTAGACTTCCATGATATAGCACCACCCCCCAAAGTAAAAACATAACCGCTGGTAGAGCTTACTTCATCATTATCGCTTACCCAGTTTGCGTCACAAAATCCTTCTAACACTGCAGGAAATTTATTAAAATGCAAACACCAATTCATAGTACCTTTAAGATATGCAAATAATCGCTCAATAGCATTCCAATGTTCACTATTCGGGTTATGAGTATATCTACTCAATCTACTCACCGCATATGCTATGTCCGGTCTAGTATAATTCATGAGGAACATCACACTGCCTATGATTTTAGCATATTCAGATTGAGAAGTACTAGGACCTCTATTCTTTTTAAGACATGAGCTAGCATCAAATGGTGTTTTCACTGGATCGATATCAAAGTAGTTGAACTTTTTTAGTATTTTCTCGATGTAATGAGATTGACATAATGAAAATCCATTTTGAGTTTTTCTCACTTTAATTCCAAGAATTACATCAACTTCCCCTAAATCTTTCATATCAAACTGAGAAGCTAAAAATGATTTTGTTTCTTTAACAACATTGATATTGGTTCCAAATATGAGCATATCATCTACATATAAGCAAATAATCACACAATCAGATCCAACAAGTTTTGTATACACACAAGTATCTGATGCATTTACAACAAAGCCATTTCTCACTAAAGTATGATCAAATTTCATATACCATTGTTTTGGGGCTTGTTTAAGGCCATATAGTGACTTTTTAAGCTTACATACTTTGTTCTCTTTACCAGGTACCACTAAACCTTCAGGTTGTTCCATATAAATTTCTTCATCTAGATCACCATTTAAGAAAGCCGTTTTTACGTCCATTTGATGTATGACAAGTCCATGTATGGCAGCAATGGCAATTAGTGATCTAATTGTAGCAACCTTGGTAACAGGAGAATAAATATCAAAGTAGTCAATCCCTTTCTTTTGGGAATATCCTACGACAACAAGTCTAGCCTTAAATTTCTCAATAGTATTATCAGGTCTCATTTTCCTTTTAAATATCCATTTACATTTAATCGGTTTAAAACCCTTAGGCAAGTCTACTAATTCCCAAGTATTATTTGTTGTTATGGATTCTAACTCACTATTGATAGCATCTTTCCAAAAGCTAGCATCAATGGATTTTATTGCTTCTTTGTAAGTTTTAGGATCTTCCTCTAATAAGAAGACTGAAACGATATCCTCATTTACTCTATCAACGTCACAATTTTCAATAAGAAATGCAGTAATAAAATCAGATCCATAACTCTTTTCATTTCTTTTTCGCTTACTTCTTCTAGGTTCATTTTCTTGAATGTTTGAAATAGAAGAGGATATAGGCACATAGGCTGAAATATTAGGAGCTTTTGAAGGACCAGTAATGCAAGTCATTCCATTTTTCTTTAAAGGAAAAATAGTTTCAAAAAATTCAGCATCTCTAGATTCACAAATGGAATTATCATGTAAGCACATAAACCTATACGCAGCACTATTCATAGCATACCCGATAAACACACAATCAAAAGTTTTAGACCCTATATTAGGTTTCCTAAACTCATGTAAGGCAACTTTAGCTAAACACCCCCACACACGTAAGTATTTGAGGTTAGGCGGGAATCCTTTCCATATTTCATAAGGGGTTTTATCTAGTTTTTTATGAGGCACCTTGTTCAAAATGTAACACGCAGAAAGAACAGCTTCACCCCACATATTATCACACATACCTGAACTTAGTAGCATAGCATTCATCATTTCTTTCAATGTTTGATTTTTTCTTTCAGCTATACCATTTTGTTGGGGTGTATAAGGTGCACTAAATTCATGAATAATACCATGTTTCTCACAAAATTCTTTAAGGAAATTGGTGCTATATTCTCCACCTCTATCAGATCTAAGTCGTTTGATTTTTTGGTCTAATTGGTTTTCAACTTCTGCTTTAAATTTTAAAAACATATCTACGGCCTCGTCTTTAGACCTTAGGAGGTAAACTTTAGTGTATCTCGAATAATCATCCACGAAAGTTATATAATATTTTTTACCCCCTTTGCTCATTATGTTTTTGAAATCAGCCAAATCAGTGTGTATTAGTTCAAGTAATTGAGTGCTCTTATATGTGACATTTTTAAAAGGTTTTTTTGCATATTTTGCCTCAACGCATATCTCACATTTTTTAAATTCTTTTTCATTCATGAAATTGATCAAATTCATGGCTTTAAGTTTTTTGATAGATGCGAGATTTAGGTGTCCTAATCTACCATGCCACATATTAGGGGACTCAACAATATAAGCAGAAGTAGAAGAACTTGCATTAGAAGAAGAATCAATGCTGAGTACAAATAAGCCATCAACCACATATCCCTTCCCCACAAAGTCATAGTTTCTGGTAATTACTACTTTATCACCTTCAAGAACAATTTTTAATCCTGCCCTAAGTAGCAAACTCCCAGAAACCATGTTCCGACGTAGTGAAGGGACATATAAGACATTATTTAAGGCTAAGGTTTTACCAGAAGTGAATTTTAAGAGTACTTTTCCTTTACCGAGCACTCCAGCAGTCTGAGAGTTCCCCATGAAGACACGTTCACCATCTTTAACTTCTTCAAATTCATGGAATAGTCCCCTGTTATTGCAAAGATGCCTTGATGCACCACTGTCCATAATCCATGTAGCTTTATCCTCCACTAGATTCGTCTCTACAACCACTGCAGCAATGATTTCATCATTTTCAACTAGGTTGGCTTGTGGTGCGCCATGTCTTTGGTTAGAGTTTTGTTGATCCTTGCGTTTTTTGCATTGATAGGCTTTATGTCCAGATTTTCCACAAACATAGCAAGACATTGTTCCTTTCTGAATTGTGCCATCCGAGTGTCTTGGAGCAAATTTCTTTTTATGTTCTCCATTTTTTGGGTTCTTGTTTTTCCTGTTGGAGGTGCCACCAGATTCTACCAAGTTAGCTTTTATAGAACTAAAAGAGTTAGAGATTTGCTTATCTTTGAGACGGTTTGCTTCCTCGGTTCTCATGTGGCTAATGAGTTCTTGGAGTGAGAGATCACGTTTCTTGTGTTTGAGTTGATTGTGATAGTCATTCCATAAGGGTGGAAACTTTTCCAGCAACACATTTGCTTGCAGAATTTCGCACATCTTCATACCTTCATTAAGAACATCAGTCACCAAATTCTCATACGCATGAACTTGCTCCATTATTGGTTTATCATCTACCATCTGAAACCGTAACCAATTCCCTACAACATACTTCTTTTTACCAGCATCATCAGCCCCATATTTTTTCTCTAAAGTTTCCCAAATAGCCTTGGCCGATTTTTGAGTAATGAAAAGATCAAAAAGAGAATTTATCATATGGTTTAAAAGATGACCTCTAGCAGTCCTATTATTCTTTTCATACTTATTTTTTGCTTCTTCTCTTTCTTTTGTTTGTTGTTCAGTTAAAGGAGTGGTGACCACAGGTTCAGTATAATCTTGAAACAAGACATAATCAATCTCTAGTTGTTCAAAGAAAATCAAAAGTTTTTGTGACCAACGCTTATAGTTCGTTCCATCAAGTGGTTCCAATTTTGATAAGTCGGGTAAAATTTTGTTAATTGACACAGCCATTAAAAGAAGATAATAAATTTTCGCTTTCAAAGTGTAGGAAATAGTTGTGTCACCTAACAATAATTATAGAGAATGACAAATGAAAATAATAATAAGTTAAAGTATACGTAATAAGAAAGAACTTATTGAGACCCAAGTTGTGCCGTGGAAAACCACTGCCTTGAAAGCGAAATTTCGACACGACCGTGGTGCAATCCCAGAATGCCGATCGCTCCCCAAGGTTAACACAACTAGTCAACTAACATGTGCACTCATGGTAGTTGGCTTGGAACTTGCATAAAACAATTGCCCCAAATGATTTATTAAGACACGAGTATGGAGAAGAACAATAATGAATTAAGATGAGTTTGGTTTTGAAAGAGTTAGATTATAATGTGTGTCGTTTGTCTGTGCTACAATTGAGTCTACAAAAATAGTTTTATAGTCAAGTTTAGGCACCTCTTTTTAATGGTGCAATAAGCCACATTTAAGAGACCTTTAAAGATAATTATTATTCAAATGAAACATCCCATTTGGTCAATCAAAACTGATGAATGTTTTTAACACCATTGAATATTGAAATAAACTCAAAAAATTAAGTAGCATGCCATTAACTAAATGTTTGAATATTATTCCAACACACCTTACCGCCTATCGTTGGTTTCTGTAAAGAATGTGTGGAGATCGTTTAGCTCGAGGTTTGTTAGCCCTCATATCTAGGGTTACACAATAACAATGAATAAATCAATACGCAACGGATAAATACAAAACATTCATTATTATTGAACAAGGTTTCTTCGCCATCATCTCTACTCTCTAACAATACAAACACCAAAAGCCCCAATGCTACGTGATCAAGTGTAGCACGGTTACACTCTAACAGGAATCATAAGATCCTTGAGGCTTATCACAAATTCCAAACCTAGGTGTTTTCCCATAAAACACCCGTACACACACACACTTTTCCTGAATATTACATTGTGGAAGATATCTAAAACATATTCCTTGTATTTCTTTATATACTAGAGATACTAGGGTTACAAAGGATATACATAAAATAATAAAAGATTTGCTATAATCTTTTCTTCTTTGTGAAGTTTCATCCTTTGTCTCCATAAGTCCTTCATCTTTCATATTTTGTCAATATCAACTCATATTTAATTCCTAACAATCTTCCCCTAGTTGATATGACAAAACCAACGACCAATGAAAGATGATCTTCCCCTTAATCCATGCATATCATCAAGGATCTTCAAGCTGCTATCGTTAAAATATTCTTCCCCTTTTTGTCATCATCAATTAGGGGACAAAAATATGCAACCTTGATCTTTACGACCACGAATCAATATCACACGTCCAATCCATCATTCCAATGTTTCAAATTACCCACCATTAAGTTTTCCGCACAAAAATGAACTCGAAACAGTAGAAATCAAAACCAGCTGTAGTAATATCAACTAGCAGTAGAAAAACCTTCACCTCGATGTAGCATAACCTCGATTTATTGAAGAAGAAAACTAACCATTACTAACTTGTTGCTGAAGTAGAATAACCCAAACTCATGTCTTAAATATAACTGCGAACGTATACCCAAACTGATGTATAAGGAGATCGCAATCCCTTGACTATATGAACACTGAGCACAATAACGTAACTCCTTCAAGTGTTCGTCAATTCGTAGATATATTAAGAACATAAACCCAAGTAATTCCACTTCACCTTCAAATAAGTAACGAATAATCTTCATCACCAATAAATAAAAGCCATAAAACTTTAACGAACATAAAAACCAAATCCAAAAATCTTGTGTGTGTGAACTTCCCCTGTGTGTGTGATCACCATATAAATCCATACTTACTTCCCCTCACTTTTAGAATTCCATGCCACCACGATCAGTACAATGTAGAACGAATATACCATGAACAGTACAAACCCGAGATGGTAGCAGTACTAAGGGTGTGTTTCTTTTTTGCTTAATGGGGAAAGATAGTGGGACCAAGCAATTTAATAGTATTTCTTTTTCAAATGGGACCCACTAATTCCCTTGTTTGGTCTTAATCCACAAGGCAAAAATTATCTTCCCCTCCCCAATAAGAGCATCATATAGAACGTGGGACCCACATGGCCTTAGCTAAGGGAATTTAGTAAACAGGCCCTAAGTAATACACCCAACAGTATTAACTAGCGAAGCCAGCAGTAAAACTGCTACGTATGAAGCAATAAGCAGTACTAACTGTTCAATGAGCAGTACTAATTCCGAAGACTAGTAGTAGAAACTGGTTGAGCAGTAGTACAAAAATTATTCACGTCAGATGCCTTTGCGTACAGACATCAATTACATCAGTAGCAAGCATGATAATAAACCACAGCAGCAGCAAATATCCAATCAGTACGCAGCTTTATATTGAATCAAAAATATACTTCTCAACCAGTCCCACACATGGATCGAATTAATTAATAGCACAAACGAATCTTCAACTTTTGGTAGTACCACTGACACCCAACATTGTATATCGACAATGCCCCATATTAGAAATCCCACAATCGAATTCGATTAAACAAATCTAAAATAGTATGAGATTCAATTTCAACGCAAACTTTCTCAACCAATAAGATCATTCGACCGACAATCAAATCAAAAAGCTATGACCGAGTCTTTGTCAGTATACGAATACGAATTCACCAACGACAAAACAATATTGTAGCCATTAAAATCATACTCACCGACCCATTAATTAATGAAGTACAAGATAATCTTTGTGAATCGAATTATCAATAAAAGTAGAGTAAACTGCAAAAATCATCCCTGTGGTTTGTGTAATTTTGCAAGAATCATCCCTATCTCAAACATTTAGCATTAAACATCCCCTAGTCCACAAATGTTTGGCATTAATCATCCCTGAGCACTAACGTCGTTAGTTTTACCCGTTAAGTGTTAAAATAATATATTCCCGTTAGTCCCTCCGTTAATATTTTTTGCACCGTTAGTCCTCATTTTTTTAAATGAATTAAAAAGGGCACATTTTTGTCAGTATTTACACGTTTTTGTCCGTATTTACACGTTTTTGTCCGTTTTTAAACGTTTTCATCCGTTTTTACACGTTTTTGTCCGTTTTTACACGTTTTCGTCCGTTTTTACATGTTTTCGTCAGTATTTACACGTTTTCATCCGTTTTTAGACATTTTCATCAGTATTTACACGTTTTCGTCCGTTTTTACACGTTTTCATCAGTATTTACACGTTTTCGTCCGTTTTTACACGTTTTCGTCCGTTTTTACATGTTTTCGTCAGTATTTACACGTTTTCATCCGTTTTTAGACCTTTTCATCAGTATTTACACGTTTTCGTCCGTTTTTACACGTTTTCATCAGTATTTACACGTTTTCATCCGTTTTTACACGTTTTCATCACTATTTACACGTTTTCGTCCGTTTTTACACGTTTTCGTCCATTTTTACACGTTTTCGTCAGTATTTACACGTTTTCATCCGTATTTACACGTTTTCGTTCGATTTTACACGTTTTCGTCTGTTTTTACACGTTTATTACCGTTTTTACACATTTTTGACAGTATTTACACGTTTTTGTCCGTTTTTACACGTTTTCATCCGTTTTTACACGTTTTCATCAGTATTTACACGTTTTCGTCCGTTTTTACATGTTTTCGTCAGTAATTACACGTTTTCATCCATTTTTACACGTTTTCATCAGTATTTACACGTTTTCGTCCGTTTTTACACGACGGACGAAAATGTGTAAATACGGACGAAAACGTGTAAATACGGACGAAAACGTGTAAATACTGACAAAAATGTGTAAATACGGATGAAAAACTGTAAAAACGGACGAAAACATGTAAAAACGGATAAAACATGTAAATACGGACAAAAACGTGTAAATACGAAAAAAAACGTGTAAATAATGTCAAAAATGTGTAAAAATGGATGAAAACGTGTAAAAACGGACGAAAACGTGTAAATACTGATGAAAACGTGTAATTACTGACGAAAACGTTTAAATACTGATGAAAACGTGTAAAAACGGACAAAAACGTGTAAAAACGGACAAAAACGTGTAAATACTGTCAAAAATGTGTAAAAACGGTAATAAACGTGTAAAAACGGACGAAAACGTGTAAAAACGGACCAAAACGTGTAAAAACGAAAACGTGTAAAAACGGATAAAAACGTGTAAATACTGACGAAAACGTGTAAAAATGGACGAAAACGTGTAAATACTGATGAAAACGTGTAAAAACGGACGAAAACGTGTAAATACTGATGAAAAGGTCTAAAAACGGATGAAAACGTGTAAATATTGACGAAAACATGTAAAAACGGACGAAAACGTGTAAAAACGGACAAAAACGTGTAAAAACGGATGAAAACGTTTAAAAACGGACAAAAACATGTAAATACTGACAAAAACGTGTAAATACTGACAAAAATGTGCCGTTTTTAATTCATTTTAAAAAATGAGGACTAACGGTGCAAAAAATATTAACGGAGGGACTAACGGGAAAATATTATTTTAACACTTAACGGGTAAAACTAACGACGTTAGTGCTCAGGGATGATTAATGCCAAACGTTTGTGGACTTGGGGATGTTTAATGCTAAACGTTTGAGATAGGGATGATTCTTGCGAAATTACACAAACCACAGGTATGATTTTTGCAGTTTACTCATAAAAGTAACTAACCGACCAATTAAAGAATCCAAATTCAGCAGCAGCAACGTCATCTTTAAATCTGCTTACTTTTGACAATAAAAACCTTTGAAACATGTTGATATAAATAATGCCTAAACACGTTATTAATATTTTTCGATATCTCTACGTTTTGATAATCACAAAATGTAAAATCATTAAACGAAAGATTATGACGTAAACAAGTATTTAGTTGTAAATATCTATTTTAACAACTTAATCACTTAAGGTATGAATAAACAAATGCCTAATGCATTATATGATCAAAGGAACTTTTTCTTAATCACTAGATTTTTTATAAAATAACACAAACATTTTATATCTTTTACAAAATCATTTTTGGAAATTAAAGGAAAATGTTTAATCCATAATAAATTTATGAATTCAAATTTTAAACCAAAAATGGCAAAAATGTTCCAGAAAAACCTTCCCCACAAAAAGACAAAGCTGGGCAACGGAATTATTGGGCGGCCCCCTAATTAATGGGACCGGCACGCTCCTCAGCTCCCCAGCTTTGCCTATAAATACTGGTTCATTCCTGGACTTTTTCCTTACCTTTTTGCACTCCAAACCTTCTGTTCTAAATCTCTTCTTATATCTTTCTAAATCCTTTGATCATATAATCTTAAGCTTTTGTTTCCAAGTGATTCAAGCTTCAATCATCCAAGTGCAAAGAGAAGAATACTTCTATCAATCAAGACTAGAAGTATTACAACTTAGTATCATCTTGTTACCTAAGTTGTTAGTTTAGTAAACTTTGTAAATCATTCATTCATTTGTGTAGAAGGTGTGGAGATTAGGTGTGAACATAAGTGATTAGATTAGTATAGTGGGTAAGTAGTGAAGAAGGTGTAGAAGTAGTTGTGTTGTAAAGAAGTAGTGTAGAAGTATTGTAAAGTTGTGAAGTAGTTGTGGTGTGAAGAAGTTGTGAAGCCGTCGTAAAGAAGTCGTGAAATAGTGAAGAAGTAGAAGTTGCGAAGGAGTGAAGAAATACAAGGCGTGAAATAGTGAATAAATAGATGTCGTGAAGAAGTGAATAAATAGAAGTCGTGAAGAAGTGAAGAAATAGAAGTCGTGAAGTGTTGAGAAGAAGTTGTTGGAAGTCGTGAAGTAGTCGTGTTGTGATTGAAGTTGTAAGATTGGTTCTAGCTACGATTAGAACTCGACATTTAGCTTTGTGTCGTTAAACCGGTGTAAGCGAAAGTTGTGTAAGGTTTTCTCCGCCATAAGGGAGCTTGTTGAAGTAGTGAAGAAAACTCTCGAGCTAGGTGCTCGGGGAGTGGAGTAGGGCAAGAAAGGTGTCCTTGTAGCCGAACCACTATAAATCCCTCGTGTCTCGGTTTGATCTCTCCATCTCTTACTTACTTCTTTATTTATATCGTCATTACTTTCATACATATAGGCATATATAATTGTTAGTATTATTTTGAAGTTGATTTCACATAAAGATCAATTTAAAACTCCATTCATGAAAACAAAACTTTTATAACAAATATAAAAGGATACACATATAATTAATAATATTGTTCAAGTATTATTTTTTACATAAACTCGAATCTAAGTTTTTAAAAGGAAACAAAGTTTTTATAATAAATTAAAAAGACGTAAAACTATTCAACCCCCCCCCCCCCTTTTAGTTTTCCACAATTGGTATCAGAGCTAGGTTAAACAAGATTTTTAAAATATATTGTATTTTAAAACTTGAATCGATCTATGAAATCGGAAAAATATTTAGAAGGGCAATCTATGCAAAAACCACCACCATTTGAAAATTATAGCTTTCTTGAATGGAAAAATAAATTTGAAAATTATGTGAAATCAATTGATCTAGATCTTTGGCATGTCATTTCGATTGGTGATTTTCAACCAACAAAAACGGATTTTGAAAGTCAAAATGATTATTTCAAAACAAAGAATGACAAAAATAATAAAGCTAAAATAATTATTTATAAAGCCTTGCCGAGAGTTGAATATGAAAGAATATTCTTCTGTCAAACGGCTAATGATATTTGGAAAAGTCTCTTAAACTTTCATCAAGAAAAATGTCAAGCCAAAGATCAGAAATTTGATCTTGTACATGAATTAGTTGTCCTAGAAAATTTAATTGATAAACATTTAGATAAAATAGATACATGTGCTACTGGTTCAAATGTGTTTAATGAAGGTATTGATGACGAAGACTACATGAATCAACTCCGAAGTGAACTCAATTCAAAATCATGGAGTGACACAGACGAAGAAGAAGATTACTATCCGGTATGTGAAGAATGCAGATTTGATAAAACTCCAAATAAGGTACAATCCGAAACCGAACATTTTTGCTATGATCAATTCATTTTAGAATTTTCAAACTTAGAAAATGAGTTTAAACATTTTTGCAACATAGATCTAAAAACCATTTCTAAACATGAATCATCAAAAACTTTTGAAAGTAATTTTGAAAAAGAAATAATTTTAGAAGATAAAATGTCTAGACTTGAAAGTAATATTGAAATTGATCTAGAATGCAAAACATGTCAAGAATATAAGCATGAAATTAAAAGATTAAATGAAAGAGCAAAAATACTAGCTAAATTTGAAGAAAGCTCCAAATCTCTTAAATACCTACTAAGTTGTCAAAAGCCATTCGAAGATAAAACCGGTTTAGGATTTAGTTCGGATAACTCATCAACAAGTAAATCAAAACAAATTAAATTTGTAAAACCTAGTAGAAAAACTTAGAAATAAGGTTATTTATATTGAATATAAATAATATAAGTCAGGAAATCCATTGTTTGTACATTAAAACAAACTGTTAAGGAATTCTTGTACTTCTTGGAGACATCCTCACCATGTGTATACAAATGCAATGGGTGTTCTCAACTAACCATCTCGGACCCATAAGAATCAGGGTACCAAGCTGTTTTACTTGATTAGGTGATAAACGCACAAAGGAAAGAAACTCAATCTTACGTTAATCTACTCACATTCGAAACGTGCGCGTGAAGAGAAATGAATTATCTAATCTTGAATCACACTCAATATCTCACATGATAATACAGCTCAAGAAATAGCTAATGACGTAGTGAAATATTAATGGTGCGGCTATTGAAGTATTAATGAAGATATCCCTACTACTTAATCGGAAATTTTGAGAAATATACAAAGTAACTTTTAAACAAGTACTTTAAGATAATGTAAAGGAAGTGTCGAAACTTAGGATTCTCTAGCCATATCATCAAAGTATGTCCGATGTCATCATGGAGTCAAAATCAAAAAGTACTTGTTAAAAAGGCATGATGTGGTTGCAATGAAGATGTGAAAGTCTCAACAAAAGACGTTATATGCATCAAGACTTAGACATCAAATGAGTCAAGTACACGACATGTTCGGGTCAAGTCGTTTTGGTCTAATAAGGGGTTAGAAGCCTGCTATGATATACTCAAATACCTTGGCTAACTTGAAGACTCATCTATCATTCACAACTTCGTTTACCATCCTGGATATTACGAAGAAAAGCTGGACATAAGGTACGTTTTCTTTTTAAATTTCATGAGTAGTTACTTAATACATATAGTCTTATTAATCATTGCCTTAGGATATGCTTAGTTTGATAGGTTGCATTGCCTTTACACTTTTAGTTATATCCGTTTTACGATTTAATAAACTAGAAACCCTTTAGTTAGCCCCCTAAGTATTAAATGAAGTATTCACTGTCGAACTCATTTAGCCTTCTCAAATTGAATATGGAAATCTTCCATGTCCACTAGTAGAGAACACATGTAGATAAAGCAAGTAAAGTGGATTAATTGTCAACATAGAAGTAGGATTAGATATATCACAATATAACCCATGGATGAAGCAAACTCTTATAAACTATGACATTAAGATAGATTATGTGTGTAATCAAAGAAGCCATATTAGCATATATCCCATTCTCGCATCAAACATATAAAATTTAGTCATCACTTTCTTATGATCACTGGATATGTAGAAAGGGGTAGCATGTGACAATAGCCTTAACCAATTCCCTTGAGCATGAGATCTTTTACAACCATTTTTTTTCTATGATTAATGGTATTTGTTTTTAAATATGCAAAAACTTCACATTTTGGAAAAATGATTTTTCAAAAGATTATGCCACCTTTCTATTTAACATGTTTTACCATCCCACCTTTCTTCCCAACTTTTGTCCATAATTATGTGTTTATCAAAGCCAAAGATTGAAAATTTTGTTTTTCTTTCCTCATAAAAATATTTTGAAATAAAACCATATCTATTTTGTTAAAATAATTTTCTCATCCACATAAAAACCTACTCTCAAACATTGTTGAATAATGCTAAAAACGCTTATTTAATTAATGCATGGTGATCTCGCATCTGTCATCTATATTTTTGTATATGACATTTATAAGTGAACTAAATCAAATCTGAAAAATCATGGTTTACTCATTAAGATCTCGCTTGGTACAAGTCTAGAAGTCCATGCTATCACAACTCCCCATTCCTTTGCACTTAGACACTCATTAGGATTATTTAACTAGATTATTAATCTTTCTTAAAATGATATTATGAATTACTTGGTATTATGTATTGTTTTCTTGTCCATATATATATTACTTGCTTAATGAGTAGGTTGCATGCTAGATAAAAATGATTAATGTCTTTAATAAATATGCTTTGCTTACATAAGTTATTAAATGCTAAATTGCCTCAAAGAGTTGGACTTGCTTGAAACTAAACCTAAAAACACAACCTTTTCTACAATTTTCTGCCAAAAACCCATTTCTGGTAATCTGGGAAACAACAGATGGGCGGCCCCCTTAATTCATCAGGCGGCCCCCTTAATATTTAAGGGGACCGGCTACCTGATTGTTGGGGACACTATTTTCTTTTTCACTTTTTAGCCCATTTCATCCTACACTTCCCAAAATTCACAAACATATTTTGTCCTAAACCACCCACCAAAATTTATCTTCCTCAACCACATCATTCTTACACTATAAATACCTTTCTCCATTATTAATGCTCATCCATCCAAACATGTCATCTCCTAACAACCCAAGATCCAAGCCTTCAAGAGTTGCTAAAATCTCCGTAAGGCCCGTTTGGAGAAGAAAGCTTGACACTTGTCATAACTTCAACTCAACAAATGATGTTGTTCAAAATCAACCAACACCTAAGCCTCATGCTCACCCTAATGAACCCTCTCACAAACATAACCAATCATCCATCCTTGCTCCCAAAAATACACCTTCATCTCACCCATATGATTCACACAAAAATACACCTTCATCTCACCCATATGATTCACACAAAAATACACCTTCACCTCACCCATATGATTCATATGAAGAGCATGATCAATCCCAAAACAATAATCCCAATCTCATTCACAACACCTCACACCTTATTCAACCTACCAATGCACCATCCAAAACACTCACCACTCTTGGAATATCCTCTTCCTCCATATCTCCATCCTCATCCACACATGATTTCCCAAGCTCACAAATGTCTCCACCACCAAGAGTATCACCACCACCTCCTACCAACTCACATGTTACTCCTATGTTGCATGTCCAAACATCCATCCCAAATAACAACCACACTCCACCATCATCACCTTCCTCCGAACACTTGAAGTTCATTAAAGAACTCAAAGAAGCTCATGAGCTTAGTACTCTTCTTGCTCTTCACCTTGCTCAACGCAACTTAGATCAACCTCCATCTAGCTCTCCCTCATCACCCCACAACTTGAATCAAGTTGAGAAACATGTCAACAATTGTCCTTGTTGCATCTTTCTCCAAAAATAAACCATTGCATTGAATGAGCACTTCACTTGGATTGAGTATCTTCTCACTAGATCTCATCCAACACCCTCACTTGAACAACATCAAAACCCTCAATCAACATGTTCCACTCCAAACTCTCCACCTCCAATCACTCCACCACCAAACTCTCCAACACCTATGCACCCAAAAATACACCTCCATTAATCCAACGTTATTACCCTCACTCAACCATCTCCATTCCAAAGACTCCACCATCAACCATCCAAGCATACTATATGCTTATATTTCTTGTTTCTCAAATAAAATAGTTCAAGTTCTTATGTTGAAAGCAAGTCCGATGGCTCTCTTTGGCAAATTAGAATTTTCTACTTATTGTATGCTCTAAGCATAATAAATGTTATATCAATGATTATGTTTTTCACATAATCACTTTGAATTAATGAATGTTTTGTTTCATGTCCTTAATATTTGATTGCTATGCTTGTTGCTCTTATATTTCATATTATATACTTGTGCTTCTAATATTTTTCTTGCAAGTATTCCATATCTCGATTCCTTGATGCCCTCAAACGAGGGGGAGCACACATCAAGGGGGAGTTCTCGTTCCGACAAATTTCGTATCTAAAACTTGTCGGCATAACCTTTCAGATTCAACAAAAAGGGGGAGAAGTAGATATAAACTCACTAAATACTTGTCTAAAAATTAATTTTTCAATTTAATGAGTTTAGATTTTGTAATCATCAAAAAGGGGGAGATTGTTGATATAAATAATGCCTAAACACGTTATTAATATTTTTCGATATCTCTACGTTTTGATAATCACAAAATGTAAAATAATTAAACGAAAGATTATGACGTAACCAAGTATTTAGTTGTAAATATCTATTTTAACAACTTAATCACTTAAGGTATGAATAAACAAATGCCTAATGCATTATATGATAAAAGGAACTTTTTCTTAATCACTAGATTTTTTATAAAATAACACAAACATTTTATACCTTTTACAAAATCATTTTTGGAAATTAAAGGAAAATGTTTAATCCATAATAAATTTATGAATTCAAATTTTAAACCAAAAATGGCAAAAATGTTTCAGAAAAATATTCCCCACAAAAAGACAAAGCTGGGCAACGAAATTATTGGGCGGCCCCCTTAATTAACTAGGCGGCCCCCTTAATTATTAAGGGGACCGGCCCCCTAATTAAGGGGACCGGCACGCTCCTCAGCTCCCCAGCTTTGCCTATAAATACTGGTTCATTCCTGGACTTTTTTCTTACCTTTTTGCACTCCAAACCTTCTATTCTAAATCTCTTCTTATATCTTTCTAAATCCTTTGATCATATAATCTTAAGCTTTTGTTTCCAAGTGATTCAAGCTTCAATCATCCAAGTGCAAAGAGAAGAATACTTCTATCAATCAAGACTAGAAGTATTACAACTTAGTATCATCTTGTTACCTAAGTTGTTAGTTTAGTAAACTTTGTAAATCATTCATTCATTTGTGTAGAAGGTGTGTAGATTAGGTGTGAACATAAGTGATTAGATTAGTATAGTGGGTAAGTAGTGAAGAAGGTGTAGAAGTAGTTGTGTTGTAAAGAAGTAGTGTAGAAGTATTGTAAAGTTGTGAAGTAGTTGTGGTGTGAAGAAGTTGTGAAGCCGTCGTAAAGAAGTCGTCAAATAATGAAGAAGTAGAAGTCGCGAAGGAGTGAAGAAATACAAGGCGTGAAATAGTGAAGAAATAGAAGTCATGAAGAAGTGAAGAAATAGAAGTCGTGAAGTGTTGAGAAGAAGTTGTTGGAAGTCGTGAAGTAGTCGTGTTGTGATTGAAGTTGTGAGATTGGTTCTAGCTACGATTAGAACTCGACATTTAGCTTTGTGTCGTTAAACCAGTGTAAGCGAAAGTTGTGTAAGGTTTTCTCCGCCATAAGGGAGCTTGTTGAAGTAGTGAAGAAAACTCTCGAGCTAAGTGCTCGGGGAGTGGAGTAGGGCAAGGAAGGTGTCCTTGTAGCCGAACCACTATAAATCCCTCGTGTCTCGGTTTGATCTCTCCATCTCTTACTTACTTCTTTATTTATATCGTCATTACTTTCATACATATAGGCATATATAATTGTTAGTATTATTTTGAAGTTGATTTCACATAAAGATCAATTTAAAACTCCATTCATGAAAACAAAACTTTTATAACAAATATAAAAGGATACACATATAAATAATAATATTGTTCAAGTATTATTTTTCACATAAACTCGAATCTAAGTTTTTAAAAGGAAACAAAGTTTTTATAATAAATTAAAAAGACGTAAAACTATTCAACCCCCCCTTTTAGTTTTCCACAAAACATCCTAGATATCACGAGCAACCTGGCTCTGATACCACTTGTGGAGATCATTTAGCTCGAGGTTTGTTAGACCTCATATCTTGGATTACACAATAACAATGAATAAATCAATACGCAGCGGATAAATACAAAACATTCATTATTATTGAACAAGGTTTCTTTGCCATCATCTCTACTTGTTAGGATCTCTGGGAAATAAAGATTTCTCATTGCTGCTGATAGTAAAGCTGGTTCCTACTGATAGTTATACATTGCTGCTGCAGTTGGTTCCTGCCGATAGTTTATTTATGTTTCTGCTGATAGTAGTCGTTACTGCGGGTTTTAGTAATTGTTATCCCGTATGTTTAGAAAGTTTGTTAGATTTATTTTTAGAAGAGATTGATAGTTATCTCTTCACACGTTTTCTTGTATGACGGGTTAGGGTTAGGTTTTATTGTTAGTATAAAAGAAACACCCCGTCTATGAGTTTTACACACCTTTATCGATTACAATATTCAATAACACAATTTCTTAGTTCATAATCTGATCCATAGAGGATCATTGTCTTTTATTATTTTCTTCTTTACATTCTTGTTGTTTAGTTTCCGCATAAACACAAGTCTTACTCCTAGAGATTCTCGTTTAACCAAGCTCAATCAAGCTAAAAGTACTCGATCCTACAAGTGGTATCAGAGCCTGGTGAGGATCTCTGATAAAGAAGAAAAAGTTCTCTATCTAATCTCTTAACCATATTTCAATGGAAGGCGACAACCCTGAAAATATTGTCATTAACCAGGAGGAAACTCAACCCAAACCTGAAACCTCACAAGTCCAAACACAAATTGTCACCACTATGTCCAACAGCAATGCTAAATTCCCATACCTAAAGAAAGATGAGTATGAAGTCTGAGCCATGAGAATGGAATACTGGATCACGAACAGTGATTACAACCTGTGAAATGTGATTCTTAAGGGAAACAGCAAGAAGAATACTGGGAGGGATAATGATGGCAACATCTATATAGAGCCACCTGTTACAGCAGATGAACATCTTGCTGTACAAAGGGAAACCAAGGCAAGAACCCTTTTGCTTCAGGCTATTCCAGAGGATCATATGAGTGATTTCCATCACCTGGATGATGCTAGACAGATCTGGCGTGCTGTAAAAGCCAGATTTGGATGGAATGATGAGTCCAGAAAAATGAGAAAGTCTATGCTCAAGCAAGAGTTTCAGGAGTTTAAGATCTCTGAGGCTGAGGGGATTCACAAAGTGTATGATAGGTTTCACAAGATCCTGAGCCAACTCAACCAGTTGAAAGCTAGGCCGGACAATGAAGACTGCAACACCAAGTTTCTGAGGGCCTTGCCTCCATCCTGGTCTCAGGTTTCCATAACACTCAAGGCCAAAGGTGGACTGGACTATATGAGTTTTGATGATCTGTACAACAAGCTGAAAACCCTTGAAATTGATATCAAAGGGTATTCCACCTATTCACCTCAAACTTCAACCCATACTGCATTTGTTAGTACCTCTGGTGCTAATAAAGCATCATATGGAAACAGTCCAACACCATCATCATCATCAATTTCCTACTCACCTGCCACACCAAAAGCTCAGACCAGATCTGATAATGTTCTAGAGGAGGTGTTTCACTCATTTGTTGCTGAGAGTACACCACAGCAGTAGATTGTTTATGAAGATTTTAATCAGGTGGACCAATTAGATCTGGAAGAGATGGACATTAAATGGCAGATGGATATGCTGTCATTGAAAGTGAATAGGTTTGAAAAGAAGGCAGGAAGGAGGATTAACTTTGATGGACAGGAGGCTGCAAGGTTTGACAGAAGGAAGGTGAGGTGCTACAAATGTTCTCAACCAGGTCACTTTGCCAGGGAATGTACAGATAAGAAGGTGGATGATAAAGCCAGGTATTCTGCTTTCAAAATTCAAGAGTTGGAATCAGAGGACCCCAAGGCCTTGGTATCTGTGGATTCAATGGTGGACTGGGAACATCATGAGAAAGCTGTTGCAAGTGGAGCAGAGAAGGTCTATGGGATGATAGCTGGATATGGTGAGAAGAAACAAGTGGCTGGTCAATTTGGAATGATGGGTCATCCATCTCAGGTACAAAACTGCCCATTTGGTTGTGAACCTATATATGCTAAACTGAAACAGGAATTTGATGATAAAGAGATTGAATATAAGGATAACTTTATACAACTTAAGGCTCATAAAAATGCTGTTAAAACATTAGAACAACAAAAAGTCTGGTATCAAAAATAACAGTTAGCATATGAAGAAAAAATAAAGGTTTTGGAAAGATATTTAAAAAATGCCACTAATGAGTTTAAACATTCTGAAAGAGAAAAAGCTAAGGTGGTGTTAGAAAAACAGGATTTGCAGTCTAAGCTAGACAATTCCTTGGCTAGGTTTGATAAATGGAAAGAGTCATCTAAAAACCTTCACAAGTTAATCGATAGTTCTATGTCTACAAAAACTAAAAGAGGTTTAGGGTATGGTGACCTGATAGGGCCAAATCAATTTTATGACCCTAATGAGTATAGTGTTTTTTATCCTGAACCTGTAGATTATAGAAAACCTGTAAAGTATGTAAAGGAGGGTGGAATGAATGATGTTCCTCCACCCATAACTGGAACATTTAAACCTGCAGACCCCTATGTTGACTCTGATGATTCATAAATGACTTATGGCAAAAAGGCAAAGAACTTGCCTGATCTTGATTGTGACTCTAATGAATTTGTCTCTTGTTCTGACAGTGACAAATCTTCAGAAATCAAGACTAATGACTATGCCACATGTGGATCAAGTGACAAGTCAGCTTCAATAAAATCAGAAGATCTCTCCTCAGAAGTAGCTACTGATGAATCTCAATCAAAGACAGCTGCATTTGAAGATATTTCTTTTGATAATGTTAAAAACAATAATGTTTCTAGTTGTGGTTCTGTTTTAAACAATTTTCGTTATGGTTTTAATTTTGTTAAGAATGATTTTGTTTCTTGTGTTGGTTTGAATAATTCTGGTTGCAATGAGAAAAATAATGTTAAGAAAAAGTCCCCTAGAAAGAAATCTTGCTTTGTGTGTCGTAGTTATGATCATCTTATTAAAGATTGTGACTATTATGAAAAACAGATGGGTATATATGCTTGTCAAAATAGGTCTGTGTGGAACAATGTCAATGATATTCCCCCATATATTCCACAAGCAACAAGAATAAACTCTTGTAGAGCTTTTGTTACTGCTGGTAAGCCAGTTCCAGCTGGTAAGCATGTTGCTGCTGGCAAGCCAGTTCCTGCTGGTAAGCCTGTTGCTGCTGGCAAGTCCATTCCTGCTGGTAAACCTGTTGCTGCTGGTAATCCAGTTCCAGCTGGTAGGATCAATCCTGCTGGAGCAATGCTGCTAGACCTTTCTACAGACCTACTAGCACTTACTTTCAAAATGATATGAGGCCTGTTTATTTTTACACCATGCACATGGGAGGGGCAAGATGGGAAACTACTGTTAAGACCTCAGTAGGTTGTTCTTGGAGAAGCAATAACCAATATATGAGAATGGGGTCCAAGAACAATGGTGGATCTCATCAATCTCCATGGTTTAATACTTAATGATCCACTAGGCAGGCTCAAGTCAGCAATGGCTTGGGTCTCCCTTGTATCTAATGTTGTAAATGTATTCTTTGTATCAGGAAGTTCTTTTTAGAAGTAAAGATGTTGGCATTGTTGACAGTGGATGTTCCAGGAGTATGACAGGAAATTTAGAGAGACTGCATGACTTTGTGCCCTTAAATGGAGGAACTGTGACATTTGGAGGAGGAGATGGCATAATTACTGGGAAGGGAACTATCAAAACAACCAAGCTGGACTTTGAAGATGTGCTTTATGTGAAGGAACTCCAAAACTTTAATTTGTTCTCTGTCTCACAAATTTGTGACAAGAAGAACAGTGTTCTCTTCACTGAGACTGATTGCTTTGTGTTGTCCAAAGACTTCAAGTTGCCTGATGAAAGTCAGGTTGAACTCAAAGTTCCAAGGACTTACAACCTTTACAGTTTCAATCTAAGTGATGTTCAGCCTGAGGGTTTACTTGCTTGTCTGGTGGCAAAAGCTTCTGTGGATGAATCTAATAAATGGCACAGAAGAATGGCTCATGTGAATTTCAAGACCATTAACAAGCTGGCTAAGAATGGTTTGGTCCAAGGGCTCCCTCTCAAGACCTTCTCCAATGAACACCATTGTGTTGCATGCAACAAAGGAAAGCAACACAAAGCTTCATACAAGGCAATAACAGCTGTGAGCAACATCACTGAGCCTCTGCAGCTACTCCATATGGATCTCTTTGGTCCTACTTCTATCAGAAGTATTGACCACAAGTACTACTGCCTGGTGATTACAGATGATTTTAGCAGGTTTTCTTGGACTTTCTTTTTGGGTACTAAAGATGAATCTTATCCAGTTATTAGGGACTTTATTACCTTAATAGAAAATCAGCTAAGTAAAAAGGTTAAGTCAATAAGGTGTGATAATGGAACAGAGTTTAAGAATTCTAATCTAATTGAACTCTGTGGGAGTAAGGGGATAAAAAGGGACTATAGTAATGCCAGAACCCCACAACAAAATGGGGTTGCAGAAAGAAAAAATAGAACCCTTATAGAAGCAGCTAGGTCTATGTTAGCTGACTCTAAGATGGCCACTATGTTTTGGACTGAAGCAGTTTGCACTGCTTGTTATGTGCTGAATAGGGTATCCATTACAAATCCTCATAATAAAACACCTTATGAGCTTTTGTCTGGGAAAGTTCCAAACATTAGCTATCTTAAACCTTTTGGATGTCATGTTACTATTTTGAACACTAGTGATCATCTAGGCAAGTTTGATGGGAAGGCTGATGAGGGGTTTATTGTTGGGTATTCTGCTCATAGTAAAGCATATAGGGTATATAATCTGTCTACTAAGAGGATAGAAGAGACTCTCAACTTAAGATATCTTGAGGATAAACCTAATTTGCAGGGTGCAGGTCCAGAGTGGTTCTTTGACCTAGATTATCTAACAGATACCTTAGGTTATACTAGATTCAAAGCAATTCAATCTGTTGGTACACATGTTTCTCAAACTAACAATGCAGGTACCTCAGATGATGATTCTGATGAAGAGAGTGATGAACGACCTATAGTTGTTCCTTCTTTTCCCTCTAACAACATTTCAGGTTCAAATTTCAAAGATACTTCTGATATGGCTGCAAGTGATTCAAGTTTTGCAGAAGATCTTGCTAGGCTTCAAAGACAAGAGTATAATGCCAAGAAAGCTGTTGAAATGTTTGGTTCTGGGTTTTCTAAAGAGACAGAGGAGATCCTGAGAAATGCTGAAGCTGAAGTTCGAAAGCAACTGAATTCTTCTGGTGGTCTTCCTTTTCCTGATGCTACCAATTTTGTTGGTATTGCTACCAATTCTGCTGGTAGTGCATTTGTTCCAGCTGGTTCTTCTAATGTTTCTGTTGATGTCTCCACTCCTGGTGTTCCTGTGTCTGCTCCACCTGTTGACTCTCTGGGTATTGATAACTCCCCTGAAAGATTTCCAATCCCTTCTGATCTTGGAAATTCATTCTCTTCAAGAGATAAGCTGGAAGATCCTCATCATCAATCTAGAACAGGCATTTTCACTTCTTCCTCATATGATGATGATTTCAACCCCTCCATTACTAATCAGGCATCCTCAATTGATGTCAATCCCATTGTTACTAAGAGGATCAATACAGTTCATCCTCAGTCCTTGATCCTTGGCGATCTAAATTCCCCTGTTCAGACAAGAAGCAAGTTACATCAATCCAAGTTTGGAGAATCTGCTTTTCTCAGTTATATCCAGGATCAGTTAAGGAGCAATCATACTGATTATCTACATTGCCTCTATGCTTGTTTCTTATCTCAAATTGAACCAAGCAGTATAGCCCAAGCTCTTGATAATTCTGATTGGGTTAAGGCTATGCAAGAGGAAATGCAGCAGTTCCAGAATCAGAAAGTATGGATGTTGGTACCTTTGTCTGCAGGAAAGCATGCTATTGGAACTAAATGGATTCTCAAGAATAAAATGGATGCTAGGGGAATTGTGGTTCGAAATAAAGCTAGTTTGGTGGCTCAAGGACATAGACAAGAAGAGGGGATTGATTATGATGAAGTGTTTGCTCCAGTGGCAAGAGTTGCAGCCATCGGACTATACTTAACTTTTGCTTCATTCATGGGGTTTGTAGTATATCAGATGGATGTGAAGAGTGCCTTTTTGTATGGAAGGATTGAAGAAGAGGTTTATGTTACTCAACCAAAGGGATTTGTGGATCCTCAGAATTCTGATTTGGTTTACAAAGTGGTAAAAGCACTTTATGGTCTTCATCAAGCACCAAGGGCTTGGTATGCAAGGCTATCTGCCTTTTTGCTAAAACATGGTTACAGACGAGGGGCCATAGATAAAACACTTTTCATCAGGAAGAACTTCAAAGATATCATTCTGGTACAAGTTTATGTAGATGATATCATCTTTGGTTCTACTAATGAAGCCTGGTGCAGGGAATTTGAGGAATTGATGAAGATTGAATTTGAGATGAGTGCTATGGGTGAAATGACTTTCTTCTTGGGTCTTCAGGTTAAGCAGAAACCAGATGAGATCTTTATCTGTCAAGAGAAGTATGTTTTTGACATACTTAAGAAGTTTGATATGGAAACTGTGAAAACTGCAACAACCCCATTTGAACCTCCAAAGCCTAAATCCAATAATGAACCTGATGCTGTTGTTAATGTTCATCTATACAGGTCCATGATTGGGTCACTCATGTATTTGACAGCTTCTAGACCTGATATCATGTTTGCTGTCAGTGCATGTTCTAGACATCAGGTTACACCCTTGACTTCTAACTTAAATGCAGTCAAGAGAATCTTCAAGTATTTGAAAGGACAGCCTAAGTTGGGACTTTGGTACCCAAAAGATTCTCCTTTTGTGTTGGAAGCTTATAGTGACAGTGATTATGCTGGTGCTAACTTTGATAGAAAGTCAACTACTGGAGGTTGTCAGTTTCTGGGTAGAAGGTTAGTTTCTTAGCAGTGCAAGAAGCAGACTATAGTGGCTACATCTTCTACTGAGGCAGAGTATGTTGCTGCTGCTAGCTGCTGTGGACAGGTTCTTTGGATGCAAAATCAGCTGTTAGATTATGAGTTCAACTTCATGAATACTAAGATCTTCATTGATAATCAAAGTACTATGTGCATTGTTAAAAATCCTGTCTATCATCAAAGGACAAAGCATATTGAGATAAGACACCATTTCATAAGAGATGCTTATGAGAAGCATCTTATTCAGGTGATTAAAATTCATACTGATGACAATGTGGCTGATCTGCTGACCAAGGCTTTTGATGGACCAAGGTTTAACCATTTGGTGGTTCATATTGGGATGGTAAATCCTTAGGTACTGAGTTTGAGGGGAGGACAAAGCCTAAGGGGAGGCTTTCTGTTGTATAATTTGTTATTTTCTTTGTTTTCTCTTTTCATAGTTAAAAAAAATTGTATATTTTGTGTGCTAATAAGTTGGTTTTGAGTTACACCTTGCAGGTACAGTGTTGGTGTTTACACCTACACAGCAAATGGTATTCAACTCACCATGTCTCACAGACAAGAAAGAGTTGGCTCACCATGAGGGTACGGCTCTGGTGTGATAATCAAATCCGTTGACAGCTGTAATAGCTTGCTCAAAGCTATAGGGTTCTCAACTCACCGATGTTTCATTACTAAGAGTTGAATGGTTTTCAATTCGCCATGGATTTTACTCCTTTGGGGTTTCCAAAGAATTGGCTAGCCCACAAGTGTATGGCTTGTGGTAAAGGCAGTTGGAATTCCATACTTGGTACTCAATTCACCAAAGGTTCTTTTCAACCTAAGAATTGGCTAGTCCTGAGCAAACGGCTTCAGGTAAAGACAAGTCAAATCCGTTTATAGTTGCTGATTTGCTAAAAATCAGATGGTTATCAATGTACCATGGTCTTACACACCTAAACATTGGCTACTCCAGTAGTGATGGCTATTGGTAAAGAGACATTGATGAACTCAAATAAGTACATTTTATTACTATCATTTATCCTATTAATTTGACTTGTTTTACTATATTATGTATGAGGATTGATACTTAATCGTTTACTTTTGTAATTCTCAGGTAAAAACAAGCATTTGGTGAAACTTAGCGATTTTGGACTGATTATGGAGCAAAACATGCATAAAGTTAAGAGTCTACTGAAATGAAGAAGATCAAGACTAATCTGCTCCAGATGCGCCGCATCTCACTCATGACATGCGCCGCATCTCTATCAAGATATCACCAGATACGATCCAAGATACAAGAGGACATGCGCCGCATCTAATCATGGAGTTACGCCGCATCTTCTGGCGGTGTACGAATATTCCTGAATATTATAATCTTGGACCCCACGCGAAGTTAAGTCAATGCGCCGCATCTACTTACTAGATGCGCCGCATCTTCCCTCAGACAGAAACTATAAATACCCCAAGGCCAGACGAATTTCGTGTGCAATATCAGAGTTTCGAAGACCGAAGCAGAAAAACCCTAGGACGAATTCAGTCAAGGAGGCAGCACAAGACACACCCAAATCAAAGATACAAGAGTTGTAAGAAGGTGCTGCATGTGTTTAATTCATTAAGTAGTTTTGTTTTATTGTGTTAGCAAACTTTAATTCATCAGGATTGGTGGCTTGTGTAATGTGACAACGAAAGATTGCACTCCCTTTAATACTTGCTTTCCCATCAATTAAAGTTTATATGTTGATGTCTTTGGTTACTACTTATTAGTGCATTGATAACCTCTGTGTTTATTAGTGGCTTGCGGGCATTTGACTGCGGAAAATAATGTGGCTCCCACGGTTATTACTAAATTGATCACTTAGGAATAACTTTTAGACATAAGTAATCATTAAGGGTTTACTCGCCGATAAGAATAGGACCAACGAGAAAGGGTTAACTACATACACTTCATATAAAGCTATCAATAAAACAAGTGACAATCTACTTAATCATAAGGACAGCCCTCTTATTGTCTCGAGTATTTATCTGTGTACGTGTGTGCTACTTGCTGATTCGTGCCTATTGGTTTATTTTATTATTTAATTGCAAACAAATCGTGCAAGTCTCTCAGGCTGAAACCCCCTTGCGTTAGGATATTAAAATACTAATTAGAATAACGAGATAATACGTTCCACTCCTAGTGATCGACACTCTACTTACCATTATATTCATACTGACCGGGTACACTGCTCGTTAAGTGTGTGTGTTATTGATAAGTCGGCTAAATATAAATTTAAAACTTGAGTAGGCATTAAAACTGCTAAACCGCAACGACACATCACGCGCATCAAGTTTTTGGCGCCGCTGCCGGGGAGTGAATTGTTATTATCTGTTAATTTGATTAGTATTTTAATTAGGTTTTTCTTTTTATTAGATTAATTGCATCATTGTATTATTTTGCATATTTGTTGTACTGTGTGTTATTTGTTTTGTGTTATTTGTTTGCTTTTATTTTTGTTTTTGTTTATTTTTTTTTGTGTGTTTTTATTTTTTGTTTTTATTTTTCGTATTTTTCTGTTCTGCTATCTTTGTACTGTGCTAAATCAAACGATACGGCGCATCTGATCTCTCAGATACGGCGTATTGCGTTTAATTTTTAAAAATACAACGCGTTTAATTAATTCGATACGACGCATCTTTTCCCCAAGATACGGCGTATCTGTTTTTAATACGAATTTTTTTTTTTAAAGCGATAAAGTAATACGACGCATCTGCTTTTGCAGATACGGCGTATCTGTTTTTGATAAAAAAAAATTTCTAAACGTTAACGCCATACGACGCATCTGCTTTCGTAGATACGGCGTATCTATTATTTTAATTAAAAACAGTTTGCGAATTATTAAACAGATATGACGCATCGATCTATATCGATACGGCGCATCTTTCTGAATCAAAAATCGATATTTATTTTTAAACGTAACGAAAATACGGCGCATTAACTTTCGTTAATACGACGCATTTAATTTTAATTAGATAAGCTGATTTTTGATTAATTAATTCGATACGGTGCATTCATAAATTCTAAAGCGGCGTATCTATTTTCTGAATAAAGTCTGATTAAATTTTAACGATTATAAGATACGGCGTATCCTACTCTTTGGATACGGCGCATTGTCTGCAGATATCAACTATTTGTATTCTTATATCCGTTTCTATATTCATCAATTTCTCTTCTAGCGAACAAATCCTACTGATGATTTTACCTTGGATGACAGATTTTGCTATGGAAGACATGTCAGTTAACGGATATCTTGCTAAGGAATGCTTGTTTTCAGATTCATTCAATGTGCTCATGATCGATGCAGATTTATTCTCTTGGGAGACTCCTCTTGAAGCTGCTTTTAAGGAATTCATGCGTTTATGCAACATTGACAAAGAGGTATTCTCTTATGATGTATTTGTGAGGTACACTGGAGAAGAATTGTCGCTCTTATGGCCTATCATTGAAGCCGAAGGATTGAACTGGACTACTATAGAAGAAGATGATGGGAAATTCTATCTTGCATACATGGATTCAAGCAACGAAAGCTGTGGTGGAGGCAATACCCAAAACTCTTACATGCCTTATTCCGAACAGTACTGGGGATTAAATGAGAACTATCTGGATAATGACATGAATTATGCTTTGGCAGAGTTACTATTTCATGGCAGATTGGTAAGATTGATAGACCTCTCCCTCAATGATTGGCTAGAACTCAAATATGGTAGTCCGGAATTTGCCCCTGCAAATGAAGTCAAGGAGATTATGACTTCATGGTTGACTCGGAGTTTTAAGAAGCAATTTAACGAGTTCATGGAGATAAAAAAGAATATGATTGGAAAGACTTGCTTTGACGTTAACCATGACCCTAACGATGTTGATTTTTCAGAATGGTTGGCTAGTAAGTTTAATAACCATAAGAGCATGGATCGTGCTACTAAGGATGCATTATGGGTATATTGGATGAGAGGAGAAGACGAAGAAGTAGAAAGCGATTATGGGTCGTCACTTCATGATTCAACAATCAAAGAGGGCATTGAAGAACTTTTCAAGATTGACATTGATGTGTTCGATTATGAGACACCCTTGTGCAAGCAGTTCAAGGAATTTAACTACCTTCTTCAAGTCGACGATGATGTGCTTACTGGAGATCTACCAGGATTTAAGACTTATGACGATTTCAAAAACACCTGGTACTATGAATGGAATGACCAAGTACCATGGGTTTGGGATAAACCATGGGAATTTGCGCACATCAATCACACCTGTACACCTTTTGTTTTCAAGGACGGGAGTAGTGTTTGGCCGACCTGTGATTATAAAAGTGACGGAACCTGTAATGGGGGAAGTATAATTGGGATGAGACGGGTTGGAAACGATGTAACCTTTGAAGATTATGAGTGGTACGATAATGTTGAAGACTGCCCACAAAAAGCGGAGGCTTTACAAGAAAAGGGGAGAATTGAACGCTTGAAAGGACTTAAGGGGACATCGGATACTACTTTCTGGGAATGGGTGCATAAACAGTTTGATGATTTCACAAAGCTTAGTCGTCGGTTACAATATGATTTGGAAAGAGAATGGGAGGCGATTCAAGACGATTATAATAATGAGTCGTTGATTGAAGAACTAGATGATTATTTGATTAAGGATCCTTATTTTAAGTTTGTTGATAAAGACGAGGAAGAGTTCACCAAAAGAAAGTGTCAACTACTTGGGATTCCTTACAATGAGCCACCCATGATTATTTCTGAAAAATTTAAAATCATCAAATATTCTTTGGGTCCTGATGAAGAATATACTGCGGTGAAGACAAAGAGTTATACTAGATTAAGTCGAATGGAAGAAAACGTCGCAGAGATATACGGGAAAATCTTTCGGATGAAGGAAGAAGGATGGACCGTGACAAGGACTTATTGCTGAGCTGAACGTGAGTCTAACTTGAAGACTCTGGAATAAAGACAAGTGCTTACCGGGAGACAACCCGGAAAATTTTTATTATTCTGTTTTTTTGTGTCGAGTCAGTCAGGCCCGCATGAAGATACGGCGCATCTCAATTCTGAGATGCGACGCATCTCCTGCAATGGTCATATCTTATTTTATTTTTCTGCATTTTTATTTTCGACTTTAAAACTATTTATCAGTTTATTTTAATGCGGCGCATCCCTGGTTAAGGATGCGGCGCATCATTATTCTGATCCGTATTAATTCCAGGCTCGATACGGCGTATCTTCTTCAATAAGATACGGCGCATCGACTGACCTGATGATTTTCAGTTTTAATTTTTAAGTTTTATTTTTCCTAACTACTAATGTATTATGCAAGTTTGAACCTTTCTTATCTTAGGTGTGTTTTAAAGTGTTGGTGGTATTATAGTTTCCTGGATTTCCTGTGGATACATCAAGTATGAAGCTTTAACGTTCTAATCCACAAGAAAGATGATTTTTGCTCAAATACAAATGGAGGATCATACCGAGCAAATCTCAGGGGAGTTTTTCCTGTTCTAATTCTTTTATTTTCCAGTTTTTAACCTTTTATACAAACAACGAGGACGTTGTTTAACTTAAGTGGGGGGATTGGAGAATTAGAACACTTAACAATTACTTGTCCTAAACTTTTTCAAAAATTATGCTTAAACTGTGCTTAATATATCAAACTTAAAAAATTTTTAGCATGTTTTTGTTTAAGATCTAAGTTGCATAGCTGCACACATGACGTTATTTTCAAAAATTGTGATTTTTCAAAATTCACAAATCTATGAGTGTGCCGGTGACTTGTAAACTTTAGAACTTGGCTTGTATACTATTCGAGACCACCATAATGAGTATTATATTTATATAATTGGAATGACTTGTCTAAATTGGTAAATTTCTAGGATTACACCCAAATAGCCTATTATATGTTATGTGTTATTAGCTAACTACACTGGTTAGTTAACCCCCGTATAAACCCTTTTGTTACTCTCATTTTTAGAGTAAGATACCCATAGAAAAACACTCAGAGCCATTCCTTTCGTTTCTTACACCTATGTTTAAAATGTTTCGTTACACCCTTACACCTTAGCCTACCCTGTAGATTAGAATCCGTGGTTGGTTAATTGCTATAGGCAAAGTGTGTTTCCTTACATTACCTGTGTTCGCGTGCGTAATTCATTATCTTTGGTTAGGTCGGGAAATTGCACAATGCAATTGGAGTGAAAGTAAATATTGTATATCTTTGAGTTTATTTTTCGTGTGTTTACTACTTTCACTATTAGCGTTATTTCTGAAAGTATGAAAAGTATGGAAAAATTATTATCCGGAAAGAAAGTTATAGTGATGTGGTGAAATTTTACACATCTATGTTTATGATTAAAGTTTAAAAAAAAAAAAAAAAAAAAAAAAAAAAAAAAAAAAAAAAAAAAAAAAAAAATCGAAAAAATAAGAAAAGAAAAAGAAAGAAAGAAAAGTTGGAAGTTTGTTAAACCAACTTATGTAAAGTTATGTAAGTGGTCGATATCACCACTATTTGTTGTACTATATCTATGGATTGAATGGGAATTGGCAGTTATGGGAACGCCAATTAAGGTTTATTCTTTGATTAAGACCTTGTTGAGTATAATTCGTGTCTACCTAAAGCGTGTGTTTCAAGTGTTAAAGCGTGAGTTATTCGATGATATGAGTCTTATTCATGGGATGGTTGGGATAGTGATTAACCACACTTAGGATTTTAATTTATTTGTTTTGTTTATTTTTCATTTTACACCAATTTATATCCCAAATGTTATCCATACCCTTTATTATTCTTTATCCAACCGAACCTTTGATTTATTGAGATTAGGGATTTGAGCAATCTTAAGTATCGTAGTCGTGGATTCGGCTATGTATTTATGATTTTGTCGCCCTTTTTTATATATTATTATTGGCGAAGTTTGGACCTATCTTTAGCCTATTCGAGTTAAGGATTTGAGCAATTGCAAGTATCGTGTTCGTGGATTCGATCATGTATTTGTGATTTTGTCGCCTTTTCTGGAATTTGAGATCGATAGTGAAAGAGAATAATTAACCCTTAAGCCTAAAAACCCTTTTTACCGCTTTAGACTTGTTATTCCTTAGCTTTAGTGGAGGAGATGTGTATACTTGCCAAGCTTATGATAGAATATTCGTCACGACTGGACAGTTAAACGATTAGATTTGCTTTTATCAACTTATTTTATTATACTTCTAATTCGTTAAAGTGTTTAGTTGTGTGATTATGAAATAAACGAATACATGCTTGATATAAAAATAAATCCTAACATCTTTTAGGATACATTTTCATAAAAGAAATTCTAAGGTTTACTTGGGGACAAGTAAAGTTCAAGTGGGGGGATATTTGATGAACTCAAATAAGTACATTTTATTACTATCATTTATCCTATTAATTTGACTTGTTTTACTATATTATGTATGAGGATTGATACTTAATCGTTTACTTTTGTAATTCTCAGGTAAAAACAAGCATTTGGTGAAACTTAGCGATTTTGGACTGATTATGGAGCAAAACATGCATAAAGTTAAGAGTCTACTGAAATGAAGAAGATCAAGACTAATCTGCTCCAGATGCGCCGCATCTCACTCATGACATGCGCTGCATCTCTATCAAAATATCACCAGATACGATCCAAGATACAAGAGGACATGCGCCGCATCTAATCATGGAGTTACGCCGCATCTTCTGGCGGTGTACGAATATTCCTGAATATTATAATCTTGGACCCCACGCGAAGTTAAGTCAATGCGCCGCATCTACTTACTAGATGCGCCACATCTTCCCTCAGACAGAAACTATAAATACCCCAAGGCCAGACGAATTTCGTGTGCAATATCAGAGTTTCGAAGACCGAAGTAGAAAAACCCTAGGACGAATTCAGTCAAGGAGGCAGCACAAGACACACCCAAATCAAAGATACAAGAGTTGTAAGAAGGTGCTGCATGTGTTTAATTCATTAAGTAGTTTTGTTTTATTGTGTTAGCAAACTTTAATTCATCAGGATTGGTGGCTTGTGTAATGTGACAACGAAAGATTGCACTCCCTTTAATACTTGCTTTCCCATCAATTAAAGTTTATATGTTGATGTCTTTGGTTACTACTTATTAGTGCATTGATAACCTCTGTGTTTATTAGTGTCTTGCGGGCATTTGACTGCGGAAAATAATGTGGCTCCCACGGTTATTACTAAATTGATCACTTAGGAATAACTTTTAGACATAAGTAATCATTAAGGGTTTACTCGCCGATAAGAATAGGACCAACGAGAAAGGGTTAACTACATACACTTCATATAAAGCTATCAATAAAACAAGTGACAATCTACTTAATCATAAGGACAGCCCTCTTATTGTCTCGAGTATTTATCTGTGTACGTGTGTGCTACTTGCTGATTCGTGCCTATTGGTTTATTTTATTATTTAATTGCAAACAAATCGTGCCAGTCTCTCAGGCTGAAACCCCCTTGCGTTAGGATATTAAAATACTAATTAGAATAACGAGATAATACGTTCCACTCCTACTGATCGACACTCTACTTACCATTATATTCATACTGATCGGGTACACTGCTCGTTAAGTGTGTGTGTTATTGATAAGTCGGCTAAATATAAATTTAAAACTTGAGTAGGCATTAAAACTGCTAAACCGCAACGACACATCACGCGCATCAGACATCAAATATATTAATTTTCAATGATTCACCTCTCACAGGAGTTAACACACCTGGATGTGATGAGAATAGTATGAAACTTAAAGTGAATTGATGTACATATTGTAATAGTAGCAGTCAAGCTTAAGTGAATGACATGGTGACCAGCTTATATTCTTTTGAAGATGATTTCCTCTTGCTGCTGAACTATCGAAGTTGCTGCTGGAAGTTCCAAGTGTTGCTGATGGTTACTTACTATTGCTGCTGCTCAAATGCAATCCTCAAGCCAGAGAAGTTCAAGCTCTATCACGTGGGAATCTTGCAAGTTAATCTAGTCAACTTCAAAAGTAGGGGAGGATTGTTAGGATCTATGGGAAATAAAGATTTCTCATTGCTGCTGATAGTGAAGCTGGTTCCTGCTGATAGTTATACATTGCTGCTGCAGTTGGTTCCTGCCGATAGTTTATTTCTGTTTCTGCTGATAGTAGTCGTTACTGCGGGTTTTAGTAATTGTTATCCCGTATGTTTAGAAAGTTTGTTAGATTTATTTTTAGAAGAGATTGATAGTTATCTCTTCACACGTTTTCTTGTATGACGGGTTAAGGTTAGGGTTTATTGTTAGTATAAAAGAAACACCCCGTCTATGAGTTTTACATACCTTTATCGATTACAATATTCAATAACACAATTTCTTAGTTCATAATCTGATCCATAGAGGATCATTGTCTTTTATTATTTTCTTCTTTACATTCTTGTTGTTTAGTTTCCGCATAAACACAAGTCTTACTCCTAGAGATTCTCGTTTAACCAAGCTCAATCAAGCTAGAAGTACTCGATCCTACACTACTCTCTAACAATACAAACACCAAAAGCCCCAATGCTACGTGATCAAGTGTAGCACGGTTACACTCTAACAGAAATTATAAGATCCTTGAGGCTTATCACAAATTCCTAACCCTAGGTGTTTTCCCATAAAACACCCGAACACATACACACTTTTCCTGAATATTACATTGTGGAAGATATCTAAAACGTATTCCCTGTATCTCTTTATATACTAGAGATACTAGGGTTACAAAGGATATACATAAAATAATAAAAGATTTGTTGTAATCTTTTCTTCTTTGTGAAGTTTCATCCTTTGTCTCCATAAGTCCTTCATCTTTCATATTTTGTCAATATCAACTCATATTTAATTCCTAACAGAATGGATAATAACGAAGGTATGCCGACTATCCAAAACCTTCCACACAGTTCCATTACTTTACTCGATTTAATCCTCTCTTCATAATCGGAACTCTGCAAACGGTTTCCACCTTGATCAGTAGTCATGGCGACGAAGGTGCACAGGATCATGACCCAACCTTTATTTATTTATTTATTTTTATTACAGACTCTTCTTTAGGTTCCTCAATTCAACTTCAGTCCGAATATGGTACACCGTGAAGTATGCTGGTAAACCTTTGAGCCCGGCCAACCCAAAATGTTGCCGCCTTTAATATACCTGTACACCGGATAAGTTCGACTTCTTGATACCGAATAAGCTTATCCAGTTTCTAAAGTTTTCGGTAAACGACTTTCCTTCGTCAGGAGGTTTTCTGTGTTTCCTTTTGGTAACCGATCTTTCTTCCCCAAAGTGATCGGTCAGCGGATACTAAAATATATGTGAGTATTTTTTTTATATGATTTAGTTTGATTATATTTGATTTGTGTTTTTGGAGCTGGGTTTTGATTCTGTTTGGATTTTGGTTAATTATGAGGGTTTAATTTTGGTTTTGTTGCTTAAATAGTGGAACTTTTTGTTTTTGTTTTTGTTCATAGGTGTGAAGCTTTAGTGTTTTGGAGAGTGAAAGTCAACTTTTAATTTTTCTGACTAATAGTTGCTATGGAAATACGTCAGTATGCAACTTATTCGTTGGTGGAGACTGGGTTTTTGTCTTTCTTTCTAATTCTTCGAAAAATGATTATACGGGTTTTGTTTGATTTGTGCCACGGTGAATTTCGGGTAGATTTTTTGTGGGTTTGCTGCTATTGGTAAAACGGTTGCATTTATAAGACTTTGCTTTAACATATGATATTTTTTATGTTTTTTGTATTGGGTATCTTTTTATTTATTTATAAAGATTGTTTGTTGATTGGTTTTGTCAATATCTTTGTAGGTTTTGGAAGGATCTGATTAAATATACCTTTTTAGGATTAGGTGATGTAATCTTTGTTCCGACAACCGGCGAAGATAATCTCCTGACTGACACAAATACCATCCCTTATTTAAAGTATTGCTCTTCATCTCTTTTTAACCTTTTATATTTTAATTGTGTGGTTCCTTAAAAATAAATATATATTCTATTAAATATGTTTGACCTTTTTCTTAATGTATGTATGTCTAATATAACGGGTAATAATTAGGAAAGTTGGTTTGTATGTTGGTATTTTTGATCATAGTTTGTGGAAATTTATGTTAATGTTTGATAGATTGTTGTGTTGTGGTCAGGTCTTGGAGGCTGTGATCATGAAGAATCACATCACCGGACGCAAAGGAGCCAAATCCTAAGCTACAGGCGACCAAAATATTACCTGGACCATTGTTAAAAAGGTAGTTATAGTTTATCCTCATTTTTGCACCATTCTTATTTTACTGAAAATTACGTGAGCATACTCTCTTGCTGTCAAATTAATTTCAAAACATGTTTGATAACATACGAAACCCTGTAGCTAAAGTCAAATAGTAAGGTTGTGAGCTAAAGGAGTTCAGTTTGAGTCGCAGACACTCATTAAAAACTGCAAGAAATATCCATACACATGTTGTAAATTACCGCCTTTCTTTTATCTTTCTTAAAATAGATTTGTTATCCTCCGCACTTAACTTTATACATCTTGCAATTGTGGTCATGCTTCAGTAGGATAGCCCTGAGAAGAGAAGGCCAATGTGGTAACATGACTCTACTTTTAAATAGAACTAATAAGATTGTTCAACTTTAGCTAACTTTCACCATTCTCTTTACTTTCTGTCTATCAATTACTTTGTATGTTAAATTATATTCTATGTTCAAAGTTGCTAATCATAAGGGTTAACATTTGGGCATAACCTATTGTGGTTTTGACATATTAGAAGGTTGTTGCTGGTAGTTTCACTGGAGGTTTGAAAGAAATTGAAGAAATGCTTTATTATGCATCAACGGCTGAATGAATACGATGCTTAACCCCGATGCGAGGTACTAATTTGTGTTCAAAGTTTGTTTTAGTTTCGGGTCTGTTTAATCTGAATGGAAACCAACCTTAGCCAATGTTGCATTTTCTTTAAGCGTGACTAATACAGTGGTCTTTGTTGGTCGGTCATTATGTTGCTAGAGTGACAGCCTGAATGGGGTGTTTGGTATTCTTTATTGAACTTAATTAACTTCATAATGTTTGAAAAAAAAAGGTGTTGATCACAGACGCATAAGAGGTATAAAATTTATGCTTCAAATGTTATTACTGTACCCCAGTATATAGGGCATATAATAATATGGCACTCCCGTAAGTGGTAATCAAAAGACTAAGATAAGCAGTCCAAAGACTAATTTTTTTAACCTTTTGCACATATTTGTTACAGGAGTGGATGCTAATATGGTGGTGTTGATGACTGCTAACTCTGCCTGTAAAATGATACCAACACGCATTCCATTACCAACCAGATTTGTAGAATTATCTTCACTTGGGAGCCAAGTAAGTAAGTCTCGACTGATTATATTTATGTCCTTATTATGTTTTTTATCTCTTAAAATCAAAGCAATCAACTAGCCCTATACGATCTTATAGAATCTTATATTGTTTACTGCTTTTGGTTCAAATAACCGTAATAGCAATTCTTATATTGTTAGCTTTTGACGGGAGTTTGTTGAATTGCAGCCATGATGTGGTATTCCGTATTCGCAGCCATGACAGGAGTTGATTGAATTAGTTTGTACGCGCTTTGGATGTGCCGTTGTCTTCCTGGTAAATGTATAGTGCCTAATATCTTGAGGCTGTCATGAGTTTGAACGGGTCCAATTAAAGGTGAGACTGCCCGTATCTTGGCAGGGCATCCTGTTAGGGTTGCAGCCATGGCGTGTGCATCCACTTTTTTCTAATTGCTACCCTATCTGAGCCTATACTTGAAAACCTGATATCATGCCACAATGTGTTGCAGATAGAGATGAAAAAGGTGTGATAATGGGAGATTTGAGAAGAATCGAGAAAGAGAGATTTGTGTGTGTTACAGATGGAGACGAAAAGATGAGACATGAATACAGAGCGTATTTATCAACAAATCCAAAATGCGTCGTGAGGTGTTTTTATGTGCTTCAATAGCATTCAGAGGTATAAGATTTTTGGTTTTGGTCTTTGTTTGGAAATCTAGCCATTTGTGCGAAACTGCTTTGAAATTTTGTAATTCACGCTGCGCTTTTGTATTCTCATTAGTCCATCCAAAGCGAAGCTCAATGTTTTATTCGTTTGCAGTGGGTGGGTGATTGGTAATCGAGGAGACCTGGCGAAGGATATAATTGCAGAGATTAAAACCAGAAAACGGTGAGGTAATAATTTTATGTGCTTTGCGTAAACATCTTGAAACACATTCACATTTGGTAAAAGTAACTGCAGGCAAGGGGGTATAAAAGTAACTGCAAATGTTGCCGCTTACCTATAACATTTGAAACACATTAACATCACCAAACTTTCGAACAATTTTTGGTATAAAAATAACTGCAAATGTTGCCGCTTACTATTTTCTTTTGTATATGAGACCATTATATTTGTCTGAAATAATCGGGTTTTTTTTGTTAGGCATATTCAGGATAATATCAAGTCTTTTGACCTCAAACGGTGAGTAATACGCGCTTTATCTTCTTAATTACGTTATAATTTTATTTCTAAGAGGTCAATCCGTAAAAAATAATTAATAACGAAATCGATCAAAAGTTGTACAACGTCTCCTAAGTCGTTACCTCTATAAATTGGTTTCACTGTCATTCTAGCAGGCAGTCAGTTACATGCTTTCTTTTTCCATCTTTATTGCAGGTTGCAGGCTATTATGTTCATTTACCCACACACACCATCCTCGTGTGAACAAAGTTACGTGGCCATTTTGCGTCCACTTGGAAGCAATTGCGGTGCTTCATAGACTACGTATGATGCGGTTAACAAAGGTTTGGATTTCTGAGTTAATGCCTTATTCTAATCTTTATACTAAGAAGAAAAAATCTTACGGGAGTGTTTTGCAACTGTAGGTGATCGAATTAGCAGCTGCCCATTATATATTTGCAATTGGAGCTGCGAGATCTTTCGGATGTGCTCACTGGGTCATTCAGGTCAGATACAATTTTAGGAATTGCTTATTAGCGTTGTCTGAGAGCTTATTTTTATTTTTTGCGATTAGAATTTGTACTAAAGCAGATGTCTATTGCAGATTACCTATCGCAAAGTTAGCGGAAGAAGTTGGGTTTGGGCTTTGTTACTATGTCATCCGTCGAAGATGTTGGGGAAGGTGTTACAAAGTTCAGCAGCTACGTAGGTTTTCGTATAGTACCCTCAAACTCAAGTAGCATATAGAAAGTTCTGAGCATTTTTACTTTTAGTACTTTTATGTATTGTAGGATCAGTTACTTATGTCATATTAACCTTTCGTACTGTATAATTTTTTCAGGTATTAATGAACATATGGCGCCAATGAGGAATCATGGTTCTGTTGAGACTGAGGCAGATCTCAACCATTTAAATGCGTATTGGGTGCCTCATCTGTAGGTTCGGTTTCGTATATACCAAGTAGAAATATACGGGGCGCGTGTACCCTTATCCGAACTTGGAAACCTGTATGCCTTTCTTCTAAATACAATCCTGATTTCAGCCTTCTAACTTATCAATTCTTTTCTGTTAGTCAGTTTATGATGTTTCCCACTTTCTTTTTTTTTTCTTTTTTTTTTTTTTTTTTTTTTTTTTTTACAGAATATACCATTATTCGGGTTAAGGGAAGATTCTCCCATCGCTGAAAGTGAAGGCGGTATATGTACACGTAAGTATATCTTTTTTTTTGGTCGTTAACTAAGAATGTCAAAAGAAAGACGGTCGCCGTTTGTAACAATCAATTGATTAGTTTTTTTTATGGTAATTCATCATAGTGGTGAAGTACATGGTATTTTGGATAAAAAAGTTTACACAGATCTAAATCTTCATTTTTTTCAAGGGTGATGCAAAAAATTATTTCAGGTTTGTTTTCTTAATAAAGTATACGTTAAATCAGTAAGATACCTCAAATGAATAGTTACATGTTCTGTTAATAGTTTTAGGTCCATATATAGTATACATTACATTTTTAATCGGTACTATATATTAGTTCTCGGTTCAATTTTATATGCAAATTAAAGATTTTATGGAATGCTTCTAACTCATAATCTCTCGCTTCCTACTTGCAGGTCCATCTTTTGGGGGCTGGAATCGGGGTGTTTAGGGGCTGCAACGCGGGTTGAAAAGGGTGGATATGGATGCTGAAATGGTGGTTTAAGTGGGTACGTTTGGATGTTGAAATGGGGCTGAAATCAGTGCGTTTGCGGGCTTAAATTGGTGGGGTTTGGCTGCTGAAACGGGAGCTTAAATTGATGTGTTTGGGTGCTGAAATGGGGGCTAAGGCATGTCGGTTTACGGGGCTGAAACGTTGGGTTTGGAGTATGAAATGGGTGACTTAAGGGGCTCAAATGGTTATGAGTTTGAGGCCTGAAATAGGTGGGTTTTGGGGGCTGAATTCGGGGTGTTTGGGTGCTAGAACAACGGCTGATACACAACGCTTAGTGCCTGATGTCAACAAGCACCTAGATGGTGTGAAGAAGTAGGTAAGGTGTTGCTCTTACAAATATGATTGCTTATTGTAATTATACTCAGTTAGCGACCCGTACCCCGTCTCTTCATACTGACGAGCCTGCAGAAAAGAAAGCACAGAAAACTGAAGCCATGTCTTCAACAGTTCGCAAAGAGTTGTTTGCAGGCGCAGAAGAAGAGGCAAGTGGCCCTGATACTAAAAAGCCAAAATGCAACTAGCACTGATTGCGCGTGAGAACCGGTTATATATTATATCCAAAGTTTCACTCAAATTTTAAATTTATAAAACACCTTTTTACCGATTATTAAGAAAACGCAAAACGAGCAAGTATACTCGTCCGTGTGTAATATGGTTTGTGGTAAATAGGGATCGTCCCAAGAGACTACGTGGTTTAAAACTTAGCAATTTAGGTAGCACTAAAAATAGTACTAAAGATTGTCACACTCTAAAGCACCGTAAATAAATAAACAAGCAAACAATGATTCCGAATTCAATCAATCAAACGAACAAAAACTTGTTTAGGAATAATAAACAATCGTGATATAATGTTGAACATGTTTGGGTGAAACATATATGTAGAAGGCACATACCAATTTTCACAAGGTTTTCTAATCAATGGATAATATCAAGAAAATCCATGTTTCTACTAGTTTCACAGGTGAGCCCTTTCGGCCAATACATCATCCCACTACGCTAGCCCTTTGTGTTATCAAATGTATGAAAAAGATGATTAGTAACATTAGTTCAAACGAGTCCTTTCAGCCCAATCTTGTGATTAAAATATTCTCAAATTCATTTAAAAACTTGAATACCTAATAGTTCTCAATTATCAAGTACCAATCCATTTGTGCACCAACTTCTTAGAATTAAATAATATTAGAAACTCTTTCGACCTTTAAATCCAACAATGTTTAATCAAAAAGCTTTAGAACACGAATTATATTTAAACAAACTTATGAGAACAATCACTTTTTCTAACTGACTAATCATTCAATATTCACACGAAAGTCTACATAATTCCCAAACAAGTATCACAAATTACTCCATAACAAGTTTCATCAACAAATGTAACATTTCATTCAACATCAAATTGTTCAACATAATAATTTAAGTAAAAGAAAGTTACCCAAAGCAAGACTACAATGAGTAAGAAATATAAAGAGTTATAGCACTCCTTAAGGCCTCCAATCGAACAAGGGAATTCCTTGCCTCTTCTAACAAGTATCACCAACACTTCTTGGTAAGAATGACAGGAATTATTGAGCTCTTTCGGGTTTTATAAGATATGATCAAGTCCTTATGTTGTAATGCTTGATTGAGATTTGTTAATTATGTCTTGTGTCAAGTTGTTGTTTTTAGTATTGTGTATGATAATGGGGTGATTAGGGTCTTATTTATGCTTGAAATCACCCTCAAAAACTGTCACAAGCCTTCAATAATCATAAAAGAGAGGAAATGATCGGACTTGAGTCATTATGGTAGTTAAAACCTTGAGTTAATGAAACTCTTCATCTCAGAAATATCTCAACCTGCAGTTCAGACTTGAACCTGTGGCTGGGATGATTGCTCAACCTCAGGCTGGGCTTTTGAACCTTGGGTTTGAATCTCAGCTTCAACCTTGGGTTTAGAAATTGGTTTGCATGTGTGTTTCAACCTTGGGTTGGCAATAAACTCCAATCTTTAACACTCTTTTTGGCACTTAATCTTGACTACATCTTCACATCCTTCTCTTGTACATCAGAAATAATCATAACATGAATCAATATCTTTGACAACGAGCTTTTCTTGAATATTCTCTTGATCTCTTGGCTTTTCTTCGTCATTCTTCGATATTTCCTTGTACCTAGACCTGAACACATCTTAATACCTTTTAAGCGCAAAATTCTCTTAAACATAACTAAATATCATACAAAAATATACAAATAACGCGACTTTATCATATACAAAATGAGCGTTATCAAGCACCATAATCAGATCACCAACAACTTTAGAAATCATGGGTATGCAGTTGCTATAATGCGCACACATAAAGGCGCGATCCTCTATTATGTACAGTAAACGTTAGGATACATGTACTGTGATATATATGATGCCTCTAGCATCTACCTATCAGGCTGTAAATCCGCATGTTTATCGCCAACAGGCTTAAATCATACCAATTTTTGTAAAGAACAATAGCCTTAATGTATGCATCCAATTTTGTGCCATAATCTAAGTATCTGTTTTCGTACGAGGATGCAAAAAAGTAGGAAAACACCCCCGCCACAACGCGGCGGGCTCCTCCTCCTTGTTATACAATAAATCACGTGAAGTTTTCACATATTTAAATAACTAGTATAAAAGTTGGATGTAATAACAAGACCTCAAGATCGTATATATCACCGTCATCTTAACGCTACATTAGCTTTCACTCTCTATAACCAACTTCACCACCAAGTTAGTGTAATAAGACAAGCCACTTCATCACCAAAACATACCCTACTTAAACATAAATATACCCCACAAAAACCATTAAATAAAAATGCACACACAACAAACCTACAAGACTCGGTTTGTCTAGACGGTTGAATTCTCCGATTTTTGGCCAAAGACGTGTGTTTCATGGGGGACTGTAGTAAGCAAAACACGTGCAACTTTGTGCCACGTGGACCTAGACATGTGCTTCATGGTATTATTACAGATGGTTTACGATTTACTAAATGTATATCTACTGCTCATCTACAGCAGACTTTACAAAAAGCCAAAAACACCACTTAAATTGATAATATTCTCAAATGACCCATAACTTTATTAATCGTTTACGAGTATATTTTTACACTTTTGGTAATTTAAAGGATTGAGATCCTCTCAACTTAATATTGATATGACAGGTAATGTTCACTTATAATAAAAAAGATTATTGTACCCCTCAGTAAGCCCCATTGTTTGTTTGTGAAAGAACATTATCGATCATGTTCATATGAACTTGTGAGTATCTCAATCTTATTTAAAAACATCTAATTAAAGTTTGTTAATAATACAAAATATCTTCTAAACATATTAAACTTTATATTTCAATACCAACTTAAGTTTAGTCATATAACAAATTAACCGCTAAACTCATTAAGCCTTATATTATTTTTATTTATTTACGACATTGCTCTTATGTTAACAACTTTTATTGAAAAAAACATATTATTGTAAAACTTTATTTAATAGCTATAAAATGTGTTTTTTACCCTGCTGCAATGCGCAGACAAATATATCTCGCTAATGCACACCTTAAAATAATAGACTCATATCATATTCATATTAGGATTTGGATAAAAATAACAAAAAAATTAATAAACTCATATCTGTTATGGATAATTATTAGTGGATGTCCTTATTGATAGCATATAGCCCAATAAGAAGCCCACGACCCAGTTAGCTATTAAGGTTTTACCTAATATTTATCTTATATATACTCATTCTAATCTCCTACTTTATGATCAATTGAAGAATACTTTTCATTCCCTCAACTCTTGTTCACAACACGTTATCAGCACGCTCTAAAACCATTAGATTTGTCAAAGACGTGTGACAATATCAAACAAAGGGGGACGTCCACTGTCAAGGAGTAAATCGAGTTCGCTTGATTTGAAGAGGTAAACCTAAAGCACTAATTTATATTCACTCTTCGTGACACACATGCAGGTCAGTACTTATCTCTTTTAGTATTAACACTTAAAGCATTCAGTATAGTAACACAGAGTTAAACTTTAACACACTGTCACGTCAGCGCCACATCAGCTTTAACATTTTCACCTTTAACTCAAAAAAACACCTACTATCATAACTCACCTTAACTCAACTTTGACTCAAATATTTTCAAACTCAACCCCTAAACTTAAACTAATACTTCATTTATTAAAAACATAACATTCATTCTTAAACATATTACATTACATAGTTAATAAAAAAAAAGTTACAACGAAAAAAAAACATATTACATTACATAGTTAATAAAAAAAAGTTACAACGAAAAAATAATAAAAATAATAATAACGAAATAAAAAAAACACAAGACTAACCAAACTACAACATAAAAAAAACACAATACTAAATCTAGTGACGAGGTTGGAGGTTATATTTTTTGATGATTCGATCTTTTTCTTCATTGATCAAACACACAACGTTTGGATCCTTCCCTTCAGTGTCAATCATCAAAAATTCCATCTCCTCCAATCTTGTTATCATTTCATCTTTTATTTGGGCCGGCTGATACGCCGCTTGGGCGGTTTCCCATTTTAAACGATACTCGGATGTCATAGCCTCCCCGAATTGGCTAGACGAGGTCGTTCCTCCGGTACTCGCTCCCCCGGTACTTGGCGAGCTCTCGGATCTAGCTTTCTTTGAAGCACGCTTTGTTCTCATAGGACGTGGTTGTTCATCACGACCAAACAACGCCTCGTTTGTTTCGCTTGGGACATCGCTGGTTAAATCAACCCCTTCCGGCGCGTCCCATTTCTTATGAGCCCGCAAAACCTCCCAAGCCTCCTCGTTGTTAAACGGATTCGTGCTCGTCACGATACATTTGTTTGGCGCGTTTAAGGATACCCATCTCATTTTCCCCACTTTTTTGTTGGCGTTGAGAACGTTTGTAATAGGCGTTGAACTTTGTGCAATCACGGTTCAACGTTTTCCACTTTCCTTGAATCATATCCTTGTTTCGCTTTTGAAAATTGAGTCTATTAAACTCATTTTTCACCCGTTGCCAAAATGTATCTTTCGCTTGTGAACGCCCCACTTGTGCATCCTCGGTCGCGGCCACATAACACACGGCAAGTAATTTTTCCTCGTTTTGGTTCCAACGTTTGATGAAATCGGTATTTTCTTCATCCTCCTCCAATGGTTCGGGGTATTTTAATTTTTTTGCCTTTCGTTTACCACCCCGTTTGTATGGCTTTGGAGGAGACGTAGGTGTCTCGGGAACATCATGGGTTTCCACTTGAGAATGTTGTGTGAATTGTAGATTAGAGAAATTGGTGTTTAGTGAGTGTTGTTGTTGTTGTTCCCAAAATAGCATTCGTTGATGTTGTAATTAAAGTTCTGGGCTCGACAAGCCGAGTGGGTTAGGGATTGGGTTATTGGGTGATGGTGCGTTCGGGTTTGAAGATGACCCGGTGTTTGGGTTATTCCACCCGCCGAGGAGATTCATGAAACTATCATCGTCATTTGGGTTAAATCCGGACATGTGTTTTAAGAGATGGAAGTTTGTAATAGAGTAGATTAATTTGTTGAAGTGTGAAAAAAAAATGTTGTATTAATTGGGTATTTATAGTGGTGTGAAAATAGTTTTGATTTTGATTTTTTTTTTTTTTTTTTTTTTTTTTTTTTTTTTTTTTTTTTTTTTAATTTAGAAACTAGCCATTTGAATACAACGGATAGTTTGAGGGGGTGCAAATAAAAATTTTCTTTTTTGAATCTAACGGATATATATACGTTATAGGCGGTAAAGTGATTTTTTTTAAACATATAGCCCCTTAACGCTGCGTTAAAGGGTTAATGCAGCCTTTTAACGCAGGTGTATCGATGTGGTTAACGCACCCTTAACGCAGCCACGTTAAGGTTTAACGCAGGGGTGCGTTAACCGTTGCCTGTGCTCTTATAGTCAAATGTTTTTATTAGCTAGATCTCAAATTATGTTATAAAATTAAGGGAAATTCATAACCACTTAGAGCAATCAGTGTGGCTCGTCGTGCTGAGCTGGAACCATCACCATCCCTCGCCATGATATCGCCCTTGTTCGTCGTCCCTCTCCGTGACACACCTCCTTGTCTGCACGGCGAGGGTAACTTCTGACAATTAAACGTTATTTTAATTCTCACATTTAATTTAGACGGTAATATTACCGTTTATATACAACGTTCCTTTTTTTTTTCGATATAAAAAGAATCACTGTAAGTTTAAAGTTGAAGTTTGGCAGATGGCTGCTTGAAGAAGAAGGCGGCAATGAGGCATTGTGTAGGTTAAATGGTCAATGAGATTAATATTTATGTGGCCCAATCATATAGAGTTATCCAACTATAAGGCTCAACTCGCATAATATATCTACACATATTTAACATCTAAGATTGCGTTTAAATTTGGTATGTTTCATTAGGTTAAGTTTACGTTTTCACTATATTCTAAAAATTATGAATTTAGTATGTTTCATATGTGTTTAAATTTGATGTATTGTATTTTATTTTTATGAAATGAATTTAGTTTATTTGAATATTTGAATAAAAAAAATAAAAATAGATAGTGGTGGGGCTCAAATGAGTAAGTTGTGGTATGTTATGGGAAGAGAGGGTTGTAAAGGAAGGTATGTTATGGTGACGTGGCACCCCATGGGGCTGAAGAGATTTGCCTTGCCATGATACCTATTGCTCT